>CM064910.1:47405943-47810943 GCA_032727855.1 Quercus ilex subsp. ballota
TAGCGTCAGGAAAATTTCTTGGATTCATGGTTTCACATAGAGGGACCGAGGCAAACCCGGAAAAGATTAAAGCAATTCTGGATATGAAGTCTCCGTAGAGTATCAAAGAAGTCCAGTATCTAACCGGGTGAGTTGCTACCCTCAACAGGTTTGTTTCTAAAGCTACTGACAAGTGTTTACCATTTTTCAAGGTTCTAAAGAAAGCATTTGAGTGGACTGATGAGTGCCAAAGAGCCTTTCAAGACTTAAAGACGTACCTTGTTACGACTCCGTTGCTGAGTCCTTCGGTGATGGGAGAAGAGTTGTTTTTATACCTGGCAATGACCCCATACGCTGTGAGCTCAGTATTGATAAGAGAGGAAAGAAAAGTACAAAAGCCAGTGTACTATACCAACAAGGCATTGAGGGGAGCGGAAGGATGTTATCCGCTAATAGAAAAGCTAGCTTTCGCACTTATCATTGCTTCCAGGAAGCTGAGGTACTACTTCCAAGCCTATGTAATCAATGTTATGACAGACCACCCGTTCAAGAAAGCCATGAACAAGTTGGAAGCCGCAGGACGATTGATACAGTAGGCTGTCGAACCAGTGAGTTTGACATCCGATACCAACCAAGGCATGCTATAAAGGCTTAGGCCCTGACAGACTTTATTGCAGAGTTCACACCAAGCTGCGATGACGCAGAAGGAATAGAAGATAGTAAAAAATGGGTCGTCCATGTGGATGGCTCGTCCACGCAACATGCAGGAGGAATAGGAGTGGTTTTGCAATCCCCTGAAGGAGATAGGTTGAAGCATAAGATCTGTCTGTAATACCAAGCAACCAACAATGAAGTTGAGTATGAAGCCCTCCTTAAAGGGTTGGAACTAGCTAAGTCTGTAAAAGCGAAGTCAATACTCGTCTTGGAAGATTCTCAGTTGGTCATGGGCCAAATAAACGGGACGTATGAGGCAAAAGAAGGACGAATGAAAAAATACTTAGAAAAAGTGTTATGGCTTGTGAAGAAATTCAAGGAAGCTAACTTTGTTCAAATCCCAAGGGAGGAGAACATAGAAGCAGATACTTTAGCGAAGGAAGCCTCGGCGACTGGAGCCATGGACGAGTTCGATGAAGTTCAGTACGTCCCAAGTATAGATCTCCAGGAAGTGCAGCAAATAGAGAATGAAGAAAATTGGATGATCCCAATAGTATCGTACTTGAAGGATGGAAGGCTTCTGGAAGGGAAGGATGAGGCCAGAAAACTCAGGGTTAAAGCAGTTAGGTATGTCCTTATGGACGAAGTTTTGTACAAGAGAGGCTTTTCTCAACCTTATCTCAGGTGTCTGGCTCCGGACGAGGCGAATTATGTGTTGAGGGAAGTTCATGAAGGAGTTTGTGGAAATCATTCGGGAGCCAGATCACTCATCCACAAAGTCATCTGTGCAGGGTACTATTGGCCAACTGTCTAAGCAGATGCAAAAGCTTATGTCAAAGTATGTGACCAATACCAACGATTTAGTAATATCCCCAGACAACCATCAGAGTATCTCACCCTGATGATGGCCCTGTGGCCCTTTGCTCAATGTGGCCTAGACATCTTGGGTCCTTTTCCACTCGGAACCAGGCAGATGAAATTTTTAGTGGTGGGGATAGACTATTTTACCAAGTGGGTGGAAGTAGAACCCGTAGCAAGTATCACGCAGCAGAAGCTAAAGAACTTCGTTTGAAAGAACATAGTGTGCAAGTTTGGGGTGCCCAAAGTACTAGTATCCGACAACGGGCGACAATTCGACAATGCCCTTTTCAGGGACTTCTGTGAACACTTTGGAATCCAAAATCATTATTCCTCCCCCGCCCACCCTCAAGCAAACGATTAGGCCGAAGTTGCAAACTGATCCTTGCTGAAAATCATCAAGACTCGGCTTGAAGGGGCAAAGGGAGTATGGTTAGATGAGCTACCTGGTGTCCTATGGGCGTATAGGACGACGGTAAGAACCCCTAAAGGGGAAACACCTTTTAAGCTAGCCTTTGGAAGCGAAGCAGTCATACCTGCGGAAGTGCACATGGCTAACCATAGGGTGATGTCATATCAGGACAAGGATAACGAGGAGCAGCTCCGCTTGAACCTCGATCTGGTAGACGAGGTAAGAACGGACGCAGAACAAAGGACGGCAAAGTACAAAAGCCTTATGGCTAGGCGATATGATGCAATGGTGAAGCCAAGGCGATTTAACATAGGAGACTTTGTCCTGAAAAGGGTTTCTTTGGCAACCAAGAACCCAGCTCATGGGAAATTGGGACCTAACTGGGAAGGACCCTACAGAGTTGTCATTTATAAAAGACAAGGATCCTACTACTTAGAGGCCCTAGACGGGAGGAAACTGGAGCATCCTTGGAATGTTGAACATCTGAGGAGGTACTATCAGTAAAACGCCAGCCTGGACGAGCCCGAAACTCTGGACGAGCCTGGAGACCATTTACTTATCTATCTACATAAGGAGTTTATTTATCTATGTATTTATAATATTACTTTATTGTTGCTATGATGTGGTTATGGACAAAATTATGGGTTTGCTTGTATTTATCTAACTCCCTATAAGGCACTAACTCATGAGCATGTGCCTCATTTGTGAACAATATTTATGCTATGTACATAATGTTGTGTGAATTCTTGATTTCCATACTACTTTTGTTCAAGTTAACCCATAAGAAGGCTGAAAAGCCCAAGACGAGAAAATTCTCTGGACACAGAGATGTAACGTCAATAAGCTTTCCTAAGGGCAAAGCAAAAGCACGCTCATCCAAGTAAAGGACGAGGTAAAACCCTAACTTCCCTGAGCAAAACAGCAAGTTCAGAGGGTTTTTGTCTGAATAACGGAGAAAGTAAAGCCTAATGCATGTCCAACCCATGGACGAGGAAATGCAAAGGCAAGTGTTTAACTGGTTAAGAAGCTTATTAGAGCAATCCAATTTATGGGCGAGCTGAAATCCTAAAACGGGTGAAGCCATAAAACCGTCAAAACAATGGACGAATTAGAGTCGTTGCATTCGTTCAGTCCATGGAAGAGGAAACACAAGCAAATGATTAATTTATTGATAGCACACCAACCAAACAATCCAACCTATGGATGAGGGAAAGGTTGGGCTTTGTCTATAAAGCATAAAAATCGGCCAAATCTAAAGACCAGTACAGCTAATGACTACCATTTCACATAGACGAATCATACATGATGAAATTCAAGGAATGGGAAAAGTATATGTGTAACGACAGAGCGCCAAAAGTTCCCGACTGCCGTGCGCACATACATCAACCCGGGCTTAGGTCCCCGAGTTTTCACAAGCTTCTGGGGTAAAAGCTTGTGCACACGTTAGGGATTGCGCATCACTTATGAACCATTGCTTTGGTATCTCACTTTGCGATGTGGGATCAAAAATTTTGGGCTTAGATCCCCTCGTCCTACCACACCTTCAAGAGGAGAGCTGACCACGACTCTGATACCATTTGTAACGACAGATCCCCCATAATTCCCGACTGTCGTGTGCACATACTTCAATCCGGGCTTAGGTCCACGAGTTTTCATAAGCTTCTAGGGTAAAAGCTTGGGCACACGTTAGGAGTTGCCCATCACTTATGAACCTTTGATTTGGTCGCTCACTTTGTGATGTGGGATCAGGACTTTTGGGCTTAGATCCCCTCACCCTACCACACCTTCAAGAGGAGAGCCGACCTCGGCTCTGATATCATTTGTAACGACAGAGCCCCCACAATTCCAGACTGTTCTGTGCACATACTTCAATCCGGGCTTAGGTCTTCGAGTTTTCACAAGCTTCTGGGTAAAAGCTTGTGCACACGTTAGGGGTTGCCTATCACATATGAACCTTTACTATGGTCGCTCACTTTGCGATGTGGGATCAAAACTTTTGGGCTTAGATCCCTTTATGAGGGGATCTAAGTCCGGATTGAAGTATGTGCACACAACAATCGGGAATTGTGGGATTCTATCGTTACAAATGATATCAGAGCCGAGGTCGGCTCTCCTCTTGAAGGTGTGGTAGGGAGAGGGGATCTAAGCCTAAAAGTCCTGATCCCACATCGTAAAGTGAGCGACCAAAGCAAAGGTTCATAAGTGATGGGAAACCCTTAATGTGTGCATAAGCTTTTACCCCGAAGCTTGTGAAAACTCAGGGACCTATACACGGATTGAAGTATGTGCACACAACAGTCGGGAATTATGGGGGCTCTGTCGTTACAAATGGTATCAGAGCCGAGGTTGGCTCTCCTCTTAAAGGTGTGGTAGGGTGAGGGGATCCAAGCCCAAAAGTCCTGATCCCACAACGCAAAGTGAGTGACGAAAGCAAAGGTTCATAAATGATGGGCAACCCCTAACGTGTGCACAAGCTTTTACCCCAGAAGCTTGTGAAAACTCGGGGACCTAAGCCTGGATTGAAGTATATGCACACAACAGTCGGGAATTGTGGGGGCCCTGTCGTTACAAATGGTATCAGAGCCGAGGTCGGCTTTCCTCTTGAAGGTGTGGTAGGATGAGGGGAACTAAGCCCAAAATTTTTGATCCCACATCGCAAAGTGAACGACCAAAACAAAGGTTCATAAGTGATGGGCAACCCCTAACGTGTGCACAAGCTTTTACCCCAGAAGCTTGTGAAAACTCGGGGACGTAACCCCGGATTGAAGAATGTCCACACAACAGTCTGGAATTGTGGGGGCTTTGTTGTTACAAATGGTATCAGAGCCGAGGTTGGCTCTACTACTGAACGTGTGGTAGGGTGAGGGGATCTAAGCCTAAAAGTCCTAATCCCACATCGCAAAGTGAGTGACCAAAGCAAAGGTTCATAAGTGATGGGCAACCCTTAACGTCTGCAAAAGCTTTTACCCTAGAAGCTTGTGAAAACTCGGGGACCTAAGCCCGGATTGAAGTATGTGCACACAACAGTCGGGAATTGTAAGGGCTCTGTCATTACAAATTGTATCAGAGCTGAGGTCGGCTCTCCTCTTGAAGGTGTGGTAGGGTGAGGGGATCTAAGCCCAAAAATCCTAATCTAACATCGCAACGTGAGCGACTAAAGCAAAGGTTCATAAGTGATGGGCAACCTTTAACGTCTACAAAAGCATTTACCCTAGAAGCTTGTGAAAACTCGGGGACCTAAGCCCGGATTGAAGTATGTGCACACAACAGTCGGGAATTGTAAGGGCTCTGTCATTACAAATTGTATCAGAGCCGAGGTCGGCTCTCCTCTTGAAGGTGTGGTAGGGTGAGGGGATCTAAGCCCAAAAATCCTAATCTAACATCGCAACGTGAGCGGCCAAAGCAAAGGTTCATAAGTGATGGGTAAGCCTTAACGTCTGCAAAAGCTTTTACCCTAGAAGCTTGTGAAAACTCGGGGACCTAAGCCCGGATTTAAGTATGTGCATACAACAGTCGGGAATTGTGGGGGCTATATCGTTACAAATGGTATCAGAGCCGAGGTCGGCTCTCCTCTTGAAGGTGTGGTAGGATGAGGGGATCTAAGCCCAAAAGTTTTGATCCTACATCATAAAGTGAGCGACCAAAGCAAAGGTTCATAAGTGATGGGCAACCCTTAACGTCTATAAAAGCATTTACCCTAGAAGCTTGTGAAAACTCGGGGACCTAAGCCCGGATTGAAGTATGTGCACACAACAGTCGGGAATTGTAAGGGCTCTGTCATTACAAATTGTATCAGAGCTGAGGTCGGCTCTCCTCTTGAAGGTGTGGTAGGGTGAGGGGATCTAAGCCCAAAAATCCTAATCTAACATCGCAACGTGAGCGACTAAAGCAAAGGTTCATAAGTGATGGGCAACCCTTAACGTCTGCAAAAGCTTTTACCCTAGAAGCTCGTGAAAACTCGGGGACCTAAGCCCGGATTGAAGTATGTGCACACAACAGTCGGGAATTGTGGGGGCTCTATCGTTACAAATGGTATCAGAGCCGAGGTCGGCTCTCCTCTTGAAGGTGTGGTAGGATGAGGGGATCTAAGCCCAAAAGTTTTGACTCCACATCGCAAAGTGAGCAACCAAAGTAAAGGTTCATAAGTGATGGGCAACCCCTAACGTGTGCACAAGCTTTTACCCTAGAAGCTTGTGAAAACTCGGGGATCTAAGCCCGGATTGAAGTATGTGCACACAACAGTTGGGAAATGTGGGGGCTTTGTCCTTAATAATGGTATCAGAGCCAAGGTCGGCTCTCCTTCTGAAGGTGTGGTAGGATGAGGGGATCCAAACCCAAAAGTTTTGATCCCACATCGCAAAGTGAGCGACCAAAGCAAAGGTTCATAAGTGATGGGCAACCCCTAAGGTGTGTACAAGCTTTTACCCTAGAACCTTGTCAAAACTCGGGGACTTAAGCCGGGATTGAAGTATGTGCACACAACAGACGGGAATTGTGGGGGCTCTGTCGTTACAAATGGTATCATAGTCGAGGTCGGCTCTCCTCTTGAAGGTGTGGTAGGGTGAGGGGATCTAAACCCAAAAGTCCTGATCCCACATCGCAAAGTGAGTGACCAAAGCAAAGGTTCATAATTGATGGGCAACCCCTAACGTGTGCATAAGCTTTTACCCTAGAAGCTTGTGAAAACTCAGGGACCTAAGTCCAGATTGAAGTATGTGCACACAACAGTCGGGAATTGTGGGGGCTCTGTCGCTACAAATGGTATCAGAGCCGAGGTCGACTCTCCTCTTGAAGATGTGGTAGGATGAATGGATCTAAGCCCAAAAGTTTTGATCCCACATCACAAAGTGAGCAACTAAAGCAAAGGTTCATAAGTGATGGGCTACCCCTAACGTATGCACAAGCTTTTACCCCAGAAGCTTGTGAAAACTCGGGGACCTAAGCCCGAATTGAAGTATATGCACACAACAGTCGGGAATTGTAGGGGCTCTGTTGTTACAAATGGTATCAGAGCCGAGGTCGGCTCTCCTCTTGAAGGTGTGGTAGGATGAGGGGATTTAAACCCAAAAGTTTTGATCCTACATCGCAAAGTGAGCGACCAAAGCAAAGGTTCATAAGTGATGGGCTACCCCTAACGTGTGCACAAGCTTTTACCCAGAAGTTTGTGAAAACTCGCGAACCTAAGCCCAGATTGAAGTATGTAAACACAACAGTCAGGAATTGTGGTGGTTCTGTCGTTACAAATGGTATCAGAGCCGTGATCGGCTCTCTTCTTGAAGGTGTGGTAGGGTGAGGGGATCTAAGCCTAAAGGTCCTGATCCCACATTGCAAAGAGAGCGACCAAAGTAACGGTTTATAAGTGATGGGCAACCCTTAACGTGGGCACAAGCTTTTACCCAGAAGCTTGTGAAAACTAGGGGACCTAAGCCCGGATTGAAGTATGTGCCCACAACAGTCAGGAATTGTCGGGGCTCTGTCGTTACAAATGGTATCAGAGCCGAGGTCGGCTCTCCTCTTGAAGGTGTGGTAGGATGAGGGGATCTAAGCCCAAAAGTTTTGATTTCACATCGCAAAGTGAGCGACCAAAGCAAAGGTTTATAAGTGATGGGCAACCCCTAACGTGTGCACAAGTTTTACCCTAAAAGCTTGTGAAAACTCAGGGACCTAAGCCCGGATTGAAGTATGTGCACACAACAGTCAGGAATTGTGGGGGCTCTATCGTTACAAATGGTATCAGAGCTGAGGTCAACTCTCCTCTTGAAGGTGTGGTAGGATGAGGGGATCTAAGCCCAAAAGTTTTGATCCCACATCGCAAAGTGAGCGACCAAAGCGTAAGTTCATAAGTGATGGGCAACCTCTAACGTGTGCACAAGCTTTTACCCTAGAAGCTTGTGAAAACTCGAGGTCCTAAGCCCGTGTAAAGTTGTTATTTACAACTATGTGTTTTGTTGGCTTTTATTCCGTGCCAAATTTGATTGTAATTATTATCAATCGTTTATACCCTGTATCTATTGTGGGATTTGTTGTAAGGGTTGTGTGATAGAGAGAGTGTGAAGAGTCAAGCATTTGAAGGCTGATGAATTTTCGCGAGTATGTCATGACCTATCTTCCCGTGAAGTGAATCATGTGCCCTGCACATGACTGGAATGCGAAAAGTCAGGCTAGGTGGAGACAGCTGTGTCTCGCAAGTATCTCGCGGGTAAGGCCTTCTCGCAAGACACCCGCGAGACAATCTGTTTTGCCAGCCTGTACTGAATGACTCACACTTTCTGTACCTATCCTATATATACCATCATTACCCCCAAATGTTGAGGAATGCTTCAGAGAGAAAACCCTAGCCAAACACATTGAGAATTAGAGATTGTCATCCTTACCTTTCTCTATACACTTGTTTGTGGTATTTCCTCAACTTTTCTCTCTCCATTTCCATACCATTGAGAGGTTGATAGCCTAAACACTTACCACACCCTTTGAGAGTGTTTTGTGAAGTTTTGGTGCTGCTGGGAAGCATTGGAAGAAGCCAAGGATGGCAGATGCAATATGAAGCTTGTTGCGGGATTCGGAGAGCTAGACAAGACACGGTTCCGAGAAACCTTGTTGGAGTAGGAGCTTGGAGGGCTTAGGTACATTGGGTAGATTAGGCCTGGAGGGTCTCTTGCTAACCCATGTATCCCTACTGATTGTCTAGTGGATCGATTTCCATTTGGAGGGCGGCGAAGAGGTTTTTCGCCGAGTTTTTCGGTTTCCTCTTCGATAACACGTCTCGGTGTTATCTGTGTTTGCATCCTTCTTCCCTACTCTTGTTTATTTCATTTTTACTGCTGTATTGCTTTAAATATGGATTAGAGTAGTTGTCTTGCTTATACGCTTGTGTTTACACTATTCCACATTTAGTATTAAGTTAGTGTAAAATCAACTAAGCCGTAATTATAATTGGGGGGGGTCTAAATTGCTCTTGTGTTTTCAACACATTTTCGAGCTTTCAATTGTTATCAGAGCGGGTACAATCGCTATGGTTTAAATACCTGAGTGTGATCCTTGACCCTATTTTGAGATTGACCGGTCTCAATCGCTCAATGTTCCACCATTTTTTTTATGGGAACAATTATGCTTCCTGGAAAGTCAGAATGAGAGCATTTTTATGCTCTATAGATGATACCGTTTGGGATGTAGTTGAGATAGGTTGGACTAAGCCGGAGGCTCCTAAGTCCACTTGGGATAAGGCAGCTCTCGCAACAGCCAATGCTAATAGTAAAGCTTTAAATGCTATTTTTTGTGGCGTGTCTCCTGATGAATTCCGCAGGATCTCTCATATGACAATAGCCAAAGAAGCTTGGGAGATTTTGGAGACTACCTATGAAGGTACAAAGAAAGTTAAGGACACAAAGCTTCAGATGCTTACCACCAAATTTGAAGAGCTCAAGATGGGTGATGATGAACCATTTGATTCATTCTATGGGAAGGTTTATGAAATTGTAATTGCTAAACTCAATCTTGGGGAAAAGATTGAAGATACTAAGGTGGTGAGAAAAATATTGAGGTCCTTGCCTGAAAGTTTTAGAGCAAAAGTTACAGCCATAGAAGAGAGTAAAGACTTGGATGAGATCAAAATCCAAGAGCTAATTGGGTCTCTCCAAACATATGAGCTGGGACTGCCTTCCCATAAGATGAGTAAATCACTTGCTCTTAAAACCATCACCGAAAGAATAAATGATTCCTCTGAAGAAAATGGAGTGGAGAAGGAAGTAGCATTTCTTGCAAAGAACTTCTGCAAATTTCTGAAGATGAAGAATAGTGGTAAATCGTTCAACAGAGGGAAGTTTTCATCTTCAAAAGGTGATAAGAAAGAGTTTAAGAGGAAAGAAGGGAAGGATTCTCAACCTCCTTCAGACATTGTGTGCTATGAGTGCAATGGCCATGGACATCTAAAGAAGGAGTGTCCAAATTTTCTGAGGGGAAAAGGCAAGGCTTATGCCACAACGCTCAGTGATTTAGACTCTTCTGATTCAGACTCGGAAGAGAGCTGTGACGGAGAGGGAAATTACTCCGCCTTCATGACCATTGCTCATGTGGATTCATCGGATGATTTGGGTGCACTTGTGAAGAAGCTTGGTGAGCATTCTGATTCAGAGTCTATTGGGATTGTGGAAGAATCAGATTCTGAAGAGGAAGAGAATACAGCTAATCTTCAAGAAAATTAGTCCTTACTACTTGAGAAGTCGGGAGAGTATGCAAGCGTAGCCAAGGTGGCTGTGAGGAAGATGAAAAGAGCTGAGGAGGACCACAGAAGTCTCTAGGTCAGATATAAAGAGGTTAAGTGTGAGATTGAGACACTAAATGGCGAGTTGTCTGAAGCCTATACGAAGGTGAGGTTTCTTGAGCAAGAGGTAGTGCAAGCTCATGCCAAGATAGAGAGAGTCTCCTCCCAGAAGTTAGAAGATGTTATATCATCTCAAAAACCTTCCTCAGACAAGTCCAGGTTGGGATACACCGAAGGAAGTTGCTCATCAGCCAAAGTCACCAAAGAAGTAAAGTTTGTGAAGGCAAACGAAACGGTTGTAGAAGAGCCCATTCCTGAGAAAGTTGAGGATGTAAAGAAGAAGAATGTGGCTGAGCAAAGAATGGTGAATAAGCCTCGAAATCAATCTGTGGTCAAACATGAAACCAGAGGAAGATCTCTCCCAAGATCACAACGGGGTCCTAGGACGGATTATGTGTGTCACTATTGCGGATTGCAAGGACACACCAGACCCAACTGTCAAAAGCTGAGACCAGACAACAATGCAAGCGTTTCTTGATCACGAGGAAGAAGAAATGACAATAGAGCTTGGGGTGGTGAGCAATCAAGAAGCCAAAACTGTGATCCCGGAATGACGAACGTGATAAAGATGATCGGCGCCTTCACCACTTGCTTGGAGAATTTCACCAGTAGGTTTGAAAGTCCAAACTCTCGTACCCAATCCATCAAGGATATCACCCCAAACGCACGTGACGTGTGGGTGAAGAGGGGTACTCATGCATAAGTATTATAACATGTCCATGCATAAATTCTTCCAATGTTTAGGGACATTTGCTGTTGCATCATATCATGCATTGCTTTCATTTTACTATTGTTCTTTTATCTGGTTGGTTTATACCAGCTGTTTTTTTGTTGATCTTACTTTTCTTGTTTTGTTTTGGGTGTGTTCAAAAATTCGAAAACCCATAAAAATTGAAAAATCTCAAAAGTTTGATCACTTGTTTTGTGTATGTCACATGTGAGTTTGGCTTAGTACCTTCGTACTAATGGCGTAGTGCATTTACGATCTTGACTTGTTATGTATGCACTTATTTCTATGTGGAAGAAATCTTGAACACTATGTGTGACTGTTGTAAATAGATCTTCAAGCTTGTCATGAATGATTGGTCAATAGTCTTGTTGGTCTTGATACTTGCATAGACTTGTGTCTATATCTCTTCCCACTTTATTTTTATGTTTTTGCAAAAAGAGCTCACCAAATGTAAATCTCCAAATGAAAAGAGATATTGAGCTGCAAAAGCCTGTCGCACACACTAGTATTCGACTAGGAAAAAAGGAAAGCGACTCTTTTTAATGTGTTTTGTACGGTGCTCAAAAAGCCAAAGGCTAATCATCAATATTGAAATATCATAAATTTCAAGCACCAATCTCAAAATGAGATGTTTTTGTCCAAACAAAATAAAATGGACCAATTGTTATGCCTTATGCAGAAGCCAAATGAAAAGCTTCTAAGTTATGTATTCAATGTGTGGGAGGTCATATATACTCATTTCTATAATAGAGATAGTCCACTTGATTTCGTATCAGTTGTGCATAACTCGATTGAATTGATCATTAAAGTTTCGCTCTGGTCTAAAGACTATTCCACATTTGATACTCACACATAACACACAAGACTTTGATTCAATCAATGCCTATCTCATTTGTGTGATTGTATATGTTCAAATGTGATGTGTATGCTCAAGTTCTTGTTGATCAAACCTAAAAAGATTTTAGAGTGATTTATATGTTTTTGAAAGTGATTTTATCCTTTCGTGTGTTTATTTTTGGTCAAATGCATTTTGTGTGATTTTCATCAAAATTTGGTTCAGGGGTTGTTTCGTGAGAAGCTCGCGACTTAGAGCTTCCCGCGTGAGCTTCTCGCGAAAAGTGTTTGAGGGAAATAAACTTTTTGCAATTTTACACAGAGACTTTCGCGATTGTCTCGTGATTGTGTCGCGACCAAAATCTTCTCGCGAAATGCTGTTTGGCTAAAAATTGGATTTTTCCAAATTCAGATAGAAGTTACCGCGACTGTCTCGCGACCTAGTGCTTCTCGCGAAATTTCATGTGCTTCAGTGGCCATTCTCGCGATTGTTTCGTGACTGTTTCGCTACTATATAACCCGCGAGAAACGCATGTTTTCAGTTTTATATAGCAGATGTGACAGTTTTTCAAATCATTCTCATTTCCCTCGCTCAACCTCCTTCGAACCCTTTCAACTTAAAATCAGTTTCTTTCAAAAACCCATCAATTTCAAGCATCTTTTCTGCATTGTCAACTTCAAGGTATGTCTTCTAAAGCATTTTCCTTCAAGTTTTTCTTAGTTTTTGCTGTAATTTGAGTTAGGGTTTCAATTTTGGGGATTTTTTTCGAAAAAAGGGTTGGTTTTCTAAATTTGGTGAAATTTTTTCAAATTCTTTGATTGGGCTGTGTCCCATTTGCTGTTTCTGCATCTGTGTTGGCCCCTTGTGGCATTTTAACATATATTTAGGCATGATTTCACCATGTTCATGCATTATTCATGTTATATTTGCATTTGTACATGTTAGGTGTTTGACAAAATGTCCGAGTGACATTTGGTTGCTATATTGGACTCAAGTGACTTCAATCTATGGGTTTCCAGTTGTTTGACCTTGCTTAACTTGTTTTGGTCATTGTTCATGTGTGTCACACACTTTGTCCACTTTGTGCTTCAATGCCATGTCTTGCACACACACCTAGGCACACCCCCATGCATCTCATGTATTGCACACACACATCAGCACATGCACACATATGCACACACAAGCACAGTTACTTAGTTCCATGCATTGTGTTTATGCATTCAGCATATTGTTTGGAGTTGATTATGTCCTGTTTCTATGCAATTTCAGTTGTGTTTTGAACTAACTTGAATCTAATCAAGTTCTATGTTCTGTCTTGTGTATTGTGCACATGTTTCCTTCTTTTTTTTTTGTGTATTCTTTTGCACAGATGTCTCCATTCAAGACTTCAGCAGGATGAAGGTGAAGATATAGAGGAGGAGATTGATAGGTTCACCTCCGCTCTAGAGCCCTCTGCACAGCCATCATCTTCGGCTCCACCACAAGGTTTAAGCAAACTTGATCAATTGCTAGCTAAAATGGATCAGATGTCTGCAGTACTTGATTCCCATGTGCAGCACACAGCGAACCAGTTTACATATGTTTAAGGACAAGTCACTGCATTGTCTTCACAAATACAAGACTTACCTATGGCGCAGGGATCAGATTCAGAATCGGATCAGTTCTAGCATCTTTGGCCATTCCGGTCAAAAAGGGGGAGAAATTTTTTAGGGGGAGCTAAGGAAGAGCTTGCACAGTGTTAGGGGGAGTATTGGTTATTGGTTCATAGAGGAGCTAAGGAAGAGCTTGCACAGTGTTAGGGGGAGTATTGGTTATTGGTTTATAGACGGTTTATTTTTTGTTTTCATAACTGCTGTTTTACGCTTATAGTTGT
The DNA here is from genome assembly GCA_032727855.1 of Quercus ilex subsp. ballota. Lineage (NCBI taxonomy): Eukaryota > Viridiplantae > Streptophyta > Magnoliopsida > Fagales > Fagaceae > Quercus > Quercus ilex. The sequence continues at coordinate 47,419,605 of CM064910.1, forward strand.
TACTGCTTTTGTTTAAGCATTAAACACTTTGATATTCTGTTTTTATTTCAGTTTTATTTCAGTATTTTGTGATATTCTCTATGCTTTGTAGCATACTTGTTTGTACCCATGTTGCTTTTGTAAGCTTTAAGGGTTCGTTCCATGCAGTTTGTAGGCTTCTATGGTTTGTGCCATGCATATGCAGTACCTTGATTATGCAGCCTTTATGCTTGTGTACTTGATGTTTAATGTCATACATTTTACTTCAGTACATCACTCTTGTGCCATAGTAGGATTTTTCCTAGATGCAAATATTTCGTGTATTTTGCATTGGTTGAGTGTTGGATTTGCAAATGATACTCTTCAAATGAGCTTATCATCTTGTATGTCCGGATGTTCATTCCTTGTGTGAATGAGCATAGTGATTATTTTTGTATAGTGATTGCTTGTTTGATCTTGCCATGGTCTATTGTTTTTAATCCATTTTGCTTGATCACATTATATTTGCTTCATATGCATTTCAAGTTTTTTGCATACAATGATATTATTGTGTTATTGTGTTTCAGGAGATACTTGATCATATGTTTCAAGAGCTTATCAGAATCTAGAATTAGGTGTGAGTGAGTTTTGCCTTTGTTCCCATACTCACGTTTAAGTTTAGAGTCTGTTTTAGGGTTTTATCACGGAATAGCCAAAGGGGGGATTGTACAGTTGTTATTTACAACTGTGTATTTTGTTGGCTTTTAATCCGTGCCAAATTTGATTGTAATTATTATCAATCGTTTATACCCTGTATCTATTTTGGGATTTGTTGTAAGGGTTATGTGATAGAGAGAGAGAGTGTGAAGACTCAAGCATTTGAAGTCTGAAGAATTCTCGCGGGTATGTCGCGACCTAGCTTCCCGCGAAGTGAATCATGTGCCCTACAAATGACTAGAATGCGAAGAGTCAGGCCAGATGGGGACAGCTGTGTCTCGCGAGTATCTCGTGAGTAAGGCCTTCTCGCGAGACACCCGCGAGCCAATCTGTTCTGCCAGCCTGTACTGAATGACTCACACTTTCTGTGCCTATCCTATATATACCCTCATTACCCACAAATGTTGAGGAATGCTTTAGAGAGAAAATCCTAGCCAAACATATTGAGAATTAGAGATTGTCATCCCCACCTTTCTCTATACACTTGCTTGTGGTATTTCCTTAACTCTTCCCTCTTCATTTCCATACCATTGAGAGGTTGATAGCTCAAACACTTACCACACCCTTCGAGAGTGTTGTGTGACGTTTTGGTGCAGCTGGGAAGTATTGGAAGAAGCCAAGGATGGCAGATGTAACAAGGAGCTTGTTGGGGGATCCGGAGAGCTAGACAAGACACGGTTCCGAGAAGCCTTGTTGGAGTAGGAGCTTGGAGGGCTTAGGTACATTAGGTAGATTAGGCTTGCGGGTCTCTTGCTAACCCATGTATCCCAACTGATTGTCTAGTGGATCGATTTCCGCTTGGAGGGCGGCGGAGAGGTTTTTCGCCAAGTTTTTCGGTTTCCTCTTTGATAACATTTCTCGGTGTTATCTGTGTTTGCATCCTTCTTCCCTACTCTTATTTATTTCATTTTTACTGCTGTGTTGCTTTAAATATGGATTAGAGTAGTTGTCTTGCTTATACGCTTGTGTTTACACTATTTCACACTTAGTATTAAGTTAGTGTAAAATTAGCTAAGCCGTAATTTTAATTGGGGGATCTAAATTGCTCTTGTGTTTTCAACACATTTTCGAGAGAGGGTGTGAAGACTCAAGCATTTGAAGGCTAAAGAATTCTTGCGGGTATGTCGCGACAAAGCATCCCGTGAAGTGAATCATGTGCCCTGCACATGACTGGAATGCGAAGAGTCAGGCTAGGTGAAGACAGCTGTGTCTCGTGAGTATCTCACGGGTAACGCCTTCCCGCGAGACACTCGCGAGGCAATTTGTTCTGCCAACCTGTACTGAATGACACACACTTTCTGTGCCTATCCTATATATACCCTTATTACCCACAAATGTTGAGGAATACTTCAGAGAGAAAACCTTAGCCAAACACATTGAGAATTAGAGATTGTCATCCCCACCTTTCTCTATACACTTGCTTGTGGTATTTCCTCAACTCTTCCCTCTCAATTTCCATACCATTGAGAGGTTGATAGTCCAATCACTTACCACACCCTTTGAGAGTGTTATGTGACGTTTTGGTGCTGTTGGGAAGCATTAGAAGAAGCTAAGGATGGCAGATGCAACATGGAGCTTGTTGGGGGATCCGGAGAGTTAGACAAGACACGGTTCCGAGAAGCCTTGTTGGAGTAGGAGCTTGGAGGGCTTAGGTACATCAGGTAGATTAGGCTTGGAGGGTCTCTTGCTAACCCATGTATCCCAACTGATTGTCTAGTGGATCGGTTTCCAGTTGGAGGGCGGTGGAGAGGTTTTTCACCGAGTTCTTTGGTTTCCTCTTCGATAACATGGTGTTATCTGTGTTTGCGTCCTTCTTCCCTGCTCTTATTTATTTCATTTTCACTGCTGTGTTGCTCTAAATATGGATTAGAGTAGTTGTCTTGCTTATACGCTTGTGTTTACACTATTCCGCACTTAGTATTAAGTTAGTACAAAATCAACCAAGCCGTAATTTTAATTGGGGGGTCTAAATTGCTCTTGTGTTTTCAACACATTTTCGAGTTTTCAGCCAGGATTGAGGTATGCGCACACAACAGTCGGGAATTATGGGGGTTCTGTCGTTACAAATGGTGTCAGAGCCGAGTTCGGCTCTCCTATTGAAGGTGTGGTAGGGTGAGGGGATCTAAGCCCAAAAGCCCTGATCCCACATCGCAAAGTGAGCGACCAAAGAAAAGGTTCATAAGTGATGGGAAACCCCTAACGTGTGCACAAGTTTTTACCCTAGAAGCTTGTGAAAACTCGGGGACTTAAGCCCAGATTGAAGTATGAGCACAGAATAGTCGGGAATTGTGGGGGCTCGGTCGTTACAAATGGTATCAGAGTGGAGGTCGGCTCTCCTCTTGAAGGTGTGGTAGGATGAGGGGATTTAAGCACAAAAGTTTTGATCCCATATCGCAAAGTGAGCGACCAAAGCAAAGGTTCATAAGTGATGGGCAACCCCTAACGTGTGCACAAGCTTTTTCCCAGAAGCTTGTGAAAACTCGGGGACCTAAGCCCGGATTGAAGTATGTGCACACAACAATCGGGAATTGTGGGGGCTTTATCATTACAAATGGTATCAGAGCCGAGGTCGGCTCTCCTCTTGAAGGTGTGGTAGGGTGAGGGGATCTAAGCCCAAAAGTCCTGATCCCACATCGCAAAGTAAGCGACCAAAGTAAAGTTCCATAAGTGATGGGCAACCCCTAACGTGTGCACAAGCTTTTACCCTAGAAGCTTGCGAAAACTCGGGGACCTAAGCCCGGATTGAAGTATGTGCACACAACAGTCGGGAATTGTGAGGGCTTTGTCGTTACAAATGGTATCAAAGCCGAGGTCGGCTCTCCTCTTGAAGGTGTGATAGGGTGAGGGGATTTAAGCCCAAAAGTCCTGATCCCACATCGCAAAGTGAGCGACCAAAGCAAAGGTTCATAAGTGATGGGCAACCTCTAACGTGTACACAAGCTTTTACCCTAAAAGCTTGTGAAAACTCGGCGACACAAGCCCGGATTGAAGTTTGTGCACAAAAAAGTCGGGGATTGTGGGGGCTCTGTAGTTACAAATGGCATCAGAGCCGAGGTCGACTCTCCTCTTAAAGGTGTGGTAGGATGAGGGGATCTAAGCTCAAAAGTTTTGATCCCACATCGCAAAGCGAGCGACCAAAGCAAAGGTCCATAAATGATGGGCAACCCCTAAGGTGTGCACAAGCTTTTACACTAGAAGCTTGTGAAAACTAGAGGACCTAAGCCCGGATTGAAGTATGTGCACACAACAGTCGAGAATTGTGGGGGCTCTGTCGTTACAAATAGTATCAGAGCCGAGGTCGACTCTCCTCTTGAAGGTGTGGTAGGGTAAGGGGATCTAAGCCCAAAAGTCCTGATCCCACATCACAAAGTAAGTGACCAAAGCAAAGTTCCATAAGTGATGAGCAACCCCTAACGTGTGCCCAAGCTTTTACCCTAGAAACTTGTGAAAACTCGGGGACCTAAGCCTGGATTGAAGTATGTGCACAGAACAGTCGGGAATTGTGGGGGCTCTGTCATTGCAGATGGTATCAGAGCCGAGGTCGGCTCTCCTCTTAAAGGTGTGGTAGGATGAGGGGATCTAAGCCCAAAACTTTTGATCCCGCATCGCAAAGTGAGCGACCAAAGTAAAGGTTCATAAGTGATAGGCAACTCCTAACGTGTGCACAAGCTTTTACCGTAGAAGCTTGTGAAAACTCGGGGACCTAAGACCGGATTGAAGTATGTGCACAAAACAGTCGGGAATTGTGGGGGCTCTGTCATTACAAATGGTATTAGAGCCGACGTCGGCTTTCTTTTTGAAGGTGTGGTAGGATGAGGGGATCTAAGCCCAAAGGTTTTGATCCGATATCGCAAAGTAAGCAATCAAAGCAAAGGTTCATAAGTGATGGGAATCCCCTAACGTGTGCCCAAGCTTTTACCCTAGAAGCTTGTCAAAACTCGGGGATCTAAACCCGTATTGAAGTACGTGCACACAACAATTGTGAATTGTGGGGGCTCTGTCGTTACAAATGGTATCAGAGCCGAGGTTGGCTCTCCTTTTGAAGGTGTGGTAGGATGAGGGGATCTAAGCCCAAAAGTTTTGATCCCACATCATAAAGTGAACGACCAAAGCAAATGTTCATAAGTGATGGGCAACCCCTAATGTGTGCACAAGCTTTTACCCCAAAAACTTGTGAAAACTCGGGGACCTAAGCCCGGATTGAAGTATGTGCACACAAAAGTCGGGAATTGTAGGGGCTCTATCATTACAAATGGTATCAGAGCCAAGGTCTGCTCTCTTCTTGAAAGTGTGGTACGGTGAGGGGATTTAAGCCTAAAAGTCTTGATCCCACATCGCAAAGTGAGCGACCAAAGAAAAAGTTCATAACTGACAGGCAACCTCTAACTTGTGCACAAGCTCTTACCCAGAAGCTTGTGAAAACTCGAGGACCTAAGCCCGGATTGAAGTATGTGCGCACAACAGTCAGGAATTGTGGGGTCTCTGTCATTACAAATGTTATCAGAGCCGAGGTCGGCTCTCCTCTTGAAAGTGTGGTAGGATGAGGGGATCTAAGCCCAAAGGTTTTGATCCGACATCGGAAAGTGAGTGACCAAACCAAAGGTTCATAAGTGATGGGGAACCCCTAACGTGTGCACAAGCTTTTATCCTAGAAGTTTGTGAAAACACGAGCACTAAAGCCCGGATTGAAGTATGTACACACAACTGTCGGGAATTGTGGGGGCTCTGCCGTTACAAATGTTATCAGAGCCGAGGTCGGCTCTCCTCTTAAAGGTGTGGTAGGGTGAGGGGATCTAAGCTCAAAAGTCCTGATCCCACATCTCAAAGTGAGCGACCAAAGCAAAGGTCCATACATTATGGGCAACCCCTAACGTGTCCACATGCTTTTACCCCAGAGGCTTGTGAAAACTCGGGGACCCAAGCCCTGATTGAAGTATGTGCACACAACAGTCGGGAATTATGAGGGCTCTATCGTTACAAATGGTATCATAGCCGAGGTCGGCTCTCCTCTTGAAGGTGTGGTACGATGAGGGGATCTAAGCCCAAAAGTCCTGTTCCCACAACGTAAAGTGAGCGACCAAAGCAAAGGTTCATAAGTGATGGGCAACTCCTAACGTGTGCACAAGCTTTTACCGCAGAAGCTTGTGAAAACTCGAGGACCTAAGCCCAGATTGAAGTATGTGCACACAACATTTAGGAATTGTGGGGGTTCTGTCGTTACAAATGGTATTAGAGCCGAGGTCGGCTCTCTTCTCGAAGATGTGGTAGGATGAGGGGATCTAAGCCAAAAGTTTTTGATCCGATATCGCAAAGTGAGCGACCAAAGCAAAGGTTCATAAGTGTTGGGAAACCCCTAACGTGTGCACACGCTTTTACCCCAGAAGCTTGTCAAAACTCGGGGACCTAAGCCCGTATTGAACTATGTGCACACAACAGTCGGGAATTGTGGGGGCTCTATCATTACGAATGGTATCAGAGTCGAGGTCGTTTCTCCTCTTGAAGATGTGGTAGGATGAGGGGATCTAAGCCCAAAGGTTTTGATCCCACATCGCAAAGTGTGCGACCAAAGCAGAGGGTCATAAGTGACGGGTAACCCCTAACGTGTGCCCAAGCTTTTACCCTAGAAGCTTGTGAAAATTCGGGGACCTAAGCCCGGATTGAAGTATGCGCACACAATAGTCGGGAATTGTGGGGGCTTAGTCGTTACAAATGGTATCAGAGTCGAGGTCGGCTCTCCTCTTAAAGGTGTGATATGTTGAGGGGATCTAAGCCCAAAAGTCCTGATCCCACATTGCAAAGTGAGGGACCAAAGTAAAGGTTTATAAGTGATGGGCAACCCCTAACGTGTGCACAAGCTTTTACCCCAGAAGCTTGTGAGAACTCGGGGACCTAAGCCCGGATTGAAGTATGTGCAAACAACAGTCGGGAATTGTGTGGGCTCTGTCGTTAGAAATGGCATCAGAGTCGAGGTCGACTCTCCTCTTGAAGGTGTGGTAGGGGATCTAAGCTCAAAAGTCTTGATCCCACATCGCAAAGTAATGGACCAAAGCAAAGGTTCTTAAGTGATGGGCAACCCCTAACGTGTACACAAGCTCTTACCCTAGAAGCTTGTGAAAACTCGGGGACCTAAGCCCGGATTGAAGTATGTGCATACAAAGTCTGGAATTGTGGGGGCTCTGTCGTTACAAATGGTATCAGAGCCGAGGTCAGCTCTCCTCTTGAAGGTGTGGTAGGATAAGTGGATTTAAGCCCAAAAGTTTTGATTACCCATCTCAAAGTGAGCGACCAAAGCAAAGGTTCATAAGTGATGGGCAACCCCTAACGTGTGCACAAGCTTTTACCTCAGATGCTTATGAAAACTTGAGGAGCTAAGCCCAGATTGAAGTATGTGCACACAACAGTCGGGAATTGTGGGGGCTTTATCGTTACAAATGGTATCAGAGCTGAGGTCGACTCTCCTCTTGAAGGTGTGGTAGGGTGATGGAATCTAAACCCTAAAGTCCTGATCCTACATTGCAAAGTGAGCGATCAAAGCAAAGGTCCATAAGTGATGGGCAACCCCTAACGTGTGCATAAGCTTTTACGCTAGAAGCTTGTGAAAACTCGGGGACCTAAGCCCAGATTGAAGTATGTGCACATAACAGTCAAGAATTGTGGCAGCTATGTCGTTACAAATGGTATCAGAGCCGAGGTCGGCTCACCTCTTGAAGGTGGGGTAGGGTGAGGGAATCTGCCTAAAAGTCCTGATCGCACATTGAAAATGTGGGCGACCAAAGGAAAATTTCATAAATGATGCGCAACCCCTAAAGTGTGCACAAGCTTTTACCCCAGAAGCTTGTGAAAACTCGGGGACCTAAGCCAGGATTGAAGTATGTGCACACAACAGTCGGGAATTGTGGGGGTTTTATCGTTACAAATGGTACCAGAGTCGAGGTCGGCTCTCCTCTTGAAGGTGTGGTAGGGTGAGGGGATCTAAGTTCAAAAGTCCTGATCCCATATCGCGAAGTAAGCGACCAAAGCAAAGGTTCATAAGTGATGGGCAACCCCTAACGTGTGTACAAGCTTTTACCCTAGAATCTTGTGAAAACTTGGGGACCTAAGCCTGGATTGTAGTGTGTGCACACAACGGTCGGGAATTGTGGATGATCTGTCGTTACAAATGGTGTCAGAGCCGAGGTCGGCTCTCCTCTTGAAGGTGTGGTAGGGTGAGGGGATCTTAGCCCAAAAGTCTTGATCCCACATCGAAAAGTGAGTGACCAAGGCAAAGGTTCATAAGTGATGGGTAACCTTTAACGTGTGTACAAGCTTTTACCCTAGAAGCTTGTGAAAACTCGGGGACCTAAGTCCAAATTGAAGTATGTGCACACAACAGTCGGGAATTGTGGGTGCTCTGTCGTTACAAATAGTATCAGAGCCGAGGTCGGCTTTCCTCTTGAAGGTGCGGTAGGGTGTGGGGATCTAAGCCCAAAAGTCCTGATCTCACATCGCAAAGTGAGCGATCAAAGCAAAGGTTCATAAGTGATGGGCAACCACTAACGTGTGCACAAGCTTTTACCCCAGAAGCTTTTGAAAACTCGCGGACCTAAACCCGGATTGAAGTATGTGCACCGAACAGTCGGGAATTATGGGGGCTCTGTCGTTACAAATGGTATCAGAGCCGAGGTTGGCTCTCCTCTTGAAGGTGTGGTAGGATGAGGGGATCTAAGCCCAAAAATTTTGATCCCACGTCGTAAAGTGAGTGACCAACGCAAAGGTTCATAAGTTATGGGCAACTCCTAACGTGTGCATAAGCTTTTACCCCAGAAGCTTTTGAAAACTCAAGGACCTAAGCCTGGATTGTAGTATGTGCACACAACGGTCGGGAATTGTGGGGGCTCTATCGTTACAAATGTTATCAATGCCAAGATCGGCTCTCCTCTTAAAGGTGTGGTAGGGTGAGGGGATCTTAGCCCAAAAGTCCTGATCCCACATCGCAAAGTGAGCGACCAAAGCAAAGGTTCATAAGTGATGGGTAACCCCTAACGTGTACACAAGCTTTTACCCCAGAAGCTTGTGAAAACTCTAGGACCTAAGCCCGGATTGAAGTATGTGCACACAACAGTAAGGAATTGTGGGGGCTTTGTCGTTACAAATGGTATCAGAGCCGAAGTCGACTCTCCTCTTTAAGGTTTTGTAGGATGAAGGGATTTAAGCCCAAAAGTTTTGATCCCCATCGCAAAGTGAGCAACCAAAGCGAAGGTTCGTAAGTGATGGGCAACCCCTAATGTGTGCCCAAGCTTTTTACCCTAGAAGCTTGTGAAAACTCGGGGACCTAATCTCGGATTGAAGTATGTGCACACAACAGTCGAGAATTGTGGGGGCTCTGTCGTTACAATATGCTCATTAAAAAGAGGGAAATTCCTTCTATGGACGAGCCAATATTCAAAATCTAGATAGAAATTCTCGTCCATATCGTAATGAAAAAGAACATTCATTTAGTTGCTTAAAGGCGAATGACCAATGTCCAAACACCCTTTAAAGTAAAACTTAAATTGTTTAAAAACTCATCCTAAAACCATGGACGAGATAGATGTATGTGAATTACATGAGATGATCCAAAACAACGGACCAAAAAAAAAAAAAAAAGGAATTGAACAAGAGGCTAAAATTGTCTTCAAGTTGGAGGAACGTCAGCATTGGAGTTGTCCTGAGGTGGATGGGTGCTAGCATCGTCCTCAATATTAATATCTTCTAAGCTCGTTTGGAGGAGGGAGCTTGTAGCAGCACCACCGAGGTTGGGTTTGATAGAACTGAAGTCAAGCTCGAGGAATTTCTCTATGGCATCCATCCTAAAATCTTCAAACCCAGCTGCGTAGTTGCGATCCAGCATGTCAGTAAATTGCTTGGACGCCTTAAAATCCGCAACTGCGTCTCCCTTTGCTTTTCCAAGAAGGGCACTCAACTCGTCATTCCTTTTTTGGAGGTGATCAAGATGAGTGTCCTTCTCTACGACATCAGTTTTCAATTCCTCAATGTGGTTTTGCAGCTCCTTTGTCTCGTTCTTAGCCTTTGCTGCCACCTTAGCCCATTTTTTACTCTCGTCCCTCACATTTTGAATTGTCGTCTCCGGCAAGACTCTCGTCTTGTCCAACTCAGTGGCCTGCCTAGACGCTGCAATGAACTTGGACATGGCCTACAAGAGGTAGACGTAAAAATGCTGGGTTAGACGGCAAAAAATTACGAAATAATAAAGACGAGACGAGAGTAAAATTACATACCTTAAAAAGATCATGAACACCTGAGTGTTCAAAATTCTTCAGGGACATGTTGTAACAGACATTTATGTCTTCCTCCTTCACAGCTTCCCTGAAACGTTCCCAAGCCAAGTCCCTATTTTCAATAATGTTCGAGGGAACCCTTGGAGGAGGCTGGGACGAGACAGATGCAGTCATCCTAGGAGGGATCTTGGACGGGGTAGTCTTAATTGGCGTGGACACATCCACATCAACTATTTGGACGAAAGGATGGGACTGAGGAAGATTAGGCTTAGCAACTTTAGACGACCCATGCTTAACTCTTTTGTCATGACGGTTGGGGAGACTTCCTAGATCCAAGTTTTTTGGTAGGGACTTCCTCTTGTCCCCAATAGACGGACGAGTCTGGGATGGGATCTCAGGACGATTATCCCCAGCTGGTGGATTAATCTGAGTTTGGGTCTCAGGACGATCCCCCTCACCTACAATCTCTTTTCCTTTGTTTCCTTTCATTGTTGCCATTCCTTAAAAAAAAAAAAAGTTTTTAGAACTAAAACAAAAAGGAAAAGTTTGAAAGGGATGTTTTGAGTTTAAAACTTACTTCTCCTTACTGTAATCTCGTGTGCAAGTGCCTCTTCAGAAGGATTAGGGCCTAATCCCCACTTAGCAAGTCGTCTAAGCGTCACTAAAGAATGGAAATTCCTATCTATGTGTAGACGAGCTCTATGGACGTGGTCACGATGAAGCTTGCTAAGAGAAAGTTTTCCAACAGCTGTAAAGGAACAAGTAAAAGTTAGAAGCGAATAAAAAAGATGAAGCAAAAAAATAAAAAGGGGGGGGGGGGGGGGAGGGACTTACCCTCAAGACGAAGGTTCCTTAAGTCCCTAGTATAGCAACTAAATGTGTCCCGGCCAATGTCCATAGGATTCCCAGCCTAGAAGCCGGAGACGAAGAAAAACTTCATCTTCCATTTTCTATCAGTCGAAGGCAGGGACCTAATCAGTCTACAATCTTTGCCCCTGGCTGTGAACTGGTAGAAGCCAAGGGACTAATGAATTTCTTAGGGTTTATAACAGTAAAGGAACTCGTCTACAATAAGAGGACGGTCCCCTCTGAATACCTCCCTCCACAAAACTTGCATAGAGATGATCAATCTCCATGCATTAGGATTGAATTGACATATTCCTAAACCTAGCCTAATTAATAACTCCCTAGTAAAAGTATTCAAAGGAAACCTTAGACCCCCCAAAAGATAAGCTTCATAGACGTCTATCCCAAAATGAGGATTACAGCACCATTCTCCACGGACGGGCAACCTAGGGTTAAGCTTGTCTGGGATCTGGTACCATGTCCTAAGATTATTAAGTCTTTGCTCATATGTTTTGGAAGGGATCTCTACTGCACAACTATACACAGTGACCTCCTCCTCGTCCAAAGGGCTAGACAGAGGGACGTTGGACGAGGTGCCTGCTTGGGACCCCAAGGCCTTTCTAAGCTCTTCTTGTATAGCCTCCAAAGGAAACCCAGGGATGCCATAAACATATTCCTCGTCCATGGAGTTCCCCCCACTACTATTACTAGAGCCACTAGAACTTGTACTATAACTACTTTCGTCTTGATACTCATTTATGGCTTTCTCTAAACTATCACTAGACGACATTTTTGAAAAAGATCAGAGAAACCTAAAAGACAAGAGAAGAAGGAATACTTGGCTTTAAGACGAACGAAGGTTATGGATGCAAGGAAACTCTTAGACGAGGCTCTAGACGAGGAATGTCAAAGAAGGAAAATCTCAGAAATGTGAAGGGTAGTAGAGGAATCCCCCTATTTATAGGCAGCTGACCTGGGCGTATGAAACGACACAACCAATCAGGAGGTGACACGTGGCGTTCAACTCGAAAAAATGAATCAACGGGACTTATTGCCAATTAAATGGTGACACGTGGCACGTCATTTCACTAACACAAGTTACACACATTCAAGGAAGTGACGCCAGATTACCCCTTCCCCTTAAACGACCCATATGGATGAGGGGGCAACTGATGGTGTAATGAAAATCCACTAGTTGTATCTCGTCCATATAAGTCGTCCAAAGAAAAGAAAGGAAGAAGGAGCATGCTCGTCCATAACAACCTCATCCGTCCGTCCTTAAAGGACGGACGAGGTTGTAGCGCCCTGAGCATGTTGAGCCTTAGACGACTCAAATTCCCACCAGGTATGAGAGACGAGTCGAACCATTACAAGTCAAGTCCAACAACTGTTGTGGAATGTAGATCCAAATAATGTAACTTCCATGGCAGTTATGGAAGTTACCTCCGAATTTTTCGAACTCCTCAATAATAGGAATGGTTACCAAACAAGTAACCGTTCCTTGCATGCTATATAAGTGCTCACCAACAAGAGGGTAGGGCATTCTGATATATCCAATATACTTGGAATTACAAAAAGACTAACTTTGCCATCGGAGGATTCTTGGCTGGTTTCCACCGATCTCCTCTGATTCTGTGTTTGTTTTCTCAGGACTCAGTCACAAAATCATCAACGCTCGAGACTTTCAGCCCACTGATATCACAGGATTCATCACATATGACATTCAAAACAACCATAAATGCTTTAATACCAATGTAAGAAACAGAGACTACTCATTGGAAATTATAACATAGGTTTTTCAGCATACATCTCTTGGCTTAAACCCATGATCTCATAGGAGCTAATTGTTTTATGTCATCTAAAACTAGCCTCCATGTAGACTAGCAATTCAAACTCATTCTGTATTATAGCTTGAATACCCATAATGAAAACTGTACTTCGATGACTTTGCACATTACTAGAGTGATAGAAACAAAACCCACAACTTAAAAGTCTCACAACACTCTATAAACACTATGAGAAATGCATAATTTGTTCTAATTGACATGGGGTTTAAATGGTAGGATTTATATAGGGTAAAAAGCCCTAACACCCCCTTGAACTATGGGGTAGTTGCCTATACACCCCCTGAACTTTTATTTTAGCCAATTTGGTACATTAACTTTAATACTGTAACAAAAAGACCCCTTTACCTTTTATTTTAGTCAATTTTGTACATAAACTTTAGTACTATAACAAATAAACCCCCTAAAATTTTATGCTGATGCAGTAAGACCCCTTCATTTTCATTTTTTTATTATAAAATATTTGGTGCAAAAACAGGTTAAATTGGCCACACAAAAAAAAAAAAAAAAAAAAAAAAAAAAAGGAAAAGAAATTAAGGGAGTCTTACACTAGAGTATCAAAGTTTATGCACTATATTGGTGAGAGAAAAAGTTAAGAAGTTCTATTTGCTACAATACGAAGTTTATATACTAAATTGGCTAAAACAAAAGTTCATGGGAGTGTAAGTGCAACTACCACAAAGTTCAAGGGGTGTTAGGGCATTTTTCCCTTTATATAGTTATTAACCCAATAATTTCAATCATTAGTGGGGTGGAGTAACAAACCAAGGCACTACTCATTAAGCAATGTTTGGGAGTTAGTCTAGGGCAGTTACAGGAGGGGCATGCCCACCTTGGGTGTCCATCTAACTCCCTCTTATGTTTCTAACAATTCCAAATACAAGTATTACTTACAGAATTTTTCTAACAATACCTATTACAGTTGCTTTTACAGAAAGAAATTTTTCAAAATTAAAATTAAGAAAATTGTATCTAAGATCAACAATGACCCCAAAAAAATTAAGTGGATTAGCTATATTTGTTGTGTTAATAAATAAAGTAATAGCACATGTGACAACAAGAAAGCCCAAGTCATCAACTGAAAAATGGGTGTTAGAAGAACTTGAATACAAAAATTGAATTAGTTTGTTTACATCTCAAAAGGGAAGAAAAATGGATTTTAAATGAAATATATTATCATATAAAAATATTAAATAAATATTATTTTAATTGATACATAAATATAAAATAAAAAAGGCCTATTCTAGATGTCTCCTTAAGCCCTAAAATGTCTCGGGTCAATCCTAGATGGTACACATAAATAAAGAATTAACCAAATTTGCCCGATGTAGAGGCAATCAAGAAAGTTTTTTAAGTGATTATATAACGTACAAAAAAGGGCTAATCCAACCAATCATGCTTGCACAATAGAAAGAGCCAAACATTTTATAACTCAACTGATACCTTTTGGTATTTCAAATAGACATATCTAGGGTTCAAACCCCCACACCCCTGTTGCATCTATCGAATCATAAAACAAAAATGAGTATGGTCATAGAAAAATAAAGTATCTAATACTATATATAAAAGTATAAGACTTTTCCTGCAATTAAGGAGGTGATGTCACATAGGAAAACTACTCATCTAAAATTCTGCCATGTATAAGTTAAAAAGTGAAATGTTATTCTGTTTCTTAATGCTACAACACCATCTAAAAGCCTTTCATTATAAATAAAAAATTATCTACTTAAATTAATTATAAAAAAAAAGGCTTGCTTGCTGTATAGAGAAAGAGGAAGAGAACAATGTTCAACGGAACTAAACACAAACCAAAAAAAAAAAAACAATTCCCTTCACTCCAACGTTTCAATTTCATCTTAATTGCTGCTCTAATCGTTCTCAAATACCCCATCCCTTCTCTGCTCTGTTCACAAATCTTGCGATAACTATGATTTATGTTTGGCAGTTTGGGTATTTGCTTTGTTTTGATTTAGGCATTTTGGTCAAATTTCTATCTCCCTCTCTCTGCGCTTTACTGTTAGAAATTCTTTGCATTTATGTCATTTTGTTCTTTGTTTATTCTTCTCTCCCCCCCCCCCCTTCTATAAAGAGTGGATCGGTGGGTTTTAATGATTAGGAGTGTAGATATTGAAAAATTTAGATGCTAAGAAAAAGCCTACTGGGACAGCAAACAGAAAGTTTTCCTCTTTATTTTTCAATTTGTGCATTAAATATGATCTTTTTCTTTCCTATAATAGTTGGATTGGTTTGGATGTAGATCTTAGGGTTATATGTGGCTTTGATTAAGGTATTTGCATTATAATGGTGGAGTATAGATTAAAATACATAAGAACGGAATTAATGTCGGTGTCGTGACTAGTAAAAGAAGCAGGATATGCTCTGCACCACTTAGGGTATGTTTGGTTGGAGTGAAAACAGGGAGGATGGAAAATATGGAGAGGAAAATAGGGTGAAAAATGGCATTTTCTACCATTTGGTTCAGGAGAAAAAACAAGAGATACAGAAAATGGGGAGGAAAATAATCCCTCTAGGCCCACACTTTTTTATTCTCCCAATTTGGGAGGAAAATGGGGGAGGAAAAGATGTTGTTGATGTAATTTACACAAATACCCTCACTTTATTACACTCACCTACCCCTCTCACTTTCCCACCATTATATAACAATGATATAATAGTCAATTTATATAAACTACATTTTCTATCCTCCCTTTTTTCTCTCCAACCAAACAAAAAAGTTTTCCACTCTCCCACTTTTCCACCCCTCCAACCAAATATACATGAGGGAAAACCAAATCTTTTCTATCATCCCACTTTTTCATCCTTCCACTAATTTTCCATCCTTTCACTTTTCC
Source organism: Quercus ilex subsp. ballota (assembly GCA_032727855.1). NCBI lineage: Eukaryota > Viridiplantae > Streptophyta > Magnoliopsida > Fagales > Fagaceae > Quercus > Quercus ilex. Next base: position 47,435,079 of record CM064910.1, read on the forward strand.
ACTCCCCCAACCAAATGGACCCTTAGTGGTGGTGCATCCCAAGTGGAAACTACATCACATCTCTTTGACTCATCGAACCCACCCTTCATCAAAGCCCCGCTGACTGCAATGCTGAATAGAGAACATTTTTAGCTAAAGTCCAGTATGTTTTCTTTTCTTAGTTTGGAATAAATCATATTTTTTGGTAGTATAAGTATAACCTGGCTTTTTTTTTTTTTTTTTTTTTTTTTTATAGGAATTATAGACTCTTTTAGACAAAGATACATATACTTATTGAAGTTGGTACAATCTCTAGTTATGGTTATGACTCCTATTTTGGTAGTTAACTTGGGACTGTTTTCAATTGACAAGTAGAACATTAACAAATCTGTTAATTATTCTTTATGAGATGTATATGCGTTGATTGTGATTTTTATGTCGCAGAAGCCATTGAGTGTGGGAAAGAATCCTTTGCTTCTAATATTGCTTCATTTGGATGATTTAAAAGTTATATAGGCATGGCTTTATGTATAAATTTGTGATGTTTATTTTGCTTCTTTTACGTGTTTGAGCTTTTGACATTTGATTTTTTGAGTAAATTGTCTATGGGATTTTTCTCCTCTATCTATATGTGTGTTTAATTATGTAATATATGCGTTCCAATTTTGGTATTATTCAATTCTAATTAATATGGATGTTGCATTGTATTAATCTTATAGGAGTCTAACATTGATCATCTTGAATGCCATTTGATTTTTTGGTATATGTTAGTCTATTGGTTAAATATTTTCTTATTTTTAGTTTCTATTGAGAGATGATGTCTTTAGGAAATGTCTTCGAAATTCCTATCCACAATCTATCTTTTTCTGAGTGATTTATTTTTTTTAAGATGAAACTTATTCCTAAGTCAGTTTATGATTATTGATATGTAGATTATCAATAAATGCTTGCTAAACATTGAATTTATGTTTTAAATCAGTTTAGTCTTGGTCCCATGAGCATTCAAGGTTACCAGCTTTTTTTTTTTGCTTATACCCAAAATTTTGTAAATGCATGTGTTTGCTGCACCCATACCCAGTTAGTGCCAAACATGTTGGATGATTTATGATAATAATAATAATCCTTTTTTTATAGTGCACCATTCTCTAATTTATGTTGATGTTACTTTGTTAGGTTTTAATTGCTGTTAAAAGCAGGAGAATAGTTGAGAAAGAGCCAAAGACAAATAAGAAAATGGCTATTAATGAAGTCGTGAAGAGAGCAAAAATTGTCAATATCCTTATCACAAAATTTTTGTATTATGATTACATTATTAGAGTATGATAGTTGTAGGTTTGAACACTTAGTAAAAGAACTAATGTTCTACTAATAGAATTTATTATGATTTTACATATTTTTCCATGAATAATAAATAAAATAAGCCCGCGCATTGTGCGGGTCATGCGCTAGTTTTTATAGCTACTAAAACTTTTACTACATAAATAATATAAATTGACATGGTAGTTAAGGTGGAAGGTGCTACGTTATATACTTTTTTTTTTAAGAGATAATTACAACATACAGCTCGAACCCTTTTTCCCTTAGATCTCCAAGTACTTTGTGTATAGAAAAGTGCCAATTCAGCTACAAGGTCTTTGGCTGCTACGTTATATACTTAATTTTCATAATTTTTTTTTTCTTTCTTAAATTTAGGTTTTAGAAAAGAAAAATAAAATCATGTATTCTTTTGAAAATTTTAGTTCTCCGATAGTACTGATACGTAAATGTCTCTTAAAAAAGACCATAGTGACGGAGGGAGGATTTATTTGTTTTTTTTATTTATAAAAATTATAATAATGAATCATTTAATAATAATAATAATAATAAAAACATGTAGTAAATTGTTGAGGTGTAAAATACTAAAAAGGTTTCAAGGATATTGTAATAAAATTTGTAGTAATTTTAACATTTTCTAACACTCTATAAAGTTAAAAAAATTTTGTTTGAAAATTTTTAAAATATGTTACAAATTTCATTACATCTATACAAACTAACATGACAAAGAATCTAATTGGTGCGAAGAGCTTTATAACTTAGCTGATTAGTATTTTCTAATGTTTTTAATAAAAATATCTATAATTTATTGAATTATTAAAAATAGAATATGATTAGTAGATTTAAACAACATTATAAATGAATGTTATTATTATTTTTATTTTTATTTTTTGGTAAAATATAAATGAATGTTATTGGTTACACATCAGCTGTAAAGGTTACTTAGTAATTTGCATCCTTCATATTAATCTTTTTGTTTTTTAACTTCAACTTTACTTAAAGTAATGTTATAGTAACACACTTCGACGTGGACATTACCGAAAGAGTTTGTAAAGACGCTTTGTCGTCTTCTAAAGACAAAAGTTGTCTCAACAAAAGCCTTAAAACATATTTTAAATATTTTTGAACTTTTACAGCGAGCAACAGCTCATATATAGTTTTTATGGCCTGACACTTTCCTTTATCGTTTTAAGTTGATCTGTTCCACTTTCACCTACGTCATTTTTTTTCTATTTAAATTTACTAAAATTTTAAGAATAAATAATAAACACATGACGTATGATTTTCTTTTTTGTTGAGAAAATGACATTTTTGAAGGAGTATAAATTGGAAGGGACATAAGATTTTAGTTCCTATCATATGGTCATAGGAACTAAAAGTTAATAACAACGATGTCAATATGTCACTAACCAATGTTGCTAATCATTGTTTCAGAGCCTTTAATTGTTGAGAACTCTGAGAAGATCATCAATATATAAATTAAAAACTAAATATAAAGAGGTAAAAGAAAAGAAAAGAAAAGAAAAGAAAGAGAAATGAATTGACTGGATCCTTCCTCAAATGTTATAGCCATGAAAACAAACAGACTGGCTGGCTAAATTAAGCTTTTATTCCACATAAAAAATATACACTAGTGTTAAAAGTGTTACAACCTGTCAACCTCATATGTCAAAGTACCCATAACAATCCAAGGAGACCCAAGAATGGTAGAAGCTAAAGAAGAAGATATAAACTGAAACATATAGAAGTTTTGATAGAAAACAGGCTATGGACCGAATCGAAGTAAAAGAAAGACAGTCCATATACATATCGCTCTTTTCTTGAGCTGGCTAGCATTGATCATCAAAGATTTCATGTCGTTGCGGTTATAAACGTTATGGCATAATGGCAGCAGGTTCACCTTTCCCTATTCTTGAGTATTGATCTTCAAAGACTTCTCTCAAGCATCTCTTGGTACCTTTTGAACGAGTCCAGCTTTTGCATGCGCATCTGTTTATGGAACCTCAAAATGAACAAGTCCGCAACATGATCGATCTCATCTTCCAGATTAAAATTCTCACCTTCCTCCTTGGCATTCCTTACCAGATCAATAATGGACCCACCCTGATCCTCAAACTCGAGATCCTCTTCATCAAACAACGAGTGCCTGAGATCTGGGTACTTATCATCATCGTCATCATCATCATCAGCCTCGGCCTTCTCGATCAGATGGGTGTGACTCGAGCTCGCTTGCGACTTGTTTCTCATGGCGTTGTAGAGAACTATGGCCATGCTTTGCTCACCTATCTCGTCGTTGTTTTCTTTGTCATTCTGTCCAAGAAGTCTATGGATCTTGTGGGAGAGTGAATCCAATATAACCTTCTTTTGCTTCAACAAGGAGAACATTATAAGGCGAGCTTTGAATGCGCTTGTTTTGTTCTTGATAGCTATTGACTTGGCTTTAGCTATAGAACTCAACGCAGCCATAATCTGTTTGATGATAACAGAAGCCTTATTCTTCATTTTTCTAATTAATTAAGCTTAAGACGAGGATCAAAGAAACCCACGAAATTAAGAAAAATAAAACCGATTGAAACAAAAATGGAGGATATTATCAAAGAAAGCTCAAGCTCAAGTTGTGAGTACTAGAGAGGGTTGTAAAAGCTACGTTAGCATGAAGGAATAATGAAGCCTTTGATGGGGTTTATATAGAATGCAAAAGCTGCTGCTTTTGTTTGCGTGAGTCAGTGAGTGGGGTAATAGTGCGTGATGAAATGGAGAAAACTAAACAAAAAGTTTCAAAGGGCAGCAATCTCCTCTTACTAACACACGTGGTATAAGCCTATTGGATAGACTCCACAAATACTTTTTTTTTTTTTTTTAAATGGAAAAGAAAGGGATTTGCAAATGTGGTTTATGCATCCCCGCCCCTTAATCTCTTCTATTGCGTTATGCCGTGAGATAACATGAATATATTAATTAATGGGGCTTCCTACTACGCTTAAACTTTTGCATTGCGTTGTAACGTGAGACTATATTAACATATTAATAAGGTTTACTACTACTTAAACTTACAATTTTCGAACTCGCTAATATAATGATCCCAAAAGGTTTCTTTCATCTCAAAAAAACAAAAAAATTGCAAGAGCTTTCTTCTACTAGGCTTGCTCCCTGGTGTTCCCAAACACTTACTTTAATCCTTTGGAGAAAGTGAGTGAAAATGTGGGTGCACCACTACCCACTATAAATATATTCATTGTTAAATAATAAAAAAATACATACATACATACAATATATATATATATATATATATATTATTGAATGACGTAATATCTTGATAGTAGCAAATTGAAAGGCAAGCATACTTAATTTGCTCTTTGAAAAATACAAGAAATTTTACTTTGGCATTGAAAAGTGATAATGCATTCTTTAACACAATTTATAATTAGGTTTGTTTTCCCATCCAATAAGTCTAGGGCATTGAAAATGTTACAGAATTTTTTACAACCCCTCATTTCTTTTGTGTTTGTGGGGAGAAAATGGGCAAATACCCTTTTCGCGCAAATTATGTAGCGTTATGCCCCATTTTCCAAACTAATTGGGGAAATGCACCACTTTTGAAACTCGATTAGAAATAAATCAAGTTAGGCCCTATAGCGGCATTTTTAAGCAGCTTATAGTGACATTTTAAGGACCTATAGTGGTGTTTTGTAACTCGACCTCCATGAAGTCGAGTTATAGGTTAAAAAAAAATTGCCTATAACTCGACTTCATGGAGGTCGAGTTACAAAATGCCACTATAAGTTCTTAAAACGTCATTATACGCTCCTTAAAACGCCGCTATAGGGCTCTAGAATTTTTTTTTTAAAACTCGATTTATCTCAAATTAAGTTACAAAACATGACCATTTCCCTAATTAGTTTGAGAAAATGGGCAAAACACTACAATTTTTGTTCAAAAAAGGCATTTGCCAATTTTTTCCGTGTTTGTGGTATGCCCAACTGAGTGAGTGAAAGTTCTATATGAACGACGGTGTAAAAAAACCAGTTATTTATGTATTTATTTTAATGTAAGTTACAGAATTCTTTTCTATCATTTGAATGTGATGAGAAGTAGTGTTGAGAAAACAATTTAATTGACATGATATATACTACACACAAGATTATCTGCATGGAATAGTCATGTGACGAAACTTAAGGTGTTTTTGCTTAAAACTTTTACTTTTAACTTATTTGTTTAGTCTCTCTCAAAAAAAAAAAAAAAAAACTTATTTGTTTATATACTGATTTTAAAAACTTCACCTTTTTTTTCTTTTTCTTTCTAGACACAATTATATTTTCAATAAAGAAACAAATTGCCCCAACCAAAGAATAAACAAATAAGTTTAATTACAATAAAAAATTAAATTAAAAAACGCACTCTAAACTAAAAGTCTCTTCAAAAATCTCCAAACGCAAAATTGTGTGGAGAGTTAGTTAATACTACTTCCATTGATCGACAAAATTGTTGCTGGTACAAGGAAAAATAAATAAATAAAGAGATAAGAGCTAGTCAATACTACTTCCATTTACTATATCAACCATCACATAAGAAATTACATTTTAAACCATAAAGTTTATGGGGATTTTAAATTAAACTCTATAGTTTATAAGTTTTTTTTTTTTTTTTTTTTTTTTTTTTTTTTTGAGAATACTAAGTATTTTTAACACACACGTGGAGAGAGGAGAGAAGATTTTTTAAAAGAAACTTACAATAGTGTATATCCAAAATGGCCTCTATAGTTTATAAGTTAGATCATGTAATTTGAGGGAAGTTTCAAATGAAACCTTTGATTTAAAATGTGTTTCAATTACTTTCAAACCATATGTGGATATGCTCTAAGGTCAATAATGATGGAGAGAAAGAAGAGAGAGTTTGAATTAAATGAAATACTTATGAAATTATTTATTTTAACTTAAATGCCCTTAAACTATAATGTCTAATATTATAAATATAAAGGAACTTTAAAGTTTAAAACCTTCTATCCCCGCATACCCTTGGTACAATGGTCATTTCACAAGTATAAGTGCTTGTAAGGTGTGGGGGGTAAGGGCCGGGTTCAAGTCTCCAAGAGAAAGTTTCATACACATATACACTTAGATTAAAGTAGAGTAGAAATTCTATCTTGTATTTAAAAAAAAAAGTTTAAAACCTTCCAAAATTATAGTGTTTGAAATATAATTTTTTCAAAGTAAAATTTCTCATTATGTTATTACTCGTACTAATAAAAATGCTTGATTATGATTACAGTGGTTACAATATAATATTTTTCAAAACAAAAAATCTCATAAATCCTATTACTCATACTAATAAAAATTCCATATTACGACCGTTTAAACCATTTATGGGTTCTGTCGTCTTATTAAAAAAAAAGGAAATTATGTTTTATTATCTTAAACTATACTCCATATTATATTTTGCACTATAAACTTTTAAATGCATGTTTTGTACCTTAAATTATATAACCCTTATTATACACTTTGCACCTTAATGTTAAGCTTGTTGTTAGCTTGGACAGAAATTTAAAGTTTAAGGTACAAAGTGTAATCAGCAGTATAGTTTAGAATAGAAAAGTGTATTTTTTTTTTTTTTTAAGGAGATTAAGAAGATGGATAATTAGGTTTTTTTAAGTGGTGCCATATTTTTTTTTATCCAAGTTAATAATAAATTTGATGTTGGAGTGCAAAGTATAACAAAAATTATAGTTTAGGGTGCAACATTCGAAAATTTTGTGGGGCAAAATGTAATTGAGTATATAATTTAGAGTGATAAAATGTAATTTTTCAAAAAAAAAATTATAAATATGTTTCTAATAACTTTTTAATTTTAAAGAAGAAAATTAAAACTTCACGTAAAAAATTGTTTGCCTCTCGTTAAATAATACCACAAAGACAGATAAAAAGAATCTCCTGCGGTCGGAAGGGCACATTTATTTTTCCTTTTTCTATTTTTAAATTAAAAAAAAAGGGGTTCAAAAGGACTTTAGGCGGTGAAAGTTAAAGCCATTCAAAGTGATAGAAAAAGCATATGAGGATTCCTTGCCCCATTTGGTGGTTGTGTTATACTTACTCCTGTGAAAGAAACTTTAGAAAAAGTGAGTTCCAATTAGATAGGGTAAAGTTTATTGTTGTTGAATAAGAGATTTGAAATTTGAACCCTTCTATACTGAAAATTAATTGATATTTTAGGTATGATGATAAAAAAAGTTTTCATGAAACAGATGCTATAGACTGAAATTCTTTTGTATTTATAAAGAAATATATTTAAAATTTTGTTTTACTAAACATGCATTAAATTTAAGGTTAAATTATAAATTGCACTGAAATGAATAAATTGAGGGTTACAAGACTGAATTTAATTTTAAGCAAAATTAGATAATATAGTTTGTGGTGTAGACATATGTAGCGTAACTATAATCACATTTGCTTCAAACACAAATCATTTATCTCACTTTTGGCGCTCTACTTTGTACTCTACTAATTACAATTTGACATGTTTTATATATTATTTTTTATTATACACTTTGGTTATTTTTTAAAGAAATTAAAAATTAAAAAAAATAGCAAATTGTGACTTATAGAGTATAAAGTAAAACACAAAAACTGGAATAAAAAATTTGTATTCGCTTTGCTTCCATTTCTTTTTCTGGAAAGGATATTTCATTTCATCAGGCATTTTGAGAGTAAAAAAAAATTCATCTAGTTATAATATATCATTTTTTTATGTCCTTCCTTTCTGTAAATGTAATTTATTCTTTTATTCAAAAAGGAAAGTAGTGGTATTCCAATTCTACCAAAGTATTGCCGTTCCATTTTCATTTTGCATTGTTATTGTTTCAATTATTTAGTAGACAAAATTTGGCTATCAATTTGGCTGTACCTAATTGCTCCACTAAAAACATTAACATGTATAAACATTTTAAAATTTTAATTGTTGAATTGCATATTCTTTTTGTTCTTAACACGCATGTCAAATTTCTTACCAATCATCAGGTGTTATTAACTATTCGATCTAATAACTTATTTTTTATGCATAATTTTATATTATAAAAACTTGAAATTTAAACATTTGATAGTTGACCTAGCTATTAATCTTTGATCATCTGAAATTTTTGTAAATATAGAGGATATAAGGAAAAAAAAAGTAATATAATGGTAGATTTTACAAAATTCACATTCAGTTAAAAAATATTGAGTGAAGTTGTAGTTATTGGCTACAACTTAATCTATAGTCAAACGTTGTCCTTATTTAATATACTAATTATAAAAAATGACAAAATTTAGTTACAAAATTGGTTGTAACTTAAAGTTATAAATTCCTTTAAAAAAATTAACATTACTATATATTTTGAAAATCAAACTGTTGGATTGTATATTCTTTATGCTCTTAATACACATGTCAAATTTTGTGTTAATAAGATATTATTTACTATATAATCTATAAGTTTATATTTTGTGCATAATATTAAACTATAAAAACTTGCAATTTAAACAATTTATTGATGATATAGCTATTGATATTTAATTTTTTAAAAATTTTGCATGTATGGAAGATATATGCAGAAAATGTAGTCCAATCATAGATTTGTCAAAATTTACATCCATTAAAATGATATTAAGTAAGGTTGTAGTCTCAGACTATAACCAATTTTGTAACTAAATATTGTTCTAAAAAAATTAATATAAAAAAATGATTGTAATTTGAAAGAAAAATCTTACAACACAACTTGATCAATCAACATATTTACAATTTTTACCAAAAAAAAAAAAAAAAACAAACAAAAAAGCAACAATAGCAGCGAGGAAGAGACAAATAGCATTATATAACATGAGACTTCAATGTACTGATTTGGCATAAACAGGTTCGAGAAATCAAAACGAGTGGCTAGGTTTAGACCAAGTTCCATTATTGAGTTAACAGTTTCCATCTCAAAACGATAGCTATTTCTAACCTTGTCAACTATTAAAGGAATACCTACTGATCAGGCATTTAGGAAATACATGATGCATCTTGTAAATGTTAGTCATTCATGCAGAAGTACTAGTACCATACAAAGTTCATTAATACAATAATACCATCATGCTATCATATATATATATATATATATATTTAGAGATGATTCGTTTTGTTCCTAGCTAGCTAGAGCTAGGGAAGAAAAATAAGATAAACGGCGCACATGCATCTGATTATTGAAATGCCATGAAACCTTCGAAGATGTTTCTCAAAATGTCCCAAAACACAAAAGAAGCACCAAAGTTCCCAAAATAATCCTAAGTAACGTGCTCCCCAATTTTGACTGAAAGGGAATTTTTAAAAATAATAGTGCGTTGGGGGTGTTATAGGGGAAGAACCTAGCTAGATGGTAGTCTCACTTTTCTGAAACCATCACTGCTTGTTTGCAGCTTGGTCCTTTACGGGAAAGAGCGATTACTTGGAGAATGAATACAAGCACAACTTCGTTTCTTCCTTTTTAAGGAAAGACTGAAGCATCAGCCTTTATTTAGTTCACATTTTTTTTTTTTTTGGGACAATTTTTTAGTTGTCACTTATAAAAGCATGATGGCTGGCTTTAGATTAAAAAAAAAAAAAAAAAAATCCAGCGCATGTCCAAAAGTGTTTTACGAAATGAATAGAGCCTTCCCTACTGCAGCCGCGAAGTTCACGTTTAAGACTTTGTTTGGTTGGGAATATAGAAAATGATATTTGTATTTTTAATTATTATGTATGTTTAGTAAAGACAATGGGGAAGTGGGAGAATAAAAATTAAATTGCTTTTATGCCCTACTTAATAAAAGTAAAAAAGAAAAAGTAAGGGCAATTTTGTAAACTATCATTACCATTTCCTCTCATCTTTTCTCTCCAAGTTGGAGAATAAAAAAGTGGTGGGCCATTTACTCAAAAAAAAAAAAAGTGGTGGGCCAAGGTGGAAAAATTAATCCACACCATTTTCTTTCATCCCTTTCACTCCAACCAAACAATAAAAAATCACATTTTCTGTCTTTTCACCCCAAACAAACATTGGCTAAGGGAATTATGGCTTTTGTCATTTTAAAGGTTTTTTGAGTATCTTGATCATTTAAAAGGTTTTGGGAGATATTTTTGTTATATTACATGGTTTCAAGGGTATATTGACCATTTGAAGATTTTCAAAGCGAATTTTGGAGGTTTTGATAGCGTTTTGATAATTTTGTGGGTATTTCTATCATCTTAGATGTTTTTTATGGAGTATTTTCATAATTTTCAAGGCTAAAGGAAGTATTTTAGTCATTTTGGAGTTTCAAAAAGTATTTTGATCATTTTGGAAATTTAAGAGGTATTTTTATCATTTTGGATTATGTGGTATTTTGGCAATGTTAGAGGTTTTTTTTTGGTTTTGGGGAGGTTGGGGTTCTCTTGAAGTTGAGAATACTTAATGCTCCTATAAGGATGTAAAGCATTTTTAAAGATGGAGTTTTTCTTGGTCAGTGGAAAATGATTAATTAAATTTGATAAAGTTTTTAACCACCTAAATACTTGAAAATTAGGAAAATATTTTTTGGAAGATGTTTTATGCCGAAACAAACAAGACCTTAATAACATTTGAAAATTTCAATTTAATTACCACTCCCTACTAGTTAATGGAAAATGATTTCAATTTGACAAAGTTTTTCAACGACTCTAAATGTCTAAAAATTAATAAGTAAACATTTTCCAAACTATACTTTATAGTTTACACCAAAACAAATGGGGCCTTAATATTAGATGAAAATTTTAGCAGATGAAAATTCTAGTTAATTTACCATTCCCTTAGAGCATTCATGTTGGCAGAGGCACATTTTTAACTTTTTGGCACCACAAAAACCCATTTTATCTATTTTAAACTTACCATTTCACAACACACCCAATATCAATGATTTTATTTTTTTAGCAACTTCATTTAAATATATTTTTTTTATTCTTCCTCATCTCTTTCTCTCTCTTCCTCTTCGTCTCTTTCTCTTCTTAGATACAAAGCAAGCAACCTAGCAAACCCACAAAACACCCTCTGCCACCACCACACCAAAAACTCAAACTAACAACCACCACACCCAAAACCCAATCACACTCAACAGCCACCCACTGCCACCATGTACAACCCACTACTAAAAACCACCACACGATCCGATCAACGACATAAACCCACGGCCAAATCCAAGAAATCCACAGCTAAAATCTGATTAACCACCATAGCCAAAATCCAAGAAATCCACACCCAAAATCAATCACCACCACCAAACCCACGACCAAACTCACAAAAACCACCACACAATCCGATCAATGACACAAACCCACGGCCAAAATTTGATCAACCACCATAGACAAAATCCAAGAAACCTACACCCAAAATCAGTCACCACCCCCAAACTCATAAAACTCACAACCATAGAAAAGAAAGAAAGGTGAAGAAAGAAAAAAAGAAAGGGAGAAAGAGAGGCAAAGCAATTGAGAAGAAAGAAAAAGAAAAGCAAAAAGTGAGAGAAGAAAGAATGTTGAGGTCCAAAATGTAGAAACAAGCTGAACTCATAAAAGCAAGAAAGATCCAGCCCACGGAAATGAGAAAAGGAAAAAGGCTCGGCCCTTAAAATGAAAAAGGAAAGTCTGACCTGTAAGAAGAAGAAAAATAAGTTTTGGACCTTAGAAAAGGAGGGATGAGGAAGGCTTGGACCAAGGATGTAAGGAAGTCATGATACCTAAGAAAGTCCAAAGAAGCGAGTAGGATCTAGGCCTAGATTGCATAGGATCCACCAACCTCAGAGGGCAGATCCTCGAGAAAAGCTGGAAGATGCTAACCAGGATGTGGACAACTTTGGAAATGACATGCTCATGTAAAAAGGGGCACGAAGGGCGAAGGAGGTCTTGTCAATATCAGCTTCCTATGACCTAGAAGGGAGTGATTGAGACAGACGGTGATTTCGGGGCCAACACCTGTTGAAGGAACTTAGGACCTCGGGTAAGGCAAAACAGGTGAACCAAGAAGGAAGGTGGCCAGGAGCCTTTTTGGCCATACCATTAGCAAGAAGGAAAACCCCCCCCCCCCCCCCCCCCCCCAATTTTAGGGAAAGAAACAAGTTATGAAGAGTCAACATCAAAATCTCAGAGCTTTGAGGTGTCTTTTTTAAGGCCTTGGAGAAAGAATGAGAAGTTTTGATCTTAGAGAAGAATTTAGACTTACTCAGAAAGGATCTTCCATAAGAGGAAAGCCAACAGGTGAGCTTTCAGCTATCAGTCCCCAAGAAAGTGAAGTAAAAGACAAAGGGGAAAGAACTAGCCACTAATGTTTTAGACATAACATTGGTTCTAGTACCTAGAGCACCAAAGGGGTGGATTGTTGATTTGGAAAAATCTTCAAACAACACTATAAAAAGAGTAAAACCCAAGCCAAAAGAATTCATTCAGACATAAGCACTCAAGATAAAAAGAAAGCACCAAAAAGAGACTATAAGCACTCATTTTTTTTTATTATAATATTTATGTTTTACCATAATATTGCTGAATACTTTGAAACATAATTTACTTAATTCATATATATATATATATATGATGAAGTGCAAACTCGTCAGTCGTTGTAAATGCGTCTAGATGGATCCAAGTGTCCGTCCGTATCGCCGTGAAAATGGTAAGACGTCTTCCTTAAGGTGGTCACGGGTGTGGTGCCTGCCACAACGTCTCCGATGCCAAAGTCAGTATAAGAAAGTTTATAGGAAATAGCTAAGTATCAACAGATAACTAGTAATGCTTTGTTGTGCCTATGTACCTTGTATTGGTGCTGTGAGGGTTTTATATATGTTTCCACATCCTCTAGCCGTTGTGGTCGTTAATGTGGCATTAATGTCTCTCCTGGTAACGCCTTATGCTCAGTAATGTGGGCCTTAATGAGACATCCAATGGTCTGTACAACTGGTCTTGTAATCGCTTAGGACATTATTGGTTGCATTGAATGGCTTCATTAGCTTTGTCGGTGATTTGAACGTGTACTTAGCTCGTCTCAGAGGATGGCTTCGTTGATCTCAATGATATTGTCTAGGGAAGTTGAGTTTGTCAGTCCCATCAATATATATATATATATATATATATATATATATATATATATATAAGTTGTCATAGAATTGGTTTCTGAATATGGAGTGAAATTGCTCTACTAATTTAATTTGGTTGGAACAATCAAGATTTTTGGATATTTCTAGAAGACTAACATATTATATTATATGTAAAATTTATTTTTTAAATTGATTAAATGATTTTGAATTTTATCCTAAAATTTCAAAAATTTAAGCAACCTCCCAAACACTTCCTTAACTACTCAATTTTCAAAACCAAATATCTACACACAAATCTCAAACACCCATTTCATTATATCAACGAAACGAAGTGATAAAATAAAGAAAAATTTGTTAAAAATATTTCCATTTACAAAATATTTAATTGCCTTTAGCTAGACTTCCGTATAAAAAATAATGCAAAAAATACTCTAAAATGATCATTGACTTTCACTTTTATTGTCATAGCTCATATCGATATTGCACTAAATAGTAATAAAAACTACAAAGAAACCTAAATATTATGAGTTCTAAAAAAAAAAAAAAAACAACTAAGCTCATCAATAATCAATTAGAATGTTTCTTTCTATTTCTATCTAGTTCTAAAACAAAATACAACAAATAACTTTCCCACACCAAAACCTAAAGATTCGAAGCCAATCATGTCCATTACACAACTCACAACATCTGACCTCAACATCAAAACAAGTCATCATTGTCACTCAATAAAAAAAGCAAGCCATCTTTCTTGGTTATAGCCAACTCATACGAGTTGAGATGGAACGATGAAGTTGGAGCTAGGTAGGTGTTATTGAAAGGCTGAAGATATATTACATAATTCTTGGTTGGGATGTATTTGAGGGGTAATTATTGGGTACTCTCGGAGTATCATAAATGCGTGTCCTTCTTTCTCACATGACTGTGGGTCCCACTAATCAAATTTATGGTGAGATTCACAATTCGTGTGAGAGGGGGGAGTGGGGAGTATGCATTTATGATACTTCCGGAGTATTCAATAATTTTCTGTATTTAAGATGAGATGGCATGAATGGTTGTAGGCATGTATACATAAAGGAGTAGAATTGCAAGAGGTTTTTAGCTTGAAACATTGAACCAAAGAAAACGAATAGTCTTACAAAAAATCATTATTCTTTAATAAGAAAAGTTTTGAAGCATTGAACCAAAGAAACCAAAAGTCTCTATTTTTTAGTTCTTATCTTGTGGCTTTAAAATTTATTTCAATCATCTTTTCAAAGAGTGCACCACATGGCAGAAGTTCTCTCTCACATAAGATCTCTACTTTTACACACACACACACACACACACACACATATATATATATATTGATTTGTCAGTTTTTTATGTGACACAATGGGTTACACATAGGTCGAGATTGGCGCAAGAAAATTCCTTTTGGTAAATTTCATTTGATTTTTCTTTCTCCAAAGAAAAAAAATCACTTGATATTTATTTATCCTTTTGCAAATAGCAAAGTAAAACAAAATAGGAACGCAGTTTTTTTCAACATTTTTCAAGTCCCAACTCCCACCCTTAGTTCTAAACTTCCTCACAAAAAAAAAAAAAAAAAAAAAAAAAAAAAAAGTCCCAACATTTGACTGGGTTTTACAATTACACTAGTATTCTAGAATTCCTATTTCAAAAGAGAGTATAGTATAGTCTTATAAACTAGTATTCTAGAATTTTGACCATCTGATGCTAATTTCTTTTACAAAACATTTTTCTGCCGTAAAAGGAATTTAAATTTTGACCAATTGATTATGAACATAGTTTTCCTTCTTTTTGGGCTGGACAAATGAGGTCAATTATACAATTATAGTGCCGTATATGGCACAAAATTGGATTTTTCTTGAATGGGTAACGCAAGGAAAATTCGATGGGTCTTGAAGGCTACGAGGTCAGCAAAAGAAGACAAGCTTTGTTTCTGAAATGAGAGAGTTTGCTTTCGTTATAGAAAGGTGATTCAACGTGTCGAGTTGATATTTGCTCTCAACCACACAAAATTTCTGGCCTTGAGGCTTAATATTTTGATTTCTAAGGAACCTCATCTCAGAAAAGGGATTGCATTGATATCAACCTAGAATCATTACAAACGGGATACAATATTTGATCATCAAAATAAAACCAGGCATTACAGCTAACAAGGATATTATAGGCTATAGCTAACAGCATAGTTCCCTACAAGTGCAAGGCGTGCAACTACACTAGTAACAACTTCCAAGCCCCGATCACAACCATTCCCACATCCAATTTCACCACTTGTTGGATTGTGAGATTGTGAGTGATTTATGTAAAGTGGTGAGTCGCAAAGACAGAAAATGTTTACCACTCACTATTGCACAAATCAACAAATTGTGAAATTTGGTGTATGATTGGTTGTACCTAAAATTATTCTGCAAGCCCACATGATAAGCACACTAGTAGTCCACAAAGCTACGAAGAGCTCCCATTCCCTACTCCTATCTTGGATGCATCATCTCTAACCTTCCCCAATTGTCCAACCCCTGAGTATCCACACAAGGTGTAAGTATGTAACCATAACTCATTGACTCTGGCGTGTACCAGTATGTCCCCGGAATTCGAATAGACGGCATGGGATGATATGGATGATAAGGCACTCCATGGTACCCGGTAGGAGCTAAGTGTGGCATCAGTGATGGTGATCCTGGTATCCAATGGTTGAGCTTGGGGGAAGGGATGTTAATTGGAGGTGAAGGAGAAAGAACATCTTCCAATGAAGGATAGCGTATATCCCTCGACTGGTTTTGAACTTCCACGGTTATTGGAGAATGAACTTTGTCACTAGCTTCAACAATCTTGGTTTTCCCATTTATCTTGTAAGAAAAATTCAAGACCCCAGTAGGCTTATTACTATCACAAGTTCGAACTTGGTAGCTGATAAACCTCGCGGCTCCATTAAAATCATCAATCAAGTCCTTGAGAGGAACTTGGACTTGACCAATGGTTTTGTTTCCAAAAACGATACCTTCACTGCGAAGCTCAAATTTGACGAGAAAATGATTGCAGTGATCACGATGTGAGATGTGTTTAAGATCAAAGTGAATGACATGATTCCACTCAGGATTCCCATCTCCAACTCTGTCCACTGGAGTTTTTTGACGCTGTAGATGTTGTTGCTCTTGGTTTTTCTTCACTTCATTATCATTGATAAGTGAAACGACAGCGTACGCCGATAGCTTCCGGAAGAGATTGAAGGATTTGAGATCTTTACACGAGATTACCTTCAATTCTATAGAGGTAAAATCCATGATTAATTTGGCTTGATCGAGCTTTGCACAAAGTTGAAGATGCTAAAACTACAAACAAACAAGGGTAAATAGCTAAAGAACCCAGATGGGGGTCTCAGCTATGTGAAGTGGGGCACACGCAAGATGTAGGGAAATATGCACCATTGACCACTTGGTAGTCTTGTACTAACGACAGTAACAGAACAAGACTGCACTTTAAAACTTGGGTGAAAGTCTAACACGAGTTTGAGCTTTCACACTAGTCTCTTTGAAAGATAAAAATGAAAAAGACCGATAGTCCAATGCCGTATTGCCAACTGCGAAGAGAGCCAAGTCAATGGTAGTTGCGGTCATGGCATCCTTTCTTTTCAGTAGAACATTAATCTGAGGGAAGGTAATGGATCTTTGACGAGATCCAATCTTCCAGAGATAACATGGTACATAAAGAAAATGATACTTGATAATGCGCACATTGTCTGGTTATACTTAAAAATAATGGACTAAATTTTTTAGACTCGGTTTATTGTACTGATTCTAACTTCTTATAGCACAGAATGCATGAGATAAACTCTCCAATTTAGATAAAAAGAAAGCATTTCTTACATGTCTAAACATCAAGAGCATATACTGCAGTAACTGCACAGTACAACCATCCAAGGGTTTGGCACAATTATCCAAGGTTGAGAGCTAAGACGCACAAAAGAAGAGCTACCGTACCGAGATTCAGATCATAAGGCATTAAGGTGGTAAAAATACAACAACTGATAGGGTTAATATCCATGTCTGCTGAGCTGCAAATAGATGCAACCGTCTGCGTTTGAAATTATAAGTACAATGAACCTAGAATTTCCAAGTTAAAATTAAGGGATTATGCATGCCACCAAGAACACCAATTAGATACAATCAATGAGTCAACTTGTAATTCGAAATATTGGTAACGTAGCAAGCCATTCACTAAAACAATCTTAGTGCAAGAAATTTGTAATTACTTGGAAAGCTGTGCTATGAAAAAAATGTCTATTTTGCTGACTGCAATCCTTGAGTCAATGTTTCTGATTCACCCGTGTAAGTGCATCACTGAGAAAACTATTATATCAAAAGAAACTACAATTTGCATAATCAGAATTCTGAAACTTCAAGAATCAAGGAATTCAAAAGAAATCAACTCAACGGACTTTTGTCTTTTTCTGGCCTTGGACTTGGAATGCCGCACAAATCTTCTTCCAACAACGGATGGAAATGAGTGTGGGTATTACAACCCAGGAGGCATTTGCTCCAATATAGTATGCATAGTAGTAAAATGGGCTTGCAGCAAAGTTATCGCCTTCCAACCAAGAGGTTATGAAATATGCAGCAGTTCCATAGAGCTGGCCAAGAGAAATGGCAAACTGAAGTATATAGCTGTATGACTTTCCAGTAGCTAGTGCATACCTGCCACGTGTCAGCAACCATGGCACAGGAAAAATGATGAGTGAATAGAAAAATATGCAAATCAAACTTAAATTCAGACAGGAATAGAAATAGCAAGACTAGAAAGGAGAATCAAAATCCATTTCTTCCACTTCCATTCACTGATTCATTCATTTTGTTAAACTTATATAACATATTTCTAAATGGTTTTTCTACTTCTTCATTTCTACTCTTCTTACAGTAAGCCTGGAAAGACAACAGTACCAGAAAGCGCGCGCGCACACACACACACACAATAATCTGGTCTGGCAAGAGGGATAGGGATTGCATAGCACCTACTCTCCAAATATACGAGTAATGAACACTGATAGAAACTATCATGTAAAATTTCCAAGTCGAGAATTCAGACGAGCATAAATATTTATTATTTTTGGAAGCATGATATACAGTAAGTCTTACACTGCTAAAAGGCTAGCTGGACCCTCCAACACTGCAGTTAGTCCTTCAACAGCAACAACTCCTGCATCCCTTGCTGCGTATCTCGAATCACCTTTGCTGTATTCTTTCCCTGTGGGTTTCAATTAATGATTATTGACAATTAGAGAACTAATAAACAGTTTGGGGGTGAGGCCATTTTAATTGCAAGGAGAAACTTACAAACTTCAGCCAGGTAACAAGCAGTTTTATCCTTATAAAATTCTGGAGAAAAAACAAAATAACCCTCAAGAATCATATGGGTGAGGCCTGTGAAAGCCCACCAGCACATGAGCCATCTTTCAGTCTTGGATCTTTTGGGTGATCTCCCTGGTTAAAGAAAAAATGCATACTAATTCAATTAGGCTCCTAAAAGACAATACAAGTTGTCAATATACAAGAGATTTAAATTTTAATAATAATAAAATTGAAACTAATACATGCACCACAAAGAAATTAAATTATCAAGAACATCAACATTCAAGACAATTCTTAAAAAATCAAAACTCAGCCATAGCTCCTTCTTCTTCTATCAGATTAAATTGTTAAGAAACAGAATCCAACTGATGATGGTGACAGATGGTCAACCAGACAGTGTTCAGAGGCCAGACCAGAGACATTCCTACATAATGTATTCTAAAAGAGCCTCAAAATATCAATCTCTTTTACAAATATAAATGGTTGTATTCATTCAAGGGTGTAATAGTCTAATGCCTTAGTCCATAAAAAAAAAAGCAAATGAAGTTCAAAATGTTGTTACTCTACTCGAAGTATAATGAGGGGCCAAAGCATGTAGAACCACTTCATAGTTCACAAAAACGTGGATTAACATGCATCGCATGTGAGATTTCCACTAAGACGTAGCATGGTGGAAATATAATTCAAACTTTTTAAGGAAACATCATTTATTATTTTGTCCGCCTTATAAAAATGTAAAAGTTTACAAAACTACCATTAAATAAATTTATCAGTTTTTTTATAAAAAGAGTTATTCTTAATGAGGCAGCTAAAAAAGTGCCCCAATTAGATTGATTTTTAAAAATATTTGTTAGTTTTCTTCTCAAATAGTTTTGAAAATAAAGTAGGGGTATAATAGGAACATTGGTAAATTAATGACTTTTATTTTTAGAAACAAGATAATATTTTGGAACATCCCAAAATGAAATAGAGGATAAATAAACTGAGACGGAAGGAATATGTCATTAAAAACGAGTTTGGCTTACCTCAGTACTTTTTTTAACTAGAATCTCATTTTGTTTTAATGAGAAACTGCCACATAATCCATTAACTAAATAAAAAGTAGAGATTAAAACCTACTACCACTTACCATTGTATATTTAAAACAAAAAAAACATATCCAGTTAAAAAAATATTAGAGGTAAGCTAAATCTCTTAAAAACATTATCCTAAAAACACCTCTTTAGCCAAATAATAAATTCAAGTGTGGACCCAACATTTTATGGATTGAAAAACAAAAAACTATATTTAAATACTCCTACCAAACATGCCATTATACTGTCACTTTAAAGTTGAGAATCCGATAACCCAAAATATTGTACTCCATCCAACATTTCCCACCTACTTTTTTCTTTTGCAAGCATTACATATGCATCGCTCATTGTTAGTTTGTTACTCAGTTCAAACATCAAACTGAGGCCTCTTATAATTGAAAAAGTACCAACTTATTTCGAAATTGGAACAATAATTTCAGTATTCAGGCAGGAAAAAACATACATCACAATGCTAAAAAAATTAGAAATCAGGATCTGTTTAAACCCTTCCAATTCTCTAATTTATCGAGATAGCAGAAAGTGGCTCTAAACATTATAGTAATCAGTGACACAAATCAATTCGGTATAAGTAAAAATTGAAATGAATTTTAAGTAAATGTAAGAGTAAAAGGAACCAAACCGGAGAGGACGAAAATGGTGGAAACGACGAGCAAGGAAGAGACGGCATAGAAACCAACAATGGTGGACTGTGAGAGGACACCTGGCACGAAACCTGGCAACTTTAGATCTCTAGGTATGTATGGATGTTCCTCATGGCTCTGAGATCCCTCCATTTTCGCTTTCCTTTCAAAAATTTAAATATACACTAAAAATCATCAAGCCCAAGTGAAGTTTGAAGTGGCTGAAGCAAAACAATGGACAGGCTCATAGGAACCACATTATTTTTGTCTAAATCTCCAAAATCCAAATTAACCATGACCCAACACAATAAAAAACAAAAAAAAAAAAAAAAAAAAAAAAAAAACACGGGGGTTGAACCAACAGATATCAAATTCCAACGAAAATCACAACCTCTCCAACATTCCAAATCCAACCCACAACAAAATAATATACAAAAAAAGCAAAGGAATGCAGAAGCAGAAAAAATACAAACAATTTGACAAATCCACACAGATCTGAACATGCCTGACTCTTAAAAGCAGAGCACCAAAGATTAGACCCCACAAAATTTCCCAGACAAATCCAAATTTCAAAATGGCAAAATAAAATGTAAAGGCTTGGAAAGAGACATACCTGAGAGAACTCGAAGCCCTGCAAGGAGCAGAGAGAGAAGAGAGCTTACAGACCAAAGGACTTGAGAGCTTGTTTTCTATATCTATATATAAAAAGAGTCAATCCACAGAGCAACAATAATTTTGGTTTATGCAATACGCGTGTACGTTTGTGATAGATTATTTTTATTGAAGGTTTTTAGAAGGTATTTTTAGTGGGGTTGAAACTTTTTATTCAAAGTTCGGTAGATAAAAGTAAAGAAATAATTGAAATAGTATAGTTAGAGTTATGAATAGTATTAAAAAGTGTTAAATTGTATGAATGGTAGTAAAAATAACCAGAATAGTAAAATAAGTTGGCAAAAATAATCGATGTCAAACGCATATCATGATTTTATTGGCTTTTTTTTTTTTTTTTTATGCGGAAATATTGCATATTGAACACACTTTTAATTTATTTTTTATCTTCGCCTAAGACTGTAACCTTACTCAATATATTTTTATTGAAGGTAAATTTTGACAAATCCACAATTAGATTACATATTCTTCTTATATCCTCCATACTTGCAGAATTTTTAGAAAATTAAAGATCAACAACTATATCATCAATAAATTATTTAAATTATAAGTTTTTATAGTTTAAAATTGTGCATAAAATATAAACTTATAAATCATATAGTAAATAATATCTGATTGACACAAAATTTGACATGTATATTAAGAGTATAAAGAACATGCAATTCAATGACTAGATTTTCAAAGGACAAAGTTTAGTTACAAAATTAGTTGTAGCCTTAGATTATAACTTTACTCAATATCTTTTTATTGAATGTAAATTTTGACAATTTCATTATTGGATTACATCTTCTTCTTATATCCTTCATGCTTACAAAATTTCAAAAAAATTAAAAATCAATAGTTATGTCATCAATAAATTTTTTTTAAATTGCAAGTTTTTGTAATTTAAAATTATACACAAAATATAAGCTTATAGATCATATAGTAAATAATATCCAATTGACACAAAATTTGACATGTGTATTAAGAGCGTAAAAAATATGCAATTCAACGGTTAGATTTTCAAAATATGTTGTAATATTTATTTTATTGAGTGAGTTTGTAGCCTTAAGTTACAACCAGTTTTGTAACTAAATTTTGTTCATTTTCAAAATATATAATAATATTTATTACGTTGAGTAGGGTTGTACCCTTAGGTTACAACTAATTTTGTAACTAATTGGTAATTAACACAACAAATTGCTACAATATTTTCACAATTGTTGAGGTGCTAATTCCTTATAGGCTAAAATAAAATAATAAAATATCATACTGAAACCAACCACAACTAAAAATAAAGGTATTGTGGAAAAAAAAATGTGACATTTACAACATTTTTCATAATACTTTCATAAGAAATCCTAGATAGTAAATTATTATTGGTTCTAATTTAAACTTACCAATAAAATTACTTTTTGCCCACCAATAACAACCCGGAACAACCTACTACTTTATGATTTGTTGTGAAAATATTGTAGACATAACATTTTACTTGTGAAAATATTAAGACATTTCGTTGTCATCATAATATTTTCATAACTATTAAAGTGTCAATTCTTTATGAGTCAAAATAAAATATAACAAAATTATAAAAGTATTATGAAAATGTTGTACCATTATGTTGTGTTTTTAGAAATTTTTTTTGGTTTAGTTAACTTTGTTGAACCAAAATTCACTATTTTACATACAGTATTTTTAAATTGACTTTTTGTATTTTTTTATTATATTTTTATCTTTATGCACCATTTTAAGTAAAAACACATAGTTTTACCCAAAAAAAAAAAATTTAAGATAAAATCATATTTTATTCTTTATGTTCGAGGTAGTTCACAATTCTTACTTAAAATTTAAAATCAAGCAATTTTCCCCTTAATATTTTGGAAAAGAGCAAATATGTCATATTATTATTCTTTTAGTTAAATCCTACTGAAAACTTATGATTATTAAAATATTACATTGTGTAATGTCTAAGATACTCAAATTAAATTTCAATATTCCAAAAATTTATTTCTTCACTTATTTTAAGTTTTAGATGGTAGTAATGTTTAGAAAGTTGAAATGGTGATATAAGATGTTTTATTTATTACCTAAAGAACATTGATTTTCTAGGTTTAAATATTCGAAACTTATAATTTATCTAATGGAAAATTCGATGACACTTGCCTTTTGTTATCTTTTTTTTTTTTTTTTTTTCCCTTTCTTTTCTTGCCTAAAATGGGTGTTCACTAAAAACTATGTAAGCTAAACATTGCACCTAGACTCATGTAGAATGACAAAGAATAAAGTATGAATGAAAATTTTTTCATTGTGTATTGTTGAAGTTATTTGATGAAAAGTTTCAATTGTAGCGTATGACATAATTCATTATGAATATTTAAATATTGTGACAAAGTCTTAGCAAAACTCAATTGCTTATTATTGGAAGATGATGAGATGATGATATCATTCTTAGAAGTTTTTAGTGAGTGGATATTGCTTTTAGCAAATAAATACTAAGAAACTATTATATTGAAATAAATATTCATATGTTAAATAGATATTCTAACTTTGTGTGTGACATACATGTTGTATGTATATAGTTTCATACTTCTTCAAATAAAAATTTTATCTTAATTTTTTCACTCAACTAACGTGCCTTGCTCGTGCCACCCTAACTAGTATTGAATATAACAACTGAATATAGTTGAGTTTTCAGTTGACTATGGGTAGTGGGTACCCTTTACCTTCTTTTATTATTTTTTTTATTAGCAAAAATACACTTTTGGTCCCTACATTTTGGACTTAATCTCATTTTGGTTCCTAAATTGATTTTTCACCTACCTAAATCCTTGAAAACAGAAAATCATTTTTATTTTAGTCCTTGTCATCAACCTACTAACAGAAAATGCATACATGCCAAACTGAGTGCATTGTTGGCAAGTTTTGCAATTAAAAAATAAATAATTGATCCTACTAGTTATTAGCCACACATTTTTTTTTTTAATACAAGATAAAAATTCTACTCTAGCCTAATCTAAAATTAGTTTAAACTCCTTTTTATTTTAATTCATCAGATTTTTTAAAAAAAAGGGTAATTACACTAAGGATAAAACTTAGGTATAATATCTCATGTACAGTATCTTAGGTTCCCCTCTTAAATTAAGACACATGGCTACTTAATAGAACTACTAAACAACGTTATTTTGTGAGAAAAACCAGCTCTTTCACTTCTGTTGAATACACAAATCTCTTACCCACTGCCCATTAGCATCTCTAATAACCCCTCCACAGCAAGCCAAACCACTTCCTCCCTCCACCGAACCATTTGTATTCAGCTTTAGCCATCCTTCAGGTGGCTTTTCCCAACAGATCCTTCTCAGCGTCTTCTGCACAGAGGCTCTCGGCATTGCCCCATAGTGAACGAACTCCCAAGCTTGATTCAAAATATCACCAGCCAGCTTCGGATTTCTTCTTAAACTGCTGAAAACAAACCTATTCCTACTCTTCCAAATATTCCACACAGCAAAGGGAAAGATAAACCTCCAAGGGGGATTGGCAGGAAGCAAACTACAATTATTCCTACCATTAATAGCCAACCACACCTGCAAATCACTTCTCCAAAAAGCATGATTTGAGGGTGTGATTCCTAACTGGTTCCAAACCTGCTTGATATGCGGACAGTCACGGAGAGCGTGCAAAATAGACTCCGAACCTCTTAGACAAATAGGGCAAGTGTTGTCATGAACTATCCCTCTTTTTTCAAGGCACACCTTAACCCCAATATTGTTATGAGCACACATCCATAAGAAGGTTTTTATTCTCGGCAAAGTGTCAATTTTCCAAAGCCATTTGGCTGAGAAGGGAGAAGCATCCACGATACCCATAGCAATCTTGTAAGCACTCCTTAACTCAAATATGCCTTTAGAAGAATCTACCCATGCCAATTTATCAACTCCTCTGCTAGTGAAGGCAGTGGGAGTAGCTTGAATAATCATCTTAATATCATGAGGAAGCTCAAATGGGATTTTTTCCCAAGCCCACCCCGTGTTCAACATAAAATCCTTCATCTCTAGGAGACTAGCTTCCTGAGTAATGGGACCCTGAATGAGATGTCTCAGAGAACCTTTTTGAGTCCAATTACTATACCAAACACTCAAACGACTACCCCTACCAACCATCCACCTACTCCCTTCATTGAAGGTATCCATACCTTTTTTCATTGCAGCCCAAACAGATGAGCAGGGAAGCTTATTGGCATTAGGAGCAATACTTCTTCTTGGATTACAATACTTCCTCTTCAAGATGACAGCCCAAGGAGCCTCTCTCTCCATATTGAATCTCCAATTTAGCTTAGCGAGAAGGGCAACATTCCTTCCTTTAGCTGATTGCAACCCCAATCCCCCTTCCTATTTGGGTTTGGTGACCTTATCCCAACCAACCCAATGGATTTTCTTCACCGTGTCTGAAGACCCCCATAAAAAATTCTGGTTGACCCTATCCAGCCCATTCAAGACTCGGCTAGGAAGATGAGAGCACTGCATAACATAGGAGGGAATGGTAGCTAAAGAGGCTTGAATCAAGACTGCCCAGCCAGCCAAAGAAAGCAGATTGGCCTTCCACCCAAAGAGTTTCTGTTTAGCCCTATCAAGGATGAAGTTAAAATCTTGGGAAGAGGAGCCAGGATGCCGGAAGGGAAACCCAAGGTACTTACCAAGGAACGCAGTAGAGGAAAAACCAAGAATGTCACACAACGACTCCCTCGTATCCCTATCCACATTCGGGGAAAAGTAAACTCTAGATTTTGCTTCACTAACTGTCTACCCAGAAAGAAGACAAAACTCATCAAGCACATCTCTAATGGCTGAGCAATTAGTGCCATCAGCTCTAGCAAAGAAAAGAACATCATCTACAAACATGAGATGAGAGAAGGCAGGACCACTTTGGGAGGCCTTTACTGGATACCACAGCTTGGCATTACATTTTTCCTCAATAAGTTGACCCAAGAAATCCATGCAAAGAATAAAAAGATAAGGGGAGAGAGGGTCCCCTTGCCTTATCCCTCTCGAAGGAAAAATAGGATCAGTGGCTTCACCATTAACCAAAATAGAAGTGGAGACTGATGAAACACAGCTCATAATGATATCAATAAGATCAGTTGGAAGATTGACCCTAAGGAGGGCTTCTCTAATGAAATTCCACTCTAGCTTGTCATAAGCCTTCTCCAAATCAATTTTCAGAGCCATATAGCCCACTCTCCCTCTCTTTCTCCCAACGGAATGAATGATCTCCTGTGCAATGATAGCATTGTCTACTCCCTTCCTACCTGGCACAAAGGCCGCTTGAAGAGGAGATATGAGCTTATCCAAATAAGGCCTCAACCTTGCCACAATAATCTTTGTCACCACCTTATACACAGTGTTGCATAAACTTATGGGTCTATAGTTGCCTAAGGTCTCCAGCCCTTGAATCTTAGGGATTAAAGCAATATGGGTTCTATTCAAATATTCAGGAACCCTCCTGTCCGTAAAAATCTTTTGCACCTCCCTAACAACCGATCTCCCCACAGTAGGCCAAAACCTTTGAAAGAACCCCGCGTGAATACCATCTGGACCCGAAGCTTTAAATGGTTTTAAAGACCACAAAGTACCTCTAATCTCATCTTCAGTTGCACCACCCCTAATACTTTCCTTTTCCTCCTCTATAAGCCTGGGCTGCCATTGAGAAATTGGAGGATCAGCTCTAGGAGCCGAATGCAGAGAAGTAGAAAAGATCCCTTCAAACCCACTTATAATGACATTCTTTATTTCATCCTCCTCATAAATCCAATCCCTCATAGCATTTTTTATTGCCAAAATCTGGTTCTTTTTCCTTCTGACTAAAGTCGAAACATGATAAAACGCCGTATTGCGATCGCCCTGGATCATCCAATTGACTCTCGACTTTAAAGCCCAAAGCTCCTCCTCCTGATTCAACACTAAATCCAACTTCTTTAAAAGCTCTTTCTCCAAATTAAGAAGGAAATTAGAAGGATTATTTGCAACAGCCCTCTAAATGCCATTAATCCGAGCCATCAAATTCTTCTTCCTAGTAAAGATATTTCCAAACTGATTTTTGTTCCTGGCAGCAGCTATCCTAGAAAACACATCTACTGCCTCAGCTAACCCATTTCCACCTCCCCAAGCTTGAGAGACAATACTTAGAAAGGTTGCATCCAGCAACCAACAAGTCTGAAACCTAAAAGGCCAATTTTTTGCACCATTAGCCCTAGGCAACATCTCTAACAACACAAGGCAGTGATCCGAATGGTTTCTGGTGAGATGAGTGACCCTAGCCTCTAGATACAACAAGCACCAACTAGGATTAACAAAGAATCTATCAATTCTTTCTTGGATTAAAGCTTGAACTTCCCTCTTGTTTGTCGAAGTGAACTGGGGCCCAAAGAAACCAATATCTACCATATTGCACTTATCTAAACACTTCTTAAACAACAAAGACCTATTTACACTGACTGCTCTGCCACCAAACTTATCATCCTCTAACAGGGGTTCATTGAAATCCCCTGCTATGACCCACGGCAAGTTATGGAGATCAGTTACTTTCATAAGATTGTTCCATAACACCTGCCTCTCAGCATTCCTAGGACTAGCATACACAGCAGAAAACAGCCAGACAACATTAGTAAAACGTACCTTAACCATAATATGAATTTCTTGTTCAATATTAGCGAGAGAAGACACCTCCACCCTGTCAGAGTTCCACAGCACCCATAAACCACCAGCATATCCAATGGTATCCGTATGAATCGCTCCATCAAAAGGAAGCCTATCAGTCAGCTCTTTAGCTCTTTCTCCCCCAACTTGAGTCTCCATCACAACTAAAATGGCTGGATTGTGATTTTGAACCAAATCTCTAACCCGATTTTGAAATGAGGGCTTAAGTGCACACCTACAATTCAAAATAATAACATTCATGGGGAAACAAAGGCAAAAAGAATAGGTAACCATCAACAGGCGGCATCAGCTTCATCTTCCCCTTCAAGATCCATCTGATCTCTAGTTCCTAAATCAACACCAACAGGTTGAAAATCATCATTGGCCTGCAGACAAGAACCAACTTGGAGGATGGTTTGCTTCCCACAAAGAAGGTGAGAATGGGCAGCCTCTCTAGGATTCTCTTCTCTAACAAACACTCCATGAGATATGCACTGCACAGCACTAGGTTGCACTCCTTCTTCGGCCAAAGCACCTCCACCGTAATCCTCCACCATGGGTTGATTACAGCTCCCCAAGCCCAACTTGTTGCTGTGTAGGTTTCAGTAGAAGAATTGGCAGCACTACTCTTTTTGCTGCTGAATTATGGGGTTTGAGGGAGGGGCTGTTGCTATGTAGAGATCTTAATCTTCCATCCCTTGTGATCGAGCTAGATGCTGAATCCGTTGTGCTTGCTCTCAAAAATCCTTCCTATGCTAACAATTATATCTCCCTTATCTTGGATGACTGCAAAGTGCTAGTTTCCCACATGCCTCAGATTCAGATTAAACATTGCTTCCGTCAAGCTAACCGTTGTGCTGACAGTCTTGCTAGATTGAGCGCCAGTTTAATTCCTGATTTCTCTTTATTTGATAGTCCGCCTGTGGACATGATTAATGTGTATGAGGATGACCTCAATGGGATGTACTTCGATAGATTATGTCCTGATCTTTGTTTTTCTACTTAGTTTGTTTTAATGAATTGTCGTTTACCAAAAAAAAAAAAAAAAATCTCTTTGCAAAAAATCCTGCACCTATGCCTTCTTTAATAGAAGGGGCTAGAAATTGTTGTAGGCAACATGATAAGCGATGACACCAGCACTAATACCGTTGATGAGTCTCTCATTAGTTGCAGAAGAAATCGAATCTGAGTTTGATTTCGGGTCTATGTTACACTTCAGGTAGCCTATCCAGATCTAATGTGAGCAATTCGGGTACGATTTGGCCTGTAACGAGAACTAGCGTGACCTTGCCGCCTTCCCGTCAAGACAAGTCCCCACCGAGTCTAAACAAAAACAACCCACTTTCGAGTTACAACTGTGTTCTCTAATCTGCCAGGGGCCAAGTCGCACACAGGCCGAAAGAGTTGTGGGAATTTTTTTTGACTGAAAACGGTAGAAAGTTTTATTGATATAAAGTATAAACAAAATACAAATGCAGAAGAATGAAAAGAAGCCAACAATAAGAGTCATATCCTTTTGAATAACATGGGACACGTCGTCTAACATAACCCATTACATGTCAAATAATTCACAAGCCACCCAACACTATATGAAGGTTAGAGAAGACAAACACAGCTCATAGCCGCTGCTCGGGGTCATGGGTTCTGCAAAATCCTTTTTAGGAGTATTGTTGTACACGTTAATGGGATTCTGATAAGTTCCGAGAGAGAGAGAGAGAGAGAGAGAGAGAGAGATTCAAACGAAGAAAATAAGAAATTGTTTTAACTTGTAACGCTGTATAGTTATTATGATAAGTGTCCATGTGGCTTAATTTTAAAAAGGAAACTTAAGGTACTGTACATAAGAAACTATATTTAAGTTTTGTCCTTATACTAATCCCACTTGTGGTTTGACTCGAATTCATATTGTATATTTATGGTTTGAAAAATGTCACTTTACCACCTGAGATTACCTCCGTAAGGCTTCCGTAACTCACCTCTCAATTTGCACCGTTAAAAACATAAAAAATATTTTAAAAAAAGACAAAAAATAAAAAAGAGATATTTGTAAAAAATGTAGAAAAATAACAAAATGAATTAAACCCAAAACGTAGGCAAAATTTATATCTAAATATCTGTATTATCATCCACAAACAAAAAAAATAATTAATACAACAGTCTCAAACCCATCATTATACCAAACACCTAGCAAAAAATGGATGAAGGTTGGGCTCGAGAGAAGGCACATGATCCCAGCAACAGCAACATGAGAGATGCTCTCTACAACCGTCCTTTTATGGGGTGAGGCAATGCCAATGGCTCATGGAGAGAAGTTTATCCAGCCACGACTATGGTTTCATGGGTCTTGGCTTGGTGGGTTTGGCCTTCGAGTTTGAATGGGGGTTTTGTATTTTTGGAAGAGATGGGTTTTGGTGGGATTTTGTTTTGTGGAATCTACTTGGTTGTGGGATTATACAGGTAAGGTGTTTGGATTTTTTTTGAGCTTGTGGTTTGTTCTTAGTTGATTTTTGGAGTTTGGCTTTGGATTTGTGCAAGTAAGGTGTTTGATTTTTGGAGGCTGTGGTTTGGGTTTTGCTTGGCTGTAAGTTTCTCTTTCTTTTTTCTGTTCTGGCTTTATTTCTTTGTGTAAAGTGTAAACTCTTATTTCTTAGGACTCTTTTGCTTTTGCAATGCATTGATGTAGGGGTGTGCTCGGTTCGGTTTTGGTCGGTTTTAATGGGTATGGCCAACCGAAACCAAATATTTCGGTTTGTGAAATTCTCAACCGAAACCGAATGAAATGGCTAGAAATCAATCGGTTTCGATGTATTTCGGTTTTAGTTGGTTTCGGTTGGTTTTCGGTTTTCCAAAGAGAGGGTTATTGAGATTTTCAAAACCCTAAGTCCCTAACTTTAATCACATATAAAAAATAAAGCAATAGAGCAATAGAGAGAGAGCTATTTGTTTCAAGTTTGTTACCTCATGGTGCACAAGCCTAGCCCCTCTTTGGATAAGTTTGTGATCGATATATGCTCCAAGTCCTTGAAGATTTCTTTGAAAGTGCATTGGTTTTTGATGGCCGAGATTGAAGATTCAGATGATAATGAAGGGATTAGTAGGATTCAAGAGAAGTGTTAGCTTTGCAACCACTTCGATGGGCAAGTGGCCTACTTTGATTCGACCTTTAATTGTGACATCTTCCAGCCTTGGAAGTAAAAATCAAGTCTTGAATAAGTTGTTATTATCCAAACAGTGGGGAAAGGAAAAAAAAAAAGAAAAAAGAAAAAAAGAAAAGAATGAGGAGGCGTTAAAGCGAGAAGGGTAAAGACTAGAGAGAGACACAAAAAATTGGGGAAGGGGGCTGTTGAAGAAAAGAAAAGAAAAGAATAGGGGGTATTTATATCATGCTACTACTAGGGTTTTAAAAAATTAAATAGCAAAAACCCACGCAAAGGCTCGAACTAGGGATCAGTTAGCCAAAACGCAGGGAGCATACTACTAAGCCACTAATCAGTTATGTCTTAAAGTTACATAAATATATACATACATATATATATATATATATATATATATATATATATAGGTCGGTTCGGTCAGTTTCGGGGTGAAAAAAGCCAGCACCGAAACTGAACCGAAATATTTCGATTTTCTAAAATTCAAACCGAAACCAAACTGAAAAATTGAACTCAGTTTAGTCGGTTTTGGCCGGTTTTTTCGGTTCATTGGTTTTTTGCACACCCCTACATTGATGGATTTTTTTTTTTTTGGTTGCAAAGTATTTAACTAACATGGAGTAGTATTATTTATATTGCAGAGAGAGAGAGAGAGATGGAAGATTATTACAGATTTAAGAAAGATGCAATTGCAAGCATTGTGCAAGAAACATGGCTTACCTACGAATTTGACCAATCTTCAAATGGTTGATTCCCTTATTTTATTTTTTTTTATTGATACTTTCATTAACATAAGACCAAGGTCCAAGGCAAATAACCCAGGTTTAACATTACAAAATTGCTGGTTGAGTCCAACTGTGATGAATTAGCATCGTAGTAGCAATAGAGGCCATATTAACAACATCATTTAAAATTGGTTTTGGAACAATAATGAACTTGAAGGTCATTCCTTATTGTTTGAGAAAAAGACCAGTTAACATAGCTTGATCACGCCAGTGGGGAAGCTTCTTCTTGTTACAGATTAACAAGAAGAAACCCTGTATTTAGGTGGAAATCATGTAAGGGTAGTGTGTGAGAGAGTGGGAAGAAAAGCTTAAGAGACTGCACTCAAGAAGAGCCTCGCGACTAAATCCCGTGATTGGCTCGCGACTAGCGAGTCGCCAAAGGAGGCACACGTGTGAAGCATGCAGGGGAGCTGAAAAGTCACACCAACTGTTGCACTACAGGACAAAACTTCCAGTCTGGCTAGGCCGTTAGCTCGCAACTCATTCCAGTCGCGAGCTCGAGTCGCTAGACAGCTCTGTTTGTAACAAACCTGACCTTTCGCATTCCAAACACACACCAGTATAAATACCTTTATACCCACGTATTGTAGAGAGTTTCCAAAGAGAATTTTGAGAGAGAGCCTAGAGAAAAACAAGATTGACTCATCTACAATCTTCATCCTTTGATTCTCCAAATTCCTTTACTCTCACCCTCTTCATTGATATATCATTGAGAGGTACATTGGCCAAATCCTTATCTCACCATGCCCATATCTGTGAGAAGGTCTTTTGGTGCTTGGGAAGCAGTTAGGAAGGGACCAATTCATTTTGGTTGATGCAATGGGCGATTGCGGGATCCGGTAAGCTAGAGAAGACAAAGGTTCGGCATAACTTCGTTGGAGCAAGAAGCTTGGAGGGCTTAGGTGCATTGGGTAGATTAGGCTTGGAGGGTCTTCTGCTATTCATGTATCCCAACTTTATTCTCTAGTGGATTATTGATCGCTTGGAGGGCGGCAGAGAGGTTTTACGCCGAGGACTTCGGTTTCCTCTTCGACAACACATCGCTGTGTTGTCTTTATGTCTGCATCTCTCTTCCCTTAATCTTTGCCTTTTAATTACTGCTGCGGTTGTGATTAATTATGGTTTAGATTGTTTTATCAATTCTGTTTTAGCTTATTTTCATATTCCACACATACATTGTTTGATAATAAAGCCTGAATTGATAATTTGTAATTTAGGGGTCTAAACGTACATAGGTGTTTTATACACATATTGAAATTTCAAAAACTTAGTTGGAATTAAGCTCTAAAGCCTCCAAGAACTTCAACCTTTGAATAAGAAAAACATTTGAATGAAAATCACTCAAATCATTCTCCAAGATCTTAAAATTCACTAAAATCAAGCTCACAAGCCTTTGGAAACTCCAAAATACTACAAATTAGCAAAGCAATATAGATTTAAGCCTCTAAAACCCCCCAAAAAACTTCCACCACAAATCTTCAAAATACGAAAAACATTCACCCAAATCATCATTCCAATTCTCAATGTTTTGTTAGAATCAAGCTTTAAAGTCTCTAGAAACTTCAAAGACTTTGATCCATCAATACTTTACCTAATTCAAGCTCTAATGCTCCAAAGAATTTTAACCACAAATCTTAGAAGATGAAAAACATTCGAAGAACATGAAGAGTGAAAAGTTTCTAACAAGCTAAGAGCAAAAACTTTATCACAATTTCATTCCAAAAATCTTTCAATCCACTTTCCAACCAAAGTGAAGATATTTTGTTTTTGAATCAAGCCTATATCAACACAATATTTGAATCTAAATCTTTTTCAAGGAAATCGAATAAGAGGTTTTTTCCTATTGTAATAGAACCTAAACATTGAATTTTACTCACACATTCTTTAATACAAAAATACATTTGTGAAACATTTTCAATGATTTGATTTCCAAACTTTGTATTTTTGTGTTTACTCATTTGTCTTACATAGTTAGGTGGTCGAGGTTCACAATCTCTTATGAAAAGCCCAAAGATGAATGAACCACCCCAAAACTTGCTGAACTAGTAAACTTGATGCTTTAGAGCATTAGCATTGGGGGGTATAAAACCACCTAAATTGCTATTTCCCTCATTGTGGCATAAAGCATGCAATAACTGGGTTTGTATATCGAAAAAAATTATACATGCCAGCTACAGTAAGTTGCTAGATTTACACCCTACTGTTCACCCGGATGTAAACTTAAAATCATTTATTTATTTGCTACTCTCTCTCTCTTCCCTTCCCTGTTTCCAATTATTTATTCACTACTTTCTCCCTCTCTCCCTCTCTCTCTCTCTTCCCTTCCCTGATTCTTCTCTCTCTCTCTCTCTCCCCCCAAATAACCATCACCCTCTACTATCGCCCTCTTTCTCTAGGTTTAATTTGTTTTGGGTTTCAAGTTGCTTTTTTGGTCTATTGTGTTTTGGGTTTGAAGTTGTAGCTTCATATTAATGTTGAATCAGTGATTGTGGGCTTGCTTGATTTCGGTGGTGTTG
Organism: Quercus ilex subsp. ballota; assembly: GCA_032727855.1. Lineage (NCBI taxonomy): Eukaryota > Viridiplantae > Streptophyta > Magnoliopsida > Fagales > Fagaceae > Quercus > Quercus ilex. The sequence goes on from CM064910.1 coordinate 47,469,298, forward strand.
GGTTGGTTTTGATGGTTGGGGCTTGATTGAATCGATGGTGGGTTGGTTTGAATTGGTGTGGTTTGGCTTGATTTATGATAGGCCAAGAATGTATTGACCCCTCATAATAAATTAACCAATTAATTTAGCCAAGTTAATTAATTAATTCAATTAATTTGTAAAATGCGTGGTAACACAAACAAATCACCAATTAACTAATATGCAGCGAAAATTAAATTAACACGGTGATTTGTTTACGAATGGGGAAAACCTACCTGGCAAAAATCCTACGATGTAATTTTAAGGTCACCACTTCCAAGAATCCACTATTATCAAAACAAGCGGTTACAAGTAAAGAAATCTCAGTACCTTATACCAACCTACAATTGAACCCTTATCCCAATACCCAATTGGACTTGTTCTGTAGTGACAATCTCTCCTTTTTAATGCACGGCTCCCAGTAAGTGACTAACCAATAGATGCGCAGATCCTAGTACGCAACTTGATCATCAACTTGAGAAAGATGTTGGCTGCAAAATTCTTCAGTTCATAACACGATGAAGATCACGAAGCTCCTTGGTCACAAAACCCTAAGGTGTACAAACACAGCAGCTTTTTCAAGAGAAAGATGAACTAGGGCAAATTCTATCTCTGGTCACAATTTGCATGAACAAAACTTTGCTTCACACTTGCGCAACCTTTTACGACCTTTAAAATAATCCTTATATATGTTTAGGGTTGTGAGAAAAGAAAGCCTAAACATGTGCTCACGGATTAAATGAAAAATAGCTCTGAAAAACTGAATTCCATAAACCTCGACAGATAGGGTATCTATAGAGCTAGCTGTCGAGTTTCCGGCTTCAGCAGCTTTTTAAACTTCAATAGATGCTAGCTGTCGAGATAGTTGTTGAGTTTTAAAATCCAACACTTCTTCACTTGTTTCTTGGACAGATTTACATGGTTTTAACACTTGATTTTGAAACCTTGTTCCTTGAAGTATTAAACACATCCTAGATCTACCCAATTACAAGTAAATTGCGTTTTGTCAAAGGATTAGCCAATTACATAAAATATTGACATATGTTCCTAACATCAAATCACATATGTCCTAACAATCTCTCCCTTTGGCAATCCATGACAAAACCACAACAAACAAATGAATATATGAGAGAAGTCATAAATCACCCAACTCATATTCACTTGTTGAATACAATAAAATTTATCCTAACACAAACTCTTGAAAAACTTTGCAAGAAGAGAGTTTATGGCAAGTAGACTTTGATAACATGTATTTCTGAAACACTTTAAACAAAACTCATCAATGCATCTTAGTGTGAAATAGAAATATAAGATTGCATACATTATATAAGAAATATGTGCATAAAGAAAGAAAAGAAACAGCACATGTAAAGATAGGTGAAAGAAAGTAATAACAACCTCAATATATATATCAACATAAGTACAAGGTGTGCTATCACTAAGTGGTCACAAGACCAATGTACAAGAGATAATGTATCTAAAATAAAAGGAAAAGAAAAGATACAAAAATCCTCACTACATCCCTCATATACACACTCCCCCTATCACAAAATCTCCTATACTAATCCTCCCCCTATGAGTATGACTACTCTCATCTCAAAACTACTCTCCCTTTTTGTCACGAGTGACAAAGTGTAAGTACATCAAGTAGACATCTCATCATCACTGGGCGAGCTAACACCATCATCCTCATCTGCATCCTCATTGCCAGAACCATCGCCACTCTCGTCCTTAGAGGCTGGTGGAGATGGAGAGGAAGCAACATTGAAACCACCCATGACAGCCTATCGTCGTGCGATACGATCAATACGGCTGTTCACCTGACACAACTCATCACTGAGAGTGTCAAGGTGAGCATCCATGTGCACAAGCTATGCCATGATGGCCTCAAGTGTCACTCCACTTGCAGAAGACGAAAGAGCAAAGGTGGATGGAGCGATAGAAGCTGGAGGAGCTGCCTTCTGTGTTTGGGGCTACCTCGGTCTAAGCTGCATCGTGCTCTGTCTAACGGTAGCAACGTCTATGGCTCTCATTATGGAAAAATGAGGAGATTCAGGATAGGAGACGGAAAAATGGCAAAGTATTCACGTGATAGCTGAAGGAAAAATAAGCTTACCACAGGTCGCCGTATCCCTATAGACATCTATACGGAATAAAGTGAGAAGGGAAGTCGATAGAGAGATCCTCTAAGAGGGACAACAAAAATTGAGCACAACAAAAATTGAGCACAAGCCTTTGTAATGGAGTTATAGTAAGACAAAGGACAAAATCATCACCATGTTAAGGAACCTTAAACCTTTTGCAAAGTCCGAGCAAGGGGTGTTTTGATGGTCACCCCAAGAAGAAGGTGTCTCACAGAAGCGAGAGGAGAGTTTGTCTTTGGACACAGTCCGCAGACGATCGCAACCAGGGTAGTCAGGATGCACTACCCTAGGAATGTGTAGTACCTCGAAGACAATCTCCGGAGTAACTACGATGCGCGTACCTTGAATGCGAGAGAAGAAATGAGGTATAGAAGTATCGATTTCGTGCATATTAGAGTAAAACTCCTGTATGATCACGTAATGACAAGTGACCGGGATGTCACAAAGTGACTCCCAACCCTTACTGTGAATGACATAGGGTAGGTAAATGTCGAAAAAGTTCGATAGAATGATGTGGCATTCTGAATGAATGCCTCGTCTACAAAAGTTCTCCGAGAAGTCCGTACTGGCCTTCTCATCATGGAACCGAACGTGAGAAGGAGTGGGGTCAGAGGAAGAAGATGCCCTAGAACGCAAAGGGTTCTGGGATGGAGTAGATTTGCGTTTAGGTGCCATAATGCAGACTAACACAAGAAAGAGAAAGGGAAAGAGAGAGAGAGAGAGAGATAATCAAAAAAGCACCAACAACATAATAGAAAAATATAACAAATTGAAGGTACGTATACATGAAAAATGCATAAACATGTGACATGCAAACTTAAAATACATCATGGGCTCAGCCTAATCCAAACCTAATAGCGCATAATCAGTTTAACAAAGTAAACACACATCTAAATGCATGAAACATTGTTATACTACAATTGTGATGCAATGCATGATGTTTTAAAACCATTTGAACAAAAACCCATCCCAAAATTTTAACAAAAAATCAAAAGTTTTGAAAAAATCTCAAACAATTTCAAAAACCCCAAAAGTTAGGTCAAAGATCATGAAATGGATGATAAAGAGGGAGAAAGTATCATACCAGTTTAAGAACAAAGATTTTGAGACTGAAAATGAAGTGAGGAAGATGAAAAGATTGAGTTTTGGGTGTTTGGGAGAAGGAGAGAAACCTTTCTGTCGAGAGAGATCGAGGAGAAATGGGACAGAAATCGCGAGGACCCTATTTATAGGAAAGCTCAGTTTCTCGATGGATCGAGAGGTATCAAGAATTAAAAAGGCACTTTTTAGCTGTCGAAGAGCTATCAAGGATCTAACGAGAGGTGTCTACAGCAAAGGAATCTCGATGGATCGAGGAAGCTGTCGAGAAGCTATCGAGCAACCAGAAAGTATCTTGATGGATCAAGCCGCTATCGAGAATGTGATAAAAAGCAATTGAGGGGTCTCGATAGATAGCCTAGCTGTCGAGAGGTGTCTAGCATCTATCAAGATTGCTTAAAAATAGTTTTTTAAGAAGAGAAAAACACAAATATGAATGCAATCAAGCATGCTATAACCAATGATCCAAACAACATTTTAAACTCTCAAAATCATCTCTCAACAAGAAAAATGTTAAGCACATAGATCCAAAACACACACACAATAAATACATCTAACCAATTTTATATTTCAAAAACAAGTTAAGACAGTTTAGTGAGCATACATTTACACAAGTATTCTTTGTGATGGCCAAATCACATTGTACCTGCACATGTATCAAAAGTAGCAAAGAATATTGCGTGTTGTGCGTGAAAAATATCGCAAGATTACATAAGTGTTTACATGTTATGATGATTTGAGATATGAGAAAATCACTTTAACTCACATACAATCATAACCGTTTGATGGGGACTATCACCTTCGAGGTACATCTTATAACTCCTACATCTCATAGAATACACACTTGCAATCATATATAAAGCATTTTGATTCTTTTTGCTTTTGACATTCCATTTTTGCTATGCCAAAACATACAAATGTCATTTCATGATTGGCGAGCAACAGTGGTGAGATGGTTTTTTATGCCTTTCTCTTAGGATTTTCTAGTACTTCCCGTCAAAAAGAGTGATACGAGCCACAAAGCTCACTTGCTTAGTTGTGTATAGAGATACTCATCTAAGTTACAAAAGATACATAGTTTAGAAAACTTTATTTCATTGGCCATCCAAGGTACACAAGTACCAATGTACACAAACACACACTGTTTTTGTATTTTTCTGATTTTTCAAAATTTTTTTATTTTTATATGAAAAACAAAATAAAGCAAAACTGAAAAGAAAACAAACAAAAACATTTTAAACAAAGTAATGCAAAAAACTAGACTGACTCAAAACACGAAAGCAAAATACACAAGCAATGCAAAAACAAAAACAAGAAAGGGAGAGAGAGAAGAAATGATAGAATCACTTGGAGCCTTTTACCTTTCACACCTTGGAAGAACCTTTCAGTTTAGCAAACCCTTAATCTGGCGATAAGGGGGAAGAATTTAAACCGTTCAAGTTTGAAAGGAACATAAGGGCTTTAAGGAGATCTACAAGAGGAGCAAAGGAGGATGGAAACTGATTCTAGTTTCCCAACGTGATCATGTTGTTGCTCTGTTGAGTGGCTAACCATTTATAGCAATTAGGTTGAGTATGTCCAGTTGTGCCACAGTGATGATGAAAATGTTGCTTTTTCTGTTTAGGCTTTTGAGTATTTCCCTTCTTAGCCCTAGGGTTCTTAATCTCTTTCTTATCGAGTTTAAGGGGGTGCTTCCAAGATAGATTTACCGTTGTCTATGTTCTCACTAGCTAATTCATGTTTAACATTATTGTTCTCAGTTTCAACATTATTAGTAGGAGGAACAAAAACAGTAGAACTAGAAGTAGCAATACTAGGAGGAAAGAAATCATGCCCTAAACTGGTTCGATCTGACGCAGATTTCTGAAGACTGAACATTTCATCAAGCTTTGCATTTGAAGTTCTTTCCAACTGGGCTCTGACTTGGAACAGTTCTACCTCAAGCTTCTTGGTCTTCTCAACGAAGAAATTATTCTTAAATCTCAATGCTCCAATGTTTTGATTTGCTTCATCAAACTTTATGGAGATTTCTTCTCGTTTAAGCTCCACTTCACTAAGCTTCTTGGTGGCCAACCTATACAACTTCTCATGCTTTTCCGAGACCTTGTATAACTTTGCATAGGCTGTGTGGATGTCATCTTGTTCATCCATTTTTTCAAACTTAGACTCCACCAATTCCTCTTCTTCATCCACATCTTCAACAATCCCTTCAATAGGATTTACAGTGAAAGTAAAGGCATTTAGGATTCCAGCATCCTCATTATCAGAATCATCCTCAGGCTTAGTGTCGCTCAACGTAGCAGCAAGTGCCTTGCTCTTCCCAATAGCCTTGAGATACGTAGAGCACTCTTGTTTCATATGATCGAAACCCTGACACCCAAAGCATTTTGGTCCTGAGGGACTAGTGTACTAACCACCATCCCTAGCATCCTTATTCCCTTTGTCTTGACTCTTGAACTGCAAAGAATTGGATTGCTTTCGATCATTGTCAAATCCTTTTGCATTGGCATTCTTTATAAACTTCTTGAACTGCCTTGTGATATAGGATTTCATCTTAGAATCTTCATCATCTGAAAACTCATCAATTGCACTGCTCTTGCCCTTCAATGCCATGCTTTTGCTCTTACTTGATTTTCTGATCCTTGTCAAACCCAACTCATAGATCTGTAGATTTCCAACCAACTCTGTCAAAATTTTTTTATCAATATCCTTTGATTCCTCAATCGCGGTGATCTTGGCATGAAATCTCTCGGAAAGAGATCTAAGCACCTTTTTGACAATCTTGGGTTCAGGAATGGTTTCCCCAAGATTAAAGGTTGAGTTCACTATGTCCTTGAGCTTGGTATAGAGCTTATCGAATGACTCATCCTCCTCCATCTTAATCTCTTCAAAGCTCGTAGTAAACCTCTGAAGTTTTGAATCCTTGACAGCCTTGGTTCCTTCATAGGTTGTCTGGAGAATGGTCCATACTTCCTTAACGGTTTCAGTAGAGGATATCTTCTTGAATTTCTCATTCATGTCTGCATTGAATAGAGCATTCAATGCCCTGCTATTGAAGTTTGCTGCCTTGATCTTAGTATCATCCTAGTCGACCGACGCTTCTATAGGCTTGGTCCAACCTATCTCCACAGCTTGCTATACTTTTTTATCCAATGACTGCAAGAAAGCTCTCATGTGTACTTTCCAGTATGCATAATTAGTGTCATCAAATAAAGGAGGTATGATAAAAGACTGTCCTTTATCCATGACAAACAGGGGTCAATGGATCACACAGCAAAGATTAACACCTAATCAGAGTGTGCCTACTCTAATACCACTTGATAGGCCAAGAATGTATTTACCCCTTGTGATAAATTAACCAATTGATTTAGCCAAGTTAATTAATTAATTCAATTAACATGTAAAAAGCGTGGTAACACAAACAAATTACCAATTAATTAATATGCAGTAGAAATTAAATTGACACAGTGATTTGTTTACGAATGGGGAAAACCTTCCCCGCAAAAACCCCATCAGGTGATTTTAAGGTCATCACTCCCAAGAATACACTATTATCAAAACAAGCGGTTACAAGTAAAAGAATCTCAGTACCTTATATCAACCTACATTTGAACCCTTACCCTAATACCTAATTGGACTTGTTCTATAGTGACATTCTCTCATTTTCAATGCACGGCTTCCAATATGTGGCTAACCAATAGATGCACGGATCCCAGTACGCGACTTGATCACCAACTTGAGAAAGATGTTGGCTGCAAAGTTCTTCAGTTCATCACACGATGAAGATCACAAAACTCCTTGGTCACAAAACCCTAAGGTGTATAAATACAGTAGCTTCTTCAAGAGAAAGATGAATTAGAGCAAATTCTATCTTCAATCACAATTTGCATAAACAAAACTTTACTTTACACTTGCACAAACTTTTACGACCCTTAAAATAATTCTTATATATATTTAGGGTTGTGGAAAAAAAAAAGTCTAAACATGTGCTCATGGATTAGATGAAAAACAGTTCTAAAAAACCGAATTCCACAAACCTCGACAGATAGGGTATCTATCGAGCTAGCTGTCGAGTTTTGGGTTTCAGCAGTTTTTTAAACTTCGATAGATGCTAGCTGTCGAGATAACTGTCGAGTTTTAAAATCCAGCACTTCTTCACTTGTTTTTTTTGGACAAATTTACATGGTTTTAACACTTGATCTTGAAACATTGTTCCTTGAAATATTAAACACGTCCTAGATCTATAATTACAAGTAAAGTGCGTTTTGTCAAAAGATTAGCCAATTACATAAAATATTAACATATGTTTCTAACATCAAATCACATATGTTTTAACAATCTCCCCCTTTAGCAATACATGACAAAACCACAATAAACAAATGAACATATGAGAGAAGTCATAAATCACCCAACTCATATTCACTTGTTGAATACAATAAAATCTATCTTAACACAAACTCTTGAAAAATTTTGCAAGAAGAAAGTTAATGGCAAGTAGACTTTGATAACATGTACTTCTGAAACACTTTAAACAAAACTCATCAAGGCATCTTAGTGTGATTGATTTTTTTTTTTTTTTTTTTTTTTGCTGGTTTGTCACTTTTTTGTTTTAATTGGACATCATATTTTAACAAGGGTAAGTGAGTAAATTTATACAAATTTATTTTTTCCATCACTCCACTTTTTCACCCTCAACCAAACAAAAAAGAGGAAAATTAAAATCTTTTCTATCCTTCCACTTTTCTTTCCCTCCAACCAAATGGACAACTTTATTTTTTTATTATTATTATTTTTTTAGTTTACTGCATTATAAATGGGACAAAATGGGCTTTTACCCTTTTTAAAAAAACAATCCAGCATTTTGCTCCATTTCTCAAACTAATTAGGGAAATGCCCCTCTTTTGAAACTCGATTTATGATAAATCGAGTTAGGCCCTATAGTAGCGTTTTTAAGGAATCTATAGCGATATTTTTAGAAGCTATAGTGGCGTTTTGTAACTCGATTTCTATGATATCGAGTTATAGGCAAAAAAAAATAATAATAAAAATTGCCTATAACTCATCAGGTCGAGTTACAAAACACCACTTTAGGTTCTAAAAATGTCGCTATAGGTACTTAAAAAACGCAGCTATAGGTACTTAAAAATGCAGCTACAGGGCTCCAGAAATTTTTTTTTATAACTCGATTTATCATAAATCGAGTTACAAAAGAATGACATTTCTCTAATTAGTTTGAAAAAGAATGCAAAATGCTGGATTGCTTTTCTAAAAATGGCAAAAGCCAATTTTTTCCTTATAAATGTTCAAGGACCGAAAAATCCGTAAGTGTCTTTTACGCTACGATGATCTAAATAGTAATATTTAAATAGACTTCCTATTTAAGTTGGAAAAATATCCTCTTAAACATTAGAATTCTGAAAAATCCAACTATTTGGGTTCTTCTCCGAACAAAAACGATGACAATCAAACAGGTGGAACTCATCAAATGTGTATATTTTTTACCGACTTAAACATATATATTATGAAATATCAAATATCTTTTTCTTTTATTTATTAAAAGTAGCAGTATACCTTTCTCAAAAAAAAAAAAAAAAAAAGTAACAGTATATAATTTATTACTTAAAAATAGTAATAATCATCTATGGTGAGAAATGGTGGAGGGACTCCCATTCAGGTCTCAAAAGCACAATAATTTACAGACATAATTTGCTAAGGCTTATAAAGCAACATAGTTACATCTTTTATAATTTTATTTTTTTAATACATGTTATAACTTACATCCTTTATCTACAAGACTAAAATCACAGCTTCTAAATCTAGAAACAGCCAAATTCACATTTTGGAATTTAGCATTGTAGTTGTCATTCTGTGTAGAATCTGGGTTGAAAGTAGTGATTGCCACTCACATGACACTCACGTTGCACATCCATAAATCTTTGTTGCTGGCCTAAGTGTAGAACTTGCCAAAAACAAGCAAAACCAGCATTGGTCTTAAAAACATCTATGTTTGCTGCTCATCAAATATTATCTTATCAAATACTCATTTAACTTATTAAATATCAGCCTTATAACTAAATTGGCACCTCCCCATGCACAAAGTGCTTGGGGTCTAGGAGAGAAAGGGTTCAAGCTGCGGAGTTAGCAACATATTGTAATTATCTCTCAAGAAAAAAAAAAAACTTATTAAATATCAAATATTTATTTTTTAATAAATAATATTTATCATTAAAAAAGAAAACAAGAAGGAAATTGTAAGGGAAGGGAAATGATACCGTATGACCCTAGATTACACTTTGCACCCTAAAATTTTTGAATGTACGTTTTACACCCTAAACTATGGTTACGCTTTGCACCCCGATGTTAATTTTGTAGTTAACTTGGATGGAAATCCAAAATTTAGGGTGCAAAGTTTAATCAAGAGTATAGTTTAGGATGGTAAAATGTAATTTCTTCTTTGTTTTTTAAGGATTGAGAAGAGAGGCAATTGGGTATTTTCACATGATGTCATACTTTTCCATCCAAGTTAACGGCAAACTTAACATCGGGATGCAAAGTGTAACAATGGTCAAAGTTTAGGGTGCAAAATGTGCACTCGAAAAGTTTAATGTGCAAAGTGTAATGTGGGGTATAGTTTAGGGTAGTAAACTGTAATTCACCTCTTTTTTTTTTTAAAGAATATTGTAGGTGTTAGAGATATGTTAGCCCAATGTAATAGGCCCAAGCCCAATCATTCTATGTGTGCAAGTCAAGCCTCTTACTTGTACTAAAAGTCTATTAGTCTAGGATTTAACCTACTATATATACCCATGTTATGATTCATTGTAACACATGATTTGTACTATGCTCTCATATATTAAATATGTAACCCTTTAGGGTTTCCTTCGTGGACATGGCCATTAGGTTGAACCACACAACTCTCGTGTTCTATATTTTATGCTTTTACTTCCGTGTTTATTCTAATATATTCAACATGGTGTATCAATGCTAACATTTAATATGGTATCATAGTCAAACTCCGTTCTTGGCATCTAGCAAAATCTGTCTCTAATTTCTCTGTCAAGCTTGCTCCCTTTCCCTTCAACCCACAAATTTGCCACGGCCTCCCTTGGACCACGTCTCACTGCTACCTCGTCGTTGTTGCCGTTAACATCTCCCTGCAGCCGTCAAGGTCTCGAAAATCTTGGGCAAGCCATGTCTATCCATCTTAGATTTGTGCCTTTCAAGCCTTAGTTTTTGTTGAAATTGACACCACAAGCCTCATCCTTGTCATCCCGTGAGGAAAACCCAAGAATTCAGCCACCAAAATCATCTACACGTGCGGTGTGAGAGACCGGCTCTCAAAAAAGAGCTTGTCAGTACCTTTTTTTGGGGTTTTGTGGAGTCACCACTTATTTTTAAGTTACGAAAAATAAAAATAAAAACTATAAAATAAAAAAAAAAACATGAATAATACTGAGTTTTTATTGATTTGAACTCTTACATTTGATAGAAAGAAATAGTACATGGCTTTGGTCCTAATTTACAATGTAGTAAAAAGATTACAAAGTTTTGTTTACTAATTACAATCTATCAACAATAAAGACTATTCTACGAGCCTAAGATCTACATTCGGGGGCTAGGTTACCAACTGAGTACCCATATGCAAGAGATTATTGAGATGCGAAAAAAGCCATGTTAATTTCCATAGATCTAGGGTTAAAATGCTATTCTAAAATCCTAAATCTGCAATCTTATTTTATGCAAACAAAAAGTTTAATGAGAATCATGATTAGAAAATTAAGATTTGATTTTGTTGATGAGAGTTATGAATTTTAGAATAAAAACGGATCTAGTTTTTATGATATAAAAGAATGAATTTTTCAATAAAAATACAGATTTGGTTTTTTATGACATGTAAGAATAGATTTTTCAATGAAAATACAAATCTAGTTTTTTATGACGTGAAAGAATGAATTTTTCAAAGAAATTACAGATCTGGTTTTTTATGACATGAAAAAATGAAATTTTTAATGAAAATATAGATATGGTTTTTTATAGATATGAAAGAATAGATTTTTCAATAAAAATACAGATCTGGTTTTTTAGAGATACGAAAGAATGAATTTTTCAATGAAAATACAGATCTGTTTTTATGAAATAGAAAAAATATGGATTTGTGCATGAAATTTCATATCTGTTTTTATGAATGAAAATTAGAAAAGAATTTTATATTTATATTTGTAGAGATATGAAAAAATATACTCATGCATGAAATTTCTTACAGATCTACAATTTCAAATAATGATTTAACCTTAGATCTATGCATGTTAATCAACAGCAAATAAAATCATAGATTAACCATGTGAATAAGATTTAGAAACAAAGACATGCAATGAACAAATCATAGACATGATTATGTAAAGGATAAAAGAAAGAAACACATGTTATGCAAAACAATATTAAAATATACCTGCATGAATGAATCGTACAAGGGGGAATTGCTTTAGAAATTAGAGAGAATGGATGTCTCTGAGATCTAAAGAATAGTCACTTAACAAAAAAGAAAATCCTAAAGCAAAACTTTCAGGGATTCTATTTCGTTAAGGAGAGAAGGGAGCTGAATCTTGGGTGGTCTCCTCTATTTATAGAGGTGGTATCTTCTTGAAAAATAAGCTAAAGTTGCTTTGAAAATCAGCAGACACAAGTTGGGTCAGGTTTATTCCAAAAAAAAATCGAATTTGATGAGTTTTAAAATGAATAAAACGAACCTAGACATATTTTGGAATTTTTGCCAATTGACATTGTTGAAGTGCCGATTGGAACTTCTCAACTACCGATCAGCACTGTCGAAGTGCCGATTAGCACTTTCAGCAGTTTCGTCCAACTTTCATTTGCTTACACGTTTTAGACTCTTTTTGGCATTTTTCTGAGCTGGGAATTGTATTTAGACGTGTTCTGGACTTATATTCCTAAAAATTCATCTTAACTGGATATTTAAGTCTTTAAAATAATTATTTTAGAGATAATTACCCTAAAAACTTAATTATCAGTTGAATTTTAACATTATCAACTTATTTCTTTTATTCCCATGAAACCCTTATTTTAACAAAAATAAACCACCAATGATAGAAATTCATTTAATTAATTTTAATTGTTACCTAATCAAAATTAATTTCAATTAAATACGTGTGATTTGTTCCACCTAAATGAATGCATGTAGACTGTTAAAACTTGATCTTGTGATATCTTTTGATCCAACCGTCCAATTTGGAAACCGAATGTATTGTTGTAATTGTTAGAACCTCAAGATCATTTTCATGATATATGATGAACAACTTAATGAATGAAATGCAATCATGATTTTTGGGAACCTAAAATGGTTATTCAGTAATCTTCTAAGATTAAATTATGGGTGTGAAATTGAGTGTCTACATGTGGCTTATATGTTCAATGGCTAATACACACGCCTCTTAGGATCTCATGCGTAGCTTTTATTGGTTTGTCACATGCACCACACTTCTGGATTTCTCCACAGTGCCTAATCCTTCAGTTCTCTTCAAATTAATTCTTTAGGCTTTCTTCGTGGCTTCCTCAAGGCATCTTTTTGGTCATCTCATGATTTCTTCAAGGCAATCTTTAAGTCATTTTTCAAGGGATCTTTACAAGCTTATCAAACCTCAAGGTATCATCGAGCTTCCACATTAAGTTTGAGAGGGGGTGTTAGAGATATGTTAGCCCAATGCAATAGGCTCAAGCTCAATCCTTCTATGTGTGCAAGCCAAGCCTCCTACTTGTACTAGAAGTCTATTAGTCCAGGGTTTAACCTACTATATATACCCACGTTAAGGTTCATTGTAACACAGGATTTGTACTGCGCTCTCATATATTAAGGATGTAGCCCTTTAGGGTTTCCTATGTGAATGTACACTGTTAGGCTAAATCATGAAACTCTCATGTTCTTGTATTCTATACTTTATACTTCTGCTTCCACATCTATTATAGCATATTCAATATGGTGTAACAACGCTAATATTTAACAGTGGGAGTAAAACAATAAAAGACAAAACTCATAATTAATTTGTTAGAATACTGGGAAATTCACAATAGGAGAACCAAGAAGGAATACAAGTGTTGACGCCCCATTTGCAACCCGCGTTTAATCCAACATGAAGGGTTAAAGAGTAATTTCACCTTGGAAAAAGACATCTTAATTTTGGCCATTATATCCTCAATTTCGTTTCATCAAAATGATCTTGATGTTGTAATGATCAAATTGACTAGTCCTAAGCCTTAATCGGACCATCAAATTGAAAGTTGTGATCAAATTAAGTTTCAATAGCCGAGATATACTATCACAAATTGAGTCTGACTATATGTGATTATGAACAGTTAATTCCAATTTGTTATAATTACAATCAATTTAAAATTAATGACCTGTCATAATTTGATTGGCTAGGACTACAACTTATGGTAAGGTTGTACACACTTGATTAATAAGATAATCAAACATTAATTATTCAATATGTGTAATTATATTTTTAATTGGGGTACATTTGGGATTGATTAATTCTGAAATGGAAGTAATTGAAGCCTATTAATGTTAATTGGAAACTAATTTGGGGCCAATTAATGTTAAGTATGTTGAAACTATTTTCCAACAAATGACCTCTGCTTACCATTTCATTTATATCTCTTAGAATATTTTGAATTTGTGAGTAAGGTTAATTTTTCCAGAAACTAGACATTTGGGGCTTCCATTTGAGCATAAAAACGAGACAATTCTAATCAGAATTGTGTAAGATATGATTTTTTGCATTTGGCTCTACGAGTTGTTACATGAGTTGTGTGAAAAACCGAATTCTTAGTCATTTTGCTTGCTCATCACTCCCACCAACCTCCAAATTTAATGCACCAACTTTCTCTAAATATTGAAATAGGGTCTAGATTCATGTTTCTCTTTGATCTTTTGTTAACCCTTATTAATTGCTCTTCCATTCATATTTTCTCCACCACTATTATATAAACCCCTCCCTTCCTCCATTCCAAGACACAAAAACACCTCCCTTCTCCCTTCTTGAGTTCTAGTGAAGTAGAGCAGTCTTATCATATCTTGGTCTTCCTAAAACTCAAGTTATTGGGTGAAACTCACTATCTCTCTCCTAGTTCTTCTTTTTCTACTCCACCCTTAGGACCTCCACCAAGAGCCTCATTCTCCACCATGTGGATCTTGCATGCAATTATAATCCTTTTCCCTAACTTGTTTTTTATATTGTTATGATGAGAATTTAAGATTGAAGCATGCTAGTGATTATTTAAATTTCTTGAATATGTTTGAATGTTCTTAAATGTTCATATGCGTTTTTCACAAGTTCTAAGTTGTTCATCACATGTTCATGCATAACACTAACTTTGATCTTAAATCTACGTCCAAAATATGGAAAACATGTTAGTTTCATAATTCTCTTAAATCTTCAAATCTAGGATATCACCATTTACACGCATTCACTAGAATTTATTTTTCAATCCTAATGTAAGAATTAATAAATTGAATTAGCGTTTATCACATGCACACACATTCACTAAAATTTATTTTTCAATCCAAATGTAAGGATTAATAAATTGAATTAGAGTTTATCACGTGCACACACATTAAATTCAAGCAAAACAATGAATATGCAATTGATTAATAACATGTTGGATGATGTGACATGAATGTTGGCTATCATAGGCAAGATCACTGGTTTCACTAAGTAAGGTGGGTGCCTAACACCTTTCCATATTGTAATATAGCCTCCGAGCTTAGACCAAGAGTTGATAGATCAAAGCCATGTATTTTATCTTAGATTGTATCTATGATCAAAGCCATGTAATTTCCTATGATCAATGTACGTTCATTCTTAAATCAATAAAATGATGAATTTTTCAATTTTGGTTTTCTTATTTATTCCAATAATTAAGTAAGTGGTGAATCCATTGTAAAACTTTTAATCTAATGGAAAAAATATAATTAGTTGAACCTCTATTTTGAGAGATAATAGTATAGCTCCACCCATTCACGTGAGTTTGGCCTAATCCCAAAACGGGTCGGGGGCATGGTCTTTCACAGTGGCGACTCCATTGGGGATATTTGAGGTTATGATGGCCAACCATGTCATTGTTTGTTTATTGCTTTTTTTTTTTTTTTTTTTTTTGGATATAATATGCCTAATATGTCATTATATTGCATGCCATGCATCATTTTCTTGAATGATTTTTTTTTTTTTGCTAGTCCGGAAGCTCGGTAGTATAAGCCATGGATTGTGGTCTTCCTGAGACTCACATACCCAGCGGTGAACCTACCCCTCACTGTGACAAGGATCATCATGGTTATGTCATGGTGGTTCATAGGGACAAATTGTACCGTTCGGACCAATGCGGTACTCCTCGCGTCACAAGTTGGGAGGTATGATGTTCTAGCTTGTGGGGACCTTTAACCTACCTTCTACCCGTGTTGTAAAATCCCATAGAACCTACCCTTAGGTCAGTCAAGTAAATTGCATTGCATTACGCATGT
Organism: Quercus ilex subsp. ballota; assembly: GCA_032727855.1. Taxonomy (NCBI): domain Eukaryota; kingdom Viridiplantae; phylum Streptophyta; class Magnoliopsida; order Fagales; family Fagaceae; genus Quercus; species Quercus ilex. The sequence continues at coordinate 47,485,090 of CM064910.1, forward strand.
GTTTGGCCATTGTTTGAACCATGATAAGCTCAAGTCCAAAGCTTGGGCCTATCATAATTATTTGAACCATGTATGCTATGAATAAACTCAAGCTCAAAAACCTATAATTGAACTCTACTTAGCATGGAAGCCCATATTTTTTCTTGAATGAGTCTAAGCCCAACACTTGAGCCCATCGAAGGTTTATAGACATGATCAACATCAAAAGCCAAAAGCTCATAAGATGCATGCCTTTCAAGTGCAAGCCCAAGCCATTTCAAACAAAGACCAAAAGATCATAATCAAGGTTCAAGCCTACCAAGTCCCAAGAATCCTCAATGGATCAAGAAGAAGTAAGTGGCCCAACTTTGCCTCACTCCACATTAGGTTTGCAATATCATGGTTAAGCTTAAAGTTTGTTTGTTCCATATTTCTATGTTTCTTTGATTCTAAAGTTTCATGTAGCATAAGATGTACTTTGTTCATGTATAGATATCCAAAAAATAAAACTAAAAACTAAAAAAATAAAATAAAATCAAGATTTCCAAATCTTTCCAAAAAAAGAGAATTAAAAAAATAAAAATAAAAGTTTTCGGACTAGGGGCATTGGGCCTTTGAGTCATTTTCAAAAAAAAAAAAAATTTTCTTTGAACTAGGGGCATTGAACTTCCTAGTGACTTTTTCAAAAAGGCCCAATTTTTTTTTCTTTCAAGATTTTTTTTTCAAAATGGTACATGAGGATCCCTTGAACAAATTTTTTTTCTAAATCTTGATATTTAAAGGCTTGAGCAATCAACTTGTGCCAAGGAATGATTAATGTCATTTGATCCATGTTAAGACTTTTGCTACTTGACATAAAATATAAGAAGAAATGGTCTTAAAGGGCAATAAAAAAGAATCCATCCATCGGAAAATCCCAAGAATCCATGCACTCGATCCAATTTTCAAAAGTCTTTTGTTTCACAACATTAGAGCATTCATAATTTTTCTTTTAAGATGAATTTATTAAAAGAGCTTGAGTCACTGTGCCTACAAGCAAGCATTACTAGGGATAGGAGCCCATCTTTGGTTAAACCAAATTATTTCCTATTACCTAAAATGTTCATTATCCATTGCTAGCTCATTTCAGCCTTCAAACATTTAGCATTTTTTTTTGCATGAATCCACTAAAATCTAAACTTGGGGTGGAAAAAATTAAGTTATGCATACTTAAATCTCATGTTGAGGAGGACTCAACCTTGTAGCTTTGAAGCTCTCCTAGAAGACATGAAAGACAAGTAGAGAATTCATTAAGCTAAAGATAAGAGATCATTAAAGAAAAATGAGGTTTCACTCAATCAAGGAAAGAGAAATGAAATTCCATCAATGTGAGAGAGAAAAAGTATGCATCAAGTTTGAAGATCCTAAAATTCATCATGCCAAGAGCAATACAAGATTCATCTTAAAGAGAGTTCATCAAAAAAGGAAAAGATTCATCAAGCATAGAAAGGTGCAAGTGCCTCGAGGCAAGAAAGAAGTCTAGAGAGTGCATCAAAATGACTTAAGTTGAGAAAAACAAGGAAGGCAAAAGATCTCCAAAAGTTCATTCAATCAAGAGATGAAAGACATAGAAAAGAAACCCCCCGCTAGGCTGAAAACCCAAATGGGCAGTCTAGAAAAAATCTAGGGCCAAAAAAAAAAGAAAAAAAAGAAAAGAGAGAGAGAGAGAGAGAGAGAGAGAGAGAAATAAAAAGAAAAGAAAAGAAAGCTCGCTAGGTTGAAAACCAAAGAGGGCAGTCTAGGCAAAAATTAGGTCCAAAGAAAAGAAGAAAAGGAAAAGAAAAAAAAGCGAAAATCCTAGCAAATTGAAAACTTGAAAATGTAACCTAAAAAGAAAAGGATTTAACAAGATGAAAGTCTAAAGGTATGATTCAAGAGGAATGAGCATAAAAACAAATGTTGATACAAGTGACTAGTGAAGACTAGTGAGAAGATGACAAAGAAGAAATGGGAAACTCCTCCAATACTTGATTTTTGAGTAATGCATACTTGAGGGGAACATCATAGGGAATTTTGAGCCTTTTTATATCATTCATTTCATAACCTAAACTTGGCCTATATTACAACCCATGAGTAAAGACCTCCTTGAAATCTTACTAGTTGTATGCACATCTTAAACTCTAATATTATTTTCTCTTGAATCAAAAAGGAAAAATGTTTAAAATTGTCAAACCCCACTGGATGATATGTTCAAGAAAAAAATTTCTCAATTTCTCAAATCCTCAAATGACTCAAAAGAACTTTCAAAATTGGAGAACTCTCCTTGTTTGCACCCAACAGTGTGATTCCTAAATATTATCACATTTCATTTCTTGATTGCCTTGGAGACTTAATCAAATAGTGTTCAAAAGAAATAAGCAAATTTGATTATATGAGTTTAATGATCTTGATCCTTCCTAATAAAAGAGATTTGTATGATTCTTAAACAGTATGATTTTCCAAAATGGTGTTCAAAGGATTGCCTTCTATTCATTAAAATAAAATAATAAAATAATAAAATAATAAAAAATAAAAAAAGAAAGAGAAATCTCATTTAAAAAAAAAAAAATCATTCTTTTCCAAAATCCAGTTCTCCTGAACTTCGTCTTGACCTAATCGTCTATGAGAGAGGTACGTAGGCAACCTTTCAAAGGCTCAATCCCAATCACCCAAATAGCCTTCGAGCTTAGATTCAAAACAATGTGATAAAATTGTTTGGATGCATGTTGAGCTAAGCTCATCTGTTTTGCATCAAGAATGCTTAAACTAGGGACATTGGCCTAATTATCTTGTGTGCATGGTTTCACCTAGGTCATCAACCCACTTGTTTGTTATCACGCCAACATTTGTTTTTAAGCATATCAACACTAGGGACATTGGCCCATTGGTATTTGTATTCTATCATGTCATTTGTTCTTTGTTCAACATGTCTAAACTAGGGCCATTGGCCCTAAATGTTTTCATAAAAAGCTGGTTTCTAACAAGCTTGGAAAGGTAGACAACTTTTGTAGGAATTAAGTAAGGACTTTTCTAGCAATCCGCATCAACTTCTAGCCAAAGTTATTCTCATTCAAAGTCTAGGTTTTCAAAAAAAAAAAAAAAAAAATCATTATTCTTGCCTCATGAATAATTCTTCATCACTCCTACTCCATCTTCATCTTCTTCACCTTTTGATAATGAACACACTGTAGACACTCGATTTTGCACCCATAATTTAATTTTGGAAGATGACTGAAATGACCATTTCAAATACCCAAAAATCATAGTTGCATTACATGCATTAAATCATTCATTTCATATCATAAAAAAGATCTTGAGATTTTAACAGTCGCGACTGTATGCCTAATTCCCAAATTGGACTGTCGGATTGAAAGATATCACGAGATCAAGTTTTCACGGTCTACATGCATTGTATGGGGGTGAAACCGATCATGTGTGATTAATTGGAATTAATTCTGATTGGTTAAACAATTACAATTAATTAAATAATTGTGTGACTGGTTGTTGGTTTTTGTCAAAAATAAGCTAGGTTGCATAGGAATAAAATGGATAATCAAGGGAATTATTGATAATTGAGTCTTTTTAGAATATTTATCTATCAGATAATTATTGTTTTAAAGACATGATTATCAAAATAAAAGGGATTAATTTTAGAATACGAGTTAAAAATATGTCTAGGTTTAGTTCCCGACTCAGAAAATCCCTAAAAAGGAGTCTAGATTGAACCAAGATTGTGAATTGGGCTCGAAACTTGAGAGCGCCAATTGGCACTCTAGGAGTGCTGAGTGGCACAGCATCAAGGCCCGACCCAGAAATGTTCTGATCAAGATAAAACGCATCCATTTCGGAATTTTAGGGATAAGAAGGCAACCTAATTTGTATCTGATCCAATCCAGGTTATTTTTTAAGTATCAAACCTTTATAAATAGGGGATTAAAATAAGAAATCAGGACCCATTTTTTGACCCCTCTCTCCCCTTATGTTAAAGAAATTTTGGAAGATTTGCTTTAGGAATTTCTTTTATGTTAAGAGGCTTCACTTAAATCCTTAGAAATTCATTCTTTTTTATCTCTAGGATAATTCTTTGCTTGTGGAATATGTTCATGCAGGTATGATTCTAACTTTACTTCCCATAACATGATTTTATTTTAATTTCAAAAACATGTTCTCATCTTTGCTTTATTTTCCATGAATATGATGTTGCTTTTTATGCTTAAATAACCATGTTGATCATATGTGCATGCTCTTTTCTTGCTTTCAAAAATTTCAAATGATTAGTTGATGAACATGCCGAGATCTAGGGTTGAATCTTTTCTTAAGATTTTAGATCTACAATTTTCCTCTATGTTTTTCAAAACTAAAATCAGATCTGTATTTTTCTCTATGTTTTTCAAAACTAAAATCAAATCTGATAAAATCAGATATGTATTTTTCTCCATGTTCCTTTTTCAAAGCTAAAATCAGATCTGTATTTTTCTCCATGATTTTCAAAAATAAAATTTGATCTGTATTTTATTTATAAAATCTGATCACTATTTTGTTTATAAAATCTGATCTATATTTTATTTACAAAAATCTGACTTGTATTTAGTTTATAAAATCCCCCCCCCCTATTTTTTAAGAAAAAAAATCTGTTCTGCAGTTTTTAAAACAGAAATCTGGTCTGTTTTTTAATTAAAATCTGATCCGCATTTTTTTTTTATAAAATATGTTCTGCATTTTTCAAAACAAAATCTGACCTTTAAAAAAAAAAAAAAAAAATTAAAACCAGATCTGCATTTTTCATAAAAAAATTGGTGTTTTCAAATTAAAAATCTGTTTTTCTCTCATATTTAAAAAACCCAAACCAGATCTGAATTTTTATTGAAAATTCATTCTTTTTCTTTTACAAAAACTTAGATTTAAATTCTCACCAAGCATTCTCATCAATTTTTTTTATACAAAATAAATTGCAAATCTAAGGTTCTTAAATAGAAGTGTAACCCTAAGAGTAGGATTTGACATGGCATTTGTTGCATATCATTTTTTTTTTTTTTTGGTAGAAGGGAATTTCATTAGAAACTAAAAAGCAAACAATGGCTCAGAACAGAGCCTATTGACATACAAACCATTGGCATCAGCCTCCAAAATACTAGCTAAGTCCACAGGCGGACTGGAAAACACAATAAAATCACTGTCAAGCAGCAGACCCATTCTAGCTAAAAAATCAGCACACTTGTTTGCCTCCCTGTAAATATGCCTGAACCTTTTTTTGCTGAATTTGATTAGCCATATGTCTGCAATCTTCCAAGATAGAGGATACAATAGAATTTGAATTTGAAGAAGTGGGAGAGTTAAGAGCATCCACAATAACTTTAGCATCTAACTCAATGATAACAGATTGGGCATTCAATTGAAGACACAGCTGCAAGCCATCGCGGAGAGCCCATAATTCTGTCATGAAACTGTTTGTATTCCCTATCCTTCTTGCAAAACCCGTCACCCAATCACCCTTATCATCTCTGATCAGCCCACCTCCACCTGCTCGACCGGTGCTGCCTGTTGCCGAGCCATCAGTGTTCAAAGTGATCCAACCAGCCCACGGCTTCTCCCATCTAATGCTTTTCAGGATTTTTCTTTTGGTGACCAGACCATTGTTCGCACAATAAAAAAACTCCGAAGCACGATCCACTACATCTTTGCCTAGATTGGGGTTGGGATTTTTTTGTTTGAAGATACCTAGGTTCCTGTCTTTCCAAATCATCCAAATACCAAATAAGAAAACATGGTTCCAAGGCAGAGGGCCCGATTGGTGATAAGAGGTAGCTGTGGCATTAGTGCTTAGCCACTCCTGAAGGCTCAAAGAATAGAAATTAACATTGTTTACCCGCCCACCCAGCTGTTGCCACACAATATTACTTAAGGGGCAGTCCCGCAACATGTGTAAAATGGATTCTTCCTCAACATGACACCGAGGACAGTGGCCATCAACTTGCAACCCTCTAGCCACTAAACAATGCTTGACCCCGATGCTTTCGTGCATACATTTCCAAACAAAAATTTGAATTTTTGGCATAGTTTTTAATTTCCAAATCCACTTCCCTTGGAAAGGAGCATCCCTCAATGGGTCCGTGGCAAGCCTATATGCACTTTTAAGCTCAAAATCACCCTTGGCTGAATACTTCCAAGTCAACCTATCCTCTATTCTGATCGAAAGGGGGATTGGGATGGCCTTAATATCTCTATAAACTTCCTCCGGAAAGGTCATTTGAGTCGAAGACCAATCCCATCTGCCAGTAAAATCCACCACATCCTTAATCTTTAGATTTGCGACCTCTCTAGTCAAAGGCCCCTGTATGATCTTTCTTAAAGGACCATGGTTAGTCCAACTATCATTCCAAAAATCCAGATTACTATCAAAGCCCGACAGCCACTTAGTTCCTTTTTTAAAAATTTCTTCACCTTGCAACATTCCCTTCCAAATTCTAGAACTAGGGAGCTTACTGGCATTTCTCGAATTAATTCTTTGCAGACTACAATACTTCATCCTCAAAACCTTAGCCCACGGGGCCTTGTCTTCAGTATGGAACCTCCAGTTTAGCTTTGCCAACAGTGCTGTATTCCTTCCCTTTGCTATTTGAAGCCCCAAACCCCCTTCTTCTTTAGATCTTGTAACCTTCTTCCAGCCCACCCAATGCATTTTCCCCTTATCTTCAGTTGATCCCCACAGAAAATTTCTGTTCACTCTATCAATACCATCCAACACCTTCCCAGGCAGCAGATTACATTGCATAAGATATGCCGGAATAGTTGAGGAAGAGGCTTGAATCAAGACGGCTTTTCTGGCCATAGAGAGGAGGTTAGCCTTCCAACCCGCAAGCTTACATTTTACTCTATCCAAAATAAAACCGAGCTCTTGGCTATTGCTTCCTTGGTGTTTAATCGGAAATCCTAAGTATTTTCCCAAGCACTCTGTTTGACGGAAGCCAAGGATATCACTAAAAGCCTCCCTATCATCAGGATCCAAGTTAGGAGAAAAATAGACCCTAGATTTAGAATCACTCACTGCTTGACCAGAGCACCTGCAAAAGGTATCAAGGACCTCTCTGATGGCATTGCAATTTTTTACATTCGCCTTGGCAAAAAGCACAAGATCGTCGGCAAAGAAAAGATGAGAGAAGGCTGGGCCACTTCTAGACGCCTTGATCGGGCACCAAGCTTTAGCCTCACACTTTTCTTGGATGAGCTGCCCTAAAAATTCCATACATAGAATAAATATGTACGGGGACAACGGATCACCCTGCCTTATACCTCTAGAAGGCCTGAAAGGTTCGAGGCTTCCTCCATTAAACAACACTGATGTCGAAACAGATGATATGCAACTCATTATTAACTCAACAAGGTTATCAGGGAAGTTGTATCTGATCAGCATACTTCTAATGAAACTCCATTCGAGTTTGTCGTAAGCCTTCTCTAAGTCAATTTTTAGAGCCATATAACCACCTTTTCCCTTAGCTCTCCCCATGGTGTGGATAATCTCCTGCACAATGATAGCATTATCAACACCCCTCCGACCTGGCACAAACGCTGCTTGGCAAGGGGAAATAAGTTGATCCAACAAGAGCCTAATTCTTCCAACCAAAATCTTGGACACTATCTTATAAACTGAGTTACACAAACTTATGGGGCGGTAGTTACCAATGGATTCAGGGCCTTGGGTTTTCGGAATGAGCACAATGTTTGTTCTATTCAGGTACTCGGGAACTTTTTTCTCTCTAAAAACAGCATGAACCTCCTCACTCACCGATCTTCCCACAACAAGCCAAAATCTTTGAAAGAAGCCCGCATGTAGCCCATCAGGGCCGGGGGCTTTGAAAGCTTTTAAAGACCATAGGGCAGCCCTAATTTCCTCCTCCGTCACCGTGTGACTAATACTATTCTTTTCTTCACTCAAGAGCTTTGGTTGCCATTGCATATTATAGCTAAAATCATAAAAAGCTGCCTCCTGAGCAGTGGTGTAGATTTTTAAAAAACCTTCTCTGAAGTGGTTCGCAACCTCTCTTTCCTCAGTCAACCACTCCCCCGCCTCATTCTTAATTGCAGTGATCAAATTCCGTTTCCTGCGAGCCAACGCTGAAACATGATAAAAAGCTGTATTCCTATCTCCCAAGATCATCCAATTAATTCTAGATTTAAGAGCCCAAAGGTCCCTCTCTTGCTCTATCACAACATCCAGCTCCTTGATAAGCTGGTTCTCCAGAGCTACTAGTGAGGAAGAAGGATGGTTGGCCAAAGCTCTTTGCACCCCATCAAGCCAGGCCAACACTCTTTTCTTTTTATGAAAAATATTGCCAAAATGATTTTTATTCCAAACACTGGCCTGATTAGAAAAAGCTTCAATTGCTTCCATAAGCTTCCTCGGGTGTTGCCAAGCCTGATTAACCACACTCGGAAAAGAGGGGTCCGACAGCCAAAAAGATTGGAATCTAAAAGGCCGAGTGAGCTGTAACTGTCTCTTGTGATTGGTTTCCATCAACACGGGACAATGATCTGAGTGACACCTGGTTAAGTGCGACACTTTAGCATCTGGATAGAGTAAACACTAGCTAGGATTCATAAAAAATCTATCAATTCTCTCTTGTATAAGGCTATGAATCTCCCTTCTATTCGTCCACGTATATTTAGGCCCATTGAAACCCATATCCACCATGTTACAATTATCAAGACATTCCTTAAACATCAGCGACCTATTAATGCTGACCGGCCTACCCCCAAACTTATCCTCCCCTGTAAGGGGCTCATTAAAATCACTGACAATTATCCAAGGTTTACCATGTAAATCGGCAACTTTAGAAAGATTTTCCCACAACATCTGTCTCTCTATGATTCTAGGACTAGCATACACAGCAGTAAAAATCCAAGAAAGATTAGAAGGTAATACCTTGACCTTGACATGTATTTCTTGCTCTGTGCATGCAAGCTGCATCACTTCCACTCTATCTAAGTTCCACAGAATCCAAATGCCACCCGCAAATCCAACCGTTTCCGCAAAAAGAGCACCATCAAAAGGAAGACGATTAGCAATCTCTTTTGCTTTATCTCCCCCAACCCGCATTTCCATAACAACCATAATGGCTGGATTATAATTTCTAGCCAGTTCCCTTATGTGACTCTAAAAATTGGGCTTTAGAGCGCCCCTACAGTTCCACACTATAATATTCATAATTATTGGTAAAAGAGAAAAAATAGCACAATCAACCAGAGGATGCAAAATCTCTGCATCCCTCCTCCATCTCCATGCCATCAGCGCCATCATCTCCTTTAGTCTTCCCATCACTGAACACAGAAACAATAGGAAGTTCAACACACCCAACATCATCTCCCTCACCACAGTTTGGTTGCTGAATATCTGGAACACTCGAGCACTTAGATCCGTGAATGGCAGTGACGCCAATCTTGTGATGACCTCCATCACGCACATTAACTTCGCTCTGATCCATCGCTCTACCGACGTTAGCTTCGCTCTGATCTCCGCCATACCCACCTCTGGAGACACAATCTTGCTTGGCCATCTCTGTCCGACCACCTGCTAAGAATTGGAAGGACTCGCCGGAGCACTTTCCATCTTCGTTTGTATCCCGAGATCCCCAATTCGCCTTTGTGATTGGTATGTGCTTACCCACTCCCACTGTATCCCCTTTAGACAACCACTTCGCTATTTTTCTCCTGGCTAAATCTCTTTTGCCTTTAACTGAAGGGCTGAAACGGGGCTCTACTTGTTTCTCTGGCAATGTAACTTCACAAATTGGATCTTGGCCCACCTTTAAAGGCCCAAAATTCTTAGTTCCCTTATCAAAAGGAGTCCAACCCCTTGTATCACCTTTTGACTCCTTCCTAAGCCCATGATTTGCTTGGCCCAATCCGTTGGTTGGGTGGTCCCCAGGAGTAACGGCAGGGCTTGTTTTCTTCTGTCCAGGCTTCCTACGTGCCATAATAGTCCAAGGACCGTACCTGTTCTTCTCCATGCCAGCACCCTTGTCCTTTATCATTCCACTACCTGTGTCAGTGCAGGACGGCTCATGCAACCCATGCGACAAACCTCCTTGGTACGACGTTATACCTTCTCCAACGCTCGTCGGACCACTCTCCGTCGGTGCCTCTTGTTTTTTAATGGTGTGAGGACATGCTTCCTTCTGATGTCCCAACCTCCCACACGAGAAACACAGTTTGTGAAATCACAAAGATGGGTACTTAATGGGTACTTAATGTTCATTTAAAGTTTAGAAGACTAGACTCTGTCTAGGCAGGGTGGGTGCCTAACACCTTCCCATCCTATAATCTAGCCCCTAAACCATAGAATTTTAGGTTGGTAGATTTCGTGTCTTATTTTTATTTTGGTTAGAATGTAACTAGGAAAAAAAGTTTTGTATTTTTCTTTTTATTAGATTGTACCTAGGAATCAAAGCAATGTAAAGTTCTTTTTACCAAGATGTAAATTGTTTCCAATCAATGAAAATGCATACTATTCAAGATATATTGTAAATTGTAAACTTTTCTTATTTTACTTATAAAATAAGTGGCGACTCCATTGAATCCTATAGAGACCGGCGTTTGAAAACTTGAGTGCTCTCAAAAAAGGGGTTAAGCATTGGCACCTTCCCTAAAAAAATCTTTGATGAACAAATCTTCAAAACTTCAAAGGAAAAATCCCTAGAAGAAATTTTCAAAAGGAAAAATCTCCTTCAGAATAAATCTTCAAGGAAAAATCTCCATGAACAAATCTTCAAAAGGAAAAATCTCCATTTTTTAAATGAAAAATCTCCAATGAATAAATCTTCATTAAAAATATTCAAATCTATAAAGGAAAAATCTCCAAAACTTTTTTTCAAGGAAAAATCTCAATGAACAAATGGAAAAATCTCCAAAATAAATCTTCATAGGAAAAATCTCCAAGATAAATCTTCATTTTTCAAAGGAAAATTTTTCAATGAATAAATCTTTTCAAAACTTCAATGGAAAAATCTTCATTAACAAATCTTCATTAAAAATGTTCAAAACACATCTTCAAATGTTCAAAACACATCTTCAAATGAAGAATCTCCAAAAAAGATGATGGACTACGATTTCCTTCCATATTCCTTGTGGTTGCAACATGAAGTTAACTATCCCACACTCAGCAATCTTCCAAGCATTGAGATGTCCCGAACAGGGGCATTGGCCAGGCATGTCCAATTCTTTTCAATGAATATCTCTGTTATTAATTGAAAATATTTATTTTGTAGGAGCTAGGGCAAAAGATCCATACACATTGGCATGGATAAAACCTTACAAGAAATTTTTGGAACTCTAGGCTTCAAATCTATCGAACCTCTGGGAAACACGTCCAAAATTTAAATCCATTGGATCTCTAGGAAGCACATCCAAACTTTAAATCCAATAGACCTCTGGGAAGCACGTACAAAATTCAAATTCATCGGATCTCTGGGAAGCATGTACAAACTTCAAATTCATAACAAACTCTGGGAAGCACATGCAAAATTCAAATTTATTGGACCTCTGGGAAGCACGTCTAAACTTCAAATCCATCGGACCTCTGGGAAGCACGTACAAAATTCAAATCCATTGGAGCTTTGGGAAGCACGTTCAAAAAATTCATCAAAACTCTGGAAGCACATCCAAAATTCAAAACCATTGGACCTCTAGAAGCACATCCAAAATTCAAATCCATCGGACCTCTAGGAAGCATGTCCAAAATTCAAACTCAAATTCAATGGACCTTTAGGAAGCACATCCAAAATTCATGATCTTTGGTCCTTTGGGATGCACGACCGAAATCCCCATTTTGACTTGACCTTTGGTAAGCATGTCTTATCCTCATTTTTTTTTCAATAAAAAAGAAAAGAAAAAAAAAAAAAACCCTGAATGCATGAACTACGTTTGGACCTAATCCTCTCACCAAGAGGTACGTAAGCAACCTCCCTTAAGATTCAGTCCACATTTTGATCTACATTCATCATACATTCACCACGGTTAAATACTAATTGCAAAGTTTGGTGTCCTTTTCATACATTGACATTTGCTTTTTAAGATTCATCAATGAAGGGCATTCTGTTAACACCTCATTTTGCAACCCGCATTTAATCTCACATGGAGGGTTAAAGAGTAATTTCACCTTGAAAATAGGCATCTTAATTTTGGCCATTAGATCCTTAATTTCGTTTCATCAAAATGATCTTGATGTTGTATCAACTAAATTGTCTGGTCCTTAGCCTTAATCAGACTATCAGATTGAAAGTTATCACCAAATCAAGTTTTAATGGCCAAGATGTACTATCACAAATTGAGTCTGACTGTATGTGATTATGAACAATTGATTCCAATTAGTTATAATTATAATTAATTTGAAATTAATGACATGTCACAATTTGATTGGCTAGGACTACAGGTTATGGTGAGGTTGCACACACTTAATTAATTAGATAATGTTGGGAAATTTAGACCCCGGTTGATAAAATTAACAAGTTTTAAACCCAAATTGTTAATTAGATTAATTATGAATAAACTTTGTTAATAACAAACAAACATCAATATCATGTCAAAATCATGCAGCGGAAAAAATAAATAAGACAAGATATGATGACCCAGGAAAACCAATGAAACCAACCAGTTTCACAGTAAAAAACCTGGGGGGAAACCTTCCCGAAAAGCAATTCACTATAGTAAAGAGAAGTTTCAGATCTAATACAAAACCTTTGTCCCTAGACTCTACAATCCCCGTAGATGAACTCACAGTAGAAACTTTCTACTGCTTCAGAACCTCTGAACTCCTCAATATATGAACGCCACCCTTTTTGTTGCACGGATCCCAGTACGTGACTCACTCACCAACTTAAGGAAGAAGAATGTTGGCTGCAAAGTTCTTCACTTCATCAACAATGAAGATCAAGAAGCACTTGGTTACAAAACCCAAAGGCGCAAAGACGCAGTAACTTCTTTTAGAGAGAATAAGGTATCGGTCACCTTTTGTATATGTTCTCCTTGTATTCTTTTATATGACGGCCTTTAAAATAAGCCTTATATAAGTCTAGGGTTGTGAGAAAAGAAACCCTACTCAAATACATAAGCCTGGCCCAAAAATCAAAAAGCTGAAATTCTGATTTCCCGTAACCTCGATCGATCGAGAGGTGTCGAGGTTTAATGAATCTCAATAGATAGCAGCTATCGAGGAGGTGTCGAGAAGGTGTCGAGGGGACATAAACTTTCTCGATCGATCGACCAGCTATCGAGAAGCTATCGAGATTGTGATAAGAATCAGTTGAAGATTTCGACAGATAGCTAGGTGTCGAGGAGCTATCGAGAAGCTATCGAGTTATCTATCCGCAGGTGTTGAGATATCTGTCCAGCTTTATTGAACACCTTTTCTTCACTTGTTTCTTGGTCCAATCTTCATGGCTTTAATACTAGACTTGAACAACATGTTTTTTCAAGTATTAAACACAACTTAGATCTACCCAAATACAAGTAAAGTGCGTTTTATCAAAGGATTAGCCAACTACATAAAATATGTCCTTAACAATCTCCCCCTTTGGCAATCCGTGACAAAACCACAATAAACAAATGAACATATGAGAGAAATTATAAATCACTCAACTCATACTCACTTGTTGAATACAATAAAATCTATCCTAACACAAACTCTTGAAAAACTTTGCAAGAAGAGAGTTTATGGCAAGTAGACTTTGACAACCTGTATTTCTGAAACACTTTAAACAAAACTCATCAAGGCATCTTAGTGTGAAACAGAAATAATAGATTGCATACAAGTATAAAGAACATGTGTATAAAGAAAGAAAAGAAACAACATATGTAGAGATAGGTGAAAGAAACATACATCAGCATATAAAGAAGATAAGCACAATGTATGTAAACATGGTCACAAGACCCAAGGTACAAGAAGAAGGAAGTAAACACTCCTCCTAACAAGATGAAACACATTTCCCCCTTACAAAGGAATGTATTTCTCCCCCTAACTTGTAGAATCTTAAACAGAAACCACAAAAGTTTCCACAATTTCTCCCCCTTTTTGTCATGATTGACAAAGGGTACAAGAAGCTAGAAAGCTTCAATCGAGAAACATAAAGATGATCAAGGATGATCAAGGGGCACAAAGAAATCCATATAAATGCATGAATTTAATGAAACAAGATGCTATGGATGACAAGATAATAGAAGGATGCAAAACATGTGAAAAACAAGAAAAAATGTTAAGCACATAAATCTCAAAACACATACACACACTAAACAAGTCTAACCAATTTTATATTTCAAAAAACAAGTCAAGACAATTTAGTGAGCATACATTAGCACATGTAAACACTTGTGATGGCCAAATCACATTGTACCTGCATATGTATCAAAAGTAGCAAAGAATATTGCGTGTTGTGTGTGAAAAACATCGCAAGATTGCATATGTGTATACATGTTATGACGATCTGAGATATGAGAAAATAACTTTTAACTCACACACAATTATAACTGTTTGATGGAGACTATCACCTTCGAGGTACATCCTATAACTCCCACATCTCCTAGAATACACGCTTGCAACCATATTTAAGCATTTTTAATCTTTTTGCTTTTTATTTTCTTTGCATATTTTCTTTTATTTTAGCATATCATACATGGGTATATAAAAGAGAGAAAAGAAATACCCAAGATGTTAAGCATTTGACATCGCACTTTTGCTATGCCGAAGCATACGAATGTCTTTGACACTGCACTTTTGCTATGCTGAAGCATACAGGTGTCATATTATGATTGGCGGGCAATAGTGGTGAGATGGTTATTTATGCATTTCTCTTAGAATTTTCTAGTCCTACCCGTCAAAAAGAGTGATGTGAGTGTTAAGTTTTAAGAGATAACCTAATCTTACTCATCACAAACAAAAGCCACAAAGCTCACTTGCTTAGTTGTGCATAGAGATGCTCATCTAAGCTACAAGAGATACAAAGTTTAGAAAACTTTGTTTCATTGGCCATCCAAGGTATACAAATACCAAAGTACATAAAACACACACTGTTTTTGTATTTTTCTGTTTTTTTTTTCAATTTTTATTTTGAAAACAAAACAAAATAAAAACTAAACAACCAAACAAAAACAGATAAACAACATGAATGCATGAAGGAAAAATGCATATGCATGAAGGCATGATAGAAAGATGCAGTTGTATGAAACCATGATTCCAAAAGCAGATAAGAAATCAAGCAAAAAGTCCTACTTTAGATAGAAAGAATCAAAGCAGAGGACAAACAGAAAAGACAATTAAGTCTTAGGCTCCTTTCTCACCCACACAGCTCGAGTCTTTGGTCGTGAAGATGAAAAGGCACGTGTCCTAGTATGTCTACTAAAGGACATTGAAGAATTAGAAATCTCCTGAAATTGAGTTAAAAAGCTCAAGACTTTTAATAACTCTCCAAACAAATGTGTAGGTCCTTGAGAGGAAACCTGTGACTGTTTGGACAATTGCTTGTAAGGATACAACTTAAAGCAATTAGGACGAATGTGTCCAGCAACACCACAATGGTGACAAACATGAGGTCTAACAAAGGATTTAGAATTAACCAGAATAGTTTTGGATTTCGTACTTTTATTACCTTTCTCAGATTGTGGCACAAAGACAATCCTTGATCCAGAAGCCGTGGAAGAGGAAGGGCTGGAGGAAACAGCATATCCTAAACCAGTCTTATCAGAACTAAGCTTTTGAGCACTCAATACTTCATCATCAGAAGAATCCTCACTGTCACTAGCACTCTCCACAATCACCTTGTCGGTTGAGGCAACAAAGGCCATAACTTGACGACATTCATCCACAAACTCATCAGAAGATTCATCCTCAGTATCACTCCAGGTAGCAACCAACCCTTTATCTTTTGACTCCTTGGTCTTTTCATTCATGAGGTAGTTTGGACACTCTATCCTCATATGACCTAAACCTTTGCACTCATGGCATTGGATAAGGGATTTCTCATTCTTGCCCTTTCTTGAGGATTTAGATTTCCTAGGAGGTTTGCCTTTATCCTTTTTCCTAAATTGAAGAAATCTGATAATCTCATCAGTTATGAAGGATAGATCTTCATCCTCATCATCATTTTCATCTTCATCTTCACTTTCAGAGTCCTCAATCTCTTCCTCTATACCTTTAAGAGCCAAGTTTTTGCTCTTTCCACCTTTTCCCATTGAGCCTAATCCCATCTCATAGGTTTGAAGGTTCCCTACAAGCTCAGTCAAAAGAATTTGATCAATGTCCTTGACTTCTTCAATGGTAGTGATCTTGGCATGGAATCTTTCAGGTAAGGACCTAAGGATTTTCCTCACAATTTTGGATTCTGCAATACATTCTCCAAGGTTGAAGGCAGAATTCACAATATCCTTGAGTTTGGCATAGAACTCATCAAAGGTCTCATCCTCCTCCATTCTTATTTCTTCAAAACTACTAGTGAGTTGTTGAAGTTTCACAGTCTTTACTGCCTTGGTACCTTCATAGGTGGTCTCAAGAATGGTCCATGCTTCCTTGGCAACTTCCATGGATGATATTTTCTTGAATTCTTCATTGGTCACCCCACAGAACAAAGCATTCAAGGCCTTACTGTTGAAATTTACCGCTATAATTGTTGCATCATCCTAATCCACCGGCGCTTCCTTTGGCTTAATCCAGCCAACTTCAACAGCTTGCCATATCTGTTCACCTAGGGCTTGCAAGAAAACTTTCATACGAACTTTCCAGTACGCATAATTAGTTCCATCAAATAAAGGAGGTATAAATAAAGATTGTCCTCTATCCATGACAACAGGGGTCAATGGATCAACACAGCAAAGATTAAACATAATCAGAGTGTGCCTGCTCTGATACCACTTGTTGGGAAATTTAGACCCCGGTTGATAAAATTAACAAGGTTTAAACCCAAGTTGTTAATTAGATTAATTATGAATAAACCTTGTTAATAACAAATAAACATCAATATCATGTCAAAATCATGCAGCAGAAAAAATAAATAAGACAAGATATGATGACCCAGGAAAACCAATGAAACCAACCAGTTTCACAGTAAAAAACCTGGGGAGAAACCTTCCCGAAAAGTAATTCACTATAGTAAAGAGAAGTTTCAGATCTAATACAAAACCTTTGTCCCTAGACTCTACAATCCCCGTAGATGAACTCACAGCAGAAACCTTCTACTGCTTCAGAACCTCTGAACTCTTCAATATATGAACGCCACCCTTTTTGTTGCACAGATCCCAGTACGTGACTCACTCACCAACTTAAGGAAGAAGAATGTTGGCTGCAAAGTTCTTCACTTCATCAACAATGAAGATCAAGAAGCACTTGGTTACAAAACCCAAAGGCGCAAAGACGCAGTAACTTCTTTTAGAGAGAATAAGGTATCGGTCACCTTTTGCATATGTTCTCCTTGTATTCTCTTATATGACGGCCTTTAAAATAAGCCTTATATAAGTCTAGGGTTGTGAGAAAGAAAACCCTACTCAAATACATAAGCCTGGCCCAAAAATCAAAAAGCTGAAATTCTGATTTCCCGTAACCTCGATCGATCGAGAGATGTCGAGGAGGTGTCGAGGTTTAATGAATCTCAACAGATAGCAACTATCGAGGAGGTGTCAAGAAGGTGTCGAGGGGACAGAAACTTTCTCGATCGATCGACCAGCTATCGAGAAGCTATCGAGATTGCGATAAGAATCAACTGAAGAGCTCGACAGATAGCCAGGTGTTGAGGAGCTATCGAGAAGCTATCGAGCTATCTATCCGCAGGTGTCAAGATATCTGTCCAGCTTTATTGAACACATTTTCTTCACTTGTTTCTTGGTCCAATCTTCATGGCTTTCATACTAGACTTGAACAACATGTTTCTTCAAGTATTAAACACAACTTAGATCTACCCAAATACAAGTAAAGTGCGTTTTGTCAAAGGATTAGCCGACTACATAAAATATGTCCTTAATAGATAATCAAACATTAATTATTCTATGAGTAATTTGTGTAATTATCTTTTTAACTGAGGTAAATTTGGAATTGATTAATTTTGAAATGGAAATAACTGGAGCCTATTAATGTTAATTGGAAATTAATTTGTGGTCAATTAATGTTAACCATACTGAAGCTATTTTCCAACAAATGACCTATGCTTACCATTTCATTAATATCTCTCAGAATATTTTGAATTTGTGAGTGCGATTAATTTTTCCAGAAACTACACGTTTGGGGCTTCTATTTGAGCACAAGAATGAGACAATTTTGATCAGAATTGAGTAAGATATGATTTTTTGAATTTGGCCCTACGGGCTGTTACATGAGCTACGGGAAAAACCGAATTCTTAGTCATTTTGCTTGCTCATCACTCCCACCATCCTCCAAATTTAATGCACCAACTTTCTCTATATACTAAAATAGGGTCTAAGTTCATGATTCTCTTTGATCGTTTGTCAACCCTCATTAATTACCCTTCTATTCATATTTTCTCCACCACTACTATATAAACCCCTCGTCTCCTTTATTCCAAGACACAAAACACCTCTCTTCTTCCTTCTTGAGTTCTAATGAAGTAAAGCAGTCTTGTCACATCTTAGTCTTCTTGAAACTCATGAGGTGTTGAGTGAGACTCATTCTCCCTCTCCTAGTTCTTCTTTTTCACTCCACCATTGGGACCTCCACCAAGAGTCTCCTCCTCCACCGTATGGATCTTGCATGCATGTATAATCCCTTTCCCTAACATGTTTTTTATATTACTATGATGAAAATTTAAGATTAAAGCATGCTAGTGATTATATAAATTCCATGAATATGTTTAAATGTTCTTAAATGTCCATATGCGTTCTTCACATGTTCTCGGTTGTTCTTCACATGTTCATGCATAATACTAACTTTAATCTTAAATCCACATCCAAAATATGAAAATCATGTTAGTTTCATAATTCTCTCAAGTTCTCGAATATAGGATATCACCATTCACTCACATTTACTAGAATTTATTTTTCAATCCAAATGCAAGTAATAATAAATTGAATTAGGGTTTATCACATGCACATACATTAAATTCAAGCAAAACATTAAACATGCAATTGATTGATAACATGTTGGATGATGTGACATGAATGTTGGCTATCATAGTCTAGAAGACTAGTTTCTCCGAGTAAGGTGGGTGCCTAACACCTTCCTATCTTATAACATAACCTCTAAGTTTAGACCAAGGGTTGATAGATCAATGCCTATACATATAATTTTCAATCTCTAGATTGTAACTAGGAAACAAAACCATGTAATTTATCTTAGATTGTATCTAGGACCAAAACCATGTAATTTCCTATAATCAATGTACATTCATTCTTAAATCAATATAATGATGATTTTTTCAATTTTGATTTTCTTATTTATTCCAATAATTAAGTGGTGACTCCATTGTAAAATCTTTAATTTAAAGGAAAAATATAATCAGTTGAACCTCCATTTTGAGAGACAATAACACGTTCACCCATTCACGTGAGTTTGGCCCAATCTCAAAACGGGCCGGGGGCGTGGTCTCTCACAACAGGGACAAATGAATGGATGAACAAGCTAATGTATATCTTAATCTTTATATGACCAAGCAATGGGAGCTACATTGCTATAAGCTCTCTCTCTCTCTCTCTCTCATATCCTACTTAGTTAGAGAGAAGGAGGTATTTATACTAACTCCTAGCTCTCCTTCCCGTAGGTCCTAGCTATAGGGGGAGGATTTTTGTCCTATCAGGGGTTTCTTCCTCCTTAGGGAGTGGTGGGCATATGGTGTGGGGAGCACTATTCAGAGGGGTCATTCGGTATCAAATGCAGTCAGTTTGATAGGTATAGTAATTTAATGCGGAGGTGATTTTTACTGATTCTAGGTGCTATCTTTTGTTGTCCCTCAACTATCCTCATTCCTCAGTCTTCTTGTTACTCCTGATCCTCCTAGAGATGATTCAACTTCTTAGCTACGTGTCGAGGAGGAAAGGCACCTTGGCGGGTTATGTTTTGTTGGGTGTTCAGGTGTCTTTAGTGTCTAAGCCTAAACAGCAGCCAACCCCCCTCCCTTTATTTTGTGCACTTACTAGGCCGGACCTTATATTCCCTTGGTCTCCCCTTTTTTCTATTCTACTGGGTTCTGATGCTTTGGGCCTAATAAGTCATCTTTTCCACCACAAATACAATTTATCAAGTTAGCACTAACTGTTTCTCAAAAAAAAAAAAAAAAAGTTAGCACTAACAGATTTTATCATATATATTACGTCATCTCAGGTGTTGGGCTAAGTTCCAATAAAAAACATATGTGACACAAATACAATTATTGGTAATACATTTTTAAAAGTGTCGATAATTGAAAAATATATGATTACAAACGAGTTGAATCATTTTTTTATTTTAAAGAGTTGAATCAAATTTGTTCTAATTTAATTTGCCATTTAAAAAAAAAATGATATTGAACAAATACTTTGTCAAAGTAATCTCAAAAAGATTGGTCTCTAAAGATAAAGATTAAAGGGCAAACAAGTAAAGTTAAATAGAAGGTTTAAAAAAAAAGTAAAGTTAAATAGACCAAAAAAAGTTTATATTCTATACACTAATTTATTTAGTTTATTTTTGATAAGTTGATCTCTCAAGTTCAATTTATCCATTTGTAGATGAATTTCTTAAGTATTCTGATACTTCCTAACATGTTTCAAGTGGTATAGGAAAATAATAGAATATTTCAAAAGTATTATAATTGTATATTCTTCTTTCTTACATAAGTCTTATTAATTAAATTGATAAAATTTATAATCTATACAAAAGAAAAAATATGTATTTATAGTACACTCAAATTACTTTCTAATTCCCTTCAAAAAAAAAAATTTACTTTCTAATTACCAGTTCATCATTTAAAAAAACAAAAAAAAAAAAACATTATACATTTCTACTGGCTTAATAAGGGGAAAATAGAACCTCAAAAAAAATAGATAAATAAATAAAAGGCCATTAGGCCCATTACAGCAAAGGAAAAGGGAAAATAAAAAAGTAGCATGGGGACAAGACAGAAGAAAAGTTATAACGTGTCATTGTCGTAACCAAAGATTCTCCAATGCACGTTGGGAGTTGCAAACACATCGCTGTCATGGAATTACTTTTGACTATCTTTTGTATCTGGACTCTGGAGTGACTTGCCCACGTCCCCCAGTCTCTTCAACTCTTCCTGTTTTATACTACAATTTGCACCAAACAAAACATTAATAAATTTTCTTAGCAACAACATTGGCAAAACGATGGAAACGAAAACTCTTGACTTGGAATAGATCGTGACAAGTGCGGAGCCCTGGCCCTTTCTTTTTTACAATCAGCGGAAAGCAATAAAAAAAAGCAGCATTGGAACTAATCAGAATCCGATCCGATCCAATCCACAAGTAATAATATATAATACTGTATTTAATTAAAGTCATTGGTTGAAATTGAACAACAAAAATAAACTGCGATTTGGTCAAAAAGAAAGATAAATTATCAATATATAAGATAAGAATATGATTTAAATTCTAAGTTAAAAACACTAGAAGTGTAGTTGAGCTATATGGGTACAAATTATCAATATATTATAGCTAGGAATTTAAATTTTTTGTACAACTTTTTGTCTTTTATTTTATATATTACTAATTATAATTTGTTATGTATTTGTTTAATTTTTATTAAAACCAAAATTTAAAATGAAACAAAAATTAAACACATGGTAGTTGATTGAATATAAAATGAAACACAAAAAATGGTATAAAAAATTTGTATTTGTTAAGTAGTATTAAATAGGGCATGAGAGTACCAATAGTTAGTTGAAAAATTATAATATTATGTTGTACAATAAATATGCACTTGGTCCCCCTATTAATAGTAAGTTTAACATTAATCTATTTAGTGAAATGTAGCACACTACTATTTGGGAGGAAAATTTACCTATTGATTGACAAATATAATAATATTTCAAATTTATGACATTAATGATTACTTTTTGGTCTTTATTATCAAGTCAAGATATTAATTAGTTTTAGTCATAAATTTCTTATTTGACGATAATTTTTTTTACCAATTAAACTAATTGAAATTCAAAATAATCTTTATTTTTAGAATATTCTATAATAATCCAATCATACACTAATAACAAAATTTAATTTAATTAATTAATTACTAATAATATGGAATAATTTGCTCTGTTGCCAACGATACTAGTACGAGCGCATTGATGAAAATGAGAGAGTATAGCGTAATTGATTGTCCGTGGCGAGGAGCGAAGACTGAAAAAGAGAGTAATAAAGATACTCAGAAATAAAGAAGAAGAAGAAGAAGAGAGAGAATAAAGAAAAAGACTAAAGTGCAGGTAGTGTGTGAGAGAAAAGAGAGAGAGAGAGAGAGAGACCCTTGCAACTGTGTAGCTGTTGTGTATGTGTGTAGAGAGTGGCGACATTATCGTGAAAACCAGCGATCCCACATATGTAGCGGAGAATAGGCCTTAGCCACGAAGGCAGTCAAACTCATCTCATCACTCTCTAATCTCTAATTATTAATCACATCAGAGTATCTGCGTGTTTGGTGGTGGGCGTGTCTTTTGGTTTTGGATTTCGCCTCCACCCCACCTCTGCACATTGCCCTCTCCTCTGCCTCTTAGCTACCAAAAACAACACATAATCCTTTGTCTCTCTCTCTCTCTCTCATTTCTCAGTTCTTGGCAGCTTTTGGAGATCGGTTTCCACTTTTCCCCCTATCCACTGAGGTAAACAAAATCATTTGCATCATCATTCTTGTTTTTTTTTGTCCCAGCATACTTTTTATTGACATGAGATGAGATATGCTTTGATTTTGCAAATTTTTAGGTACATTTTATTGGTATTTCTTTTGGATTGGTTGGGAAAGGAAACAGATCGTAGCAGAATCGGGTGGGTTTTTTTCCAAAATCCAAATGCACAAAAAGAGACACACGGATTGTATTTTGTATGTGTAGTAGTGTTGTGCATTATTAATTAATAATGCAAAGCAAAATGTACACAACGAAACCATTGCCTCAACAGCAGCTTTCCGACTCCAATAGACGTATCATCGATCCCAATGGACCCTCCCCTCTTGTTTATCAAGTTTGGAAAGGAAACAATGTGAGCAACTAATTTCCATTGTTTTAACCATTTAGCTTAGAAACTGACCTTTTTCTTTTCTTTTTTTTAAATAAAATTTTTGATGCAGAGATTTTGCCTCGGAGGCAGGCTTGTATTTGGTCCAGATTTGAGGTCGATTTTCCTTACAGTGTTTCTAATCGTGATGCCAGTAATTCTGTTTTGTTCTTTTGTTTCTCCGAAGCTAATTAATGAACTCCCTCACTCCGTAGCCAATCTTATTATAGCTATATGTGTTCTCTTCACAGGATATGTGAGTTCTTCCTCTTTATATTACTTCATACTCTGTGTGTGTGTGTGTGCGCGCGCTTGTGCGCGTGCCTCCATAATCTTTCACACATAGGATTCTAAGTTCATTAGATGTTTACTAAGAGATGGTAATGAAATTGGTATTGGCTTTAGTAAAAAATAGTTTTGGAATCTTTGGTATGTACAAATCAAGTTTTATCTAGCTTATATTTCCTTAAGGAGACTGGAAAATAAGGACATGGGAAAGGGGAAAAGCTTTTATGTTACTACAATTAATTAGATAATGGAAATCCGAGTTTGACTCAGCTATGACTGTGGATATTTAGTTGAGTTGATTCTTTTCTCATTTTCTTGGGAGCCAAATAAGGATATATAAGGTATGAGATTCAAATGGAGCAAAAGGAATGGAATAATTTAAATTTGTGAAATTACAAAATACTAGTCTATTGAATATGAAGTCTTGTATATATCTGATGAATGTGTTTTTGTAGCATTCTGTAAATATCTTTAATTGAGTTGAACAATGTGAAAAAAAGAACAAAAAAAAAAAAGAACCTATGTTTGACAGTTTTTCATCTTGCATATTCTTTGCATTGTTAACTTTCATTAAAGATTTAATAATTAACGTTCTTGAGATGTCAACTATTGTAGGTTATAATTCTTCTCTTCCTTACATCTGGAAGAGATCCTGGTATCATTCCTCGTAACTCACATCCTCCAGAACCCGAAGATGAGGGTGATGGCTCAAGTATTTCTGCTGATTGGCCTGGAAATCAGAATGGTGGTCCTAGTTTACCACCCATAAAAGAAGTTGTGGTTAATGGCATGGTAGTTAAGGTCAAATATTGTCAAACATGCATGCTATATCGCCCACCACGATGCTCTCATTGTTCTATTTGCAATAACTGTGTTGAGCGTTTTGATCACCATTGCCCATGGGTGGGACAGTGTATTGGGAAGGTACTTTCATTTTAAAACTTCTCTTCTGTATTGTTTTTTGCTTGAATTATAATTTGGGTATCCTCATTTCTCATAGTTTCTTGATTATCATTGTGGATGATTATAAGGTTCTGAAAATGTTGAAGTTTAGCACACTTCAAGTCATGTGTGAAGGATGCTTATTTTTGGATGCCAACCACTCTATTAGCTCTAAACTGTCGTCAGTTGCTTTTGTATTTTATTGCACGTCAAGTTGTCACATTCCTAACTTAGAAACTTGCATCTTGCATGAAAACAATGTTTCAACTTTAAACTATCTGGAGATAAAATTGGGTTTGAAAAAAGGGCTTGGTTAATGTATACCCTTAGAGTACACATTAATCATCCATTTTAGGAAATTTTTTATGGGAAAGCGAAAAAAGCTGTCAAAAAGTTACCTAAAATGGTTTACTAACATATGCCCTAAGGGCATACGTTAGTAAAACCCTTGAAAAAATTATGAAATTCATTCAAGGAAAAATCTTTAATCTGGGAAGTAAAACAAAAAGGCATTCTGATTGTGCACTTTATGTTGAAAAATACTATATTTTATGAATTCTTTTAGTGTCCTATTATTATATTTAAAGTCTAGAATACAATTTTAAGCTCAACTTCTTCATCAATTATAAATTTACTTTGTTTCTATTTAAAGCTTATGTTTTAGATGTGTTTGTCTACAGTCATTAATGTTGCATTAGTGAAGTGTGCCTACACATGCACATACATTTATAAATCGTCCTATGCACTTCTAACCTAAATACCTCCTTGGGCTGATATATTCTTCCTTGAGTCTGCTTGCAATTTCCTCTTGTGCTATCCCCTTACATCATAACCATGTGCATGCATTGTAAATGGGGGATGTAATGGTAGATGCTCAATAGTATGATTATAATCATTGGAAATATATCTATCAATCTAGAAATTCATCAATTGTAGTATGAAGAGCACAGTTGGGATATTTCTATTCTACATTTAGCTACTGGACCTGTCCTCTTAGGGGTTCACCCCTTAGATCACTGGATTTCTGGCTCTCATTTGGCTGAAGTGAATTATTAAAATCATGTAAACTGTTAAAGATTACGTGGATTTTCAAATTACATAGTTTATCTGATGCTGTATAAATAGTTTATCTGATGCAGTATAAAACTTGCATTCAATTGAGCAAATTGCAATTACCTATTCTTGAAATTGTATTAAAGTGATTATGTAATTCCTATGTGTTTTATTAATAAATATTTTTATAAAAAAATTGATTGCATAATTCCTTTTTTTCTTTTTAAGATGTGATTGCATAGTTCCTGACAGAAGGAATCAGTAGTTTTTCAATTGTAATTAGTTCTAACATGTCACATGCATCTATTATAGAGTTAACCTGATTCATGCAGAATCTCCTTGTTTTCTTAAAAAATTTCGGCATTGTGTACTCCAATAATCAGATTTGTTCCTGGGAGTTTCTTTATCAGGGAAATTAATAATAACTTGGAAGATGCTTTATCACCAAAATTGTCACTTACTGTGGTGCTTTGTATGGAGTTTTCCCTTGTAGTAGAAGAAGCTTCCCGCATAGCTTTCCTACTTGCACAAATTTCCAAATTATCTTGGAAGGATTAATGCAAGGTGCTATATTGAGAATAGGATAATCTCATTTGAATTGGAAGATTGTTGGTAATCATTATGATTGGTTTGATTCTTTACTTTATATTCCTGTCCTATTTTGTTAGGCTGTTTAGAAAATTCAACTTTTCATGAAAACATCATTAATTTGTTGTCTTTCAAAAAAAAATATTTAAGTTATCTTAACTATCCTCATTAATTTCTTTTTTGATGGAAACTATCCTCATTAATATAAACTTTAATGAAATAGGGGTATTGACTTTTTAAATTAAGTAAAGTGTAAGTTAGGAAAGTTATCAATATTGGATTAAGATCTAGAGTTTTTAATCCTATCAAAAAAAAAAAAAGAAAAGAAAAGAAAAGAAAAAGATCCAGAGTTTCTAAGGTAATCCCATTGTGGAGTTCCTAAATTCCTACCCATCCATTTTGAAATGAGTGCATTGGATTATATCACATCATTGACATTTAAAAAAAATTGAGTATCATCTCTTTGATATCCATTTAAATTATTGATGATGTTATAAAATCCAATTCACTCATTTCAAATCAAAATGAATGGATAGGATTTTAGGAACTTCATGATCGAGTTACCCTAAGAACTCTAGAGGATCCTAATCCATCAATATTGTGTTTATTGACTATTCACAGAGAAATATATTTTGGGACATCCGAAAATGGAATATAGGATCAACAAAATGGGACTGAGGGACTAATTGATAATTATATTCTTTAACTTTCTTAAAGAAATCAAAAGAGTTCTATTCGATGAGTTATGCAGTCAAACATGGATGGTTGTTTCCTCAATTGGGATGAGAGATGAATTTTCTCTTTATGTGCTTACTGTCATTCTTGGATGTGTGCATACGTATGTGATTCACTATGTCTAGTTCCTCCCTTAAATGACTTTCAAGAGATGATATTTCTCATAGGAAAGAAATATGTTTTCCTTTCATAGTCCTAACAAGGTTGAAGTGTTTTTCTTACAGAGGAATTACAGATTCTTCTTCATGTTTGTGTCCTCCACAACCATGCTTTGCCTATATGTTTTTGCCTTCTGCTGGGTCAACATTAGGAAAATAATGGATGCTCATGATTGTAATCTCTGGAGGGCTTTCCTGAAGTGCCCTGTTTCGGGAATTCTGATTTTATACACATTTGTAGCTGCTTGGTTTGTTGGAGGTCTTACAGCATTTCATCTCTATTTAATTTTCACCAATCAGGTTCTTTTCTCCTCTTTACCGTTATTGCTGTTTGTGGTTCCCATTGGTTTTTATTTAGTTATTAAGTCATGTATTGCATTTCTGCAGACAACATATGAGAATTTCCGGTACCGTTATGATGGGAAGATGAATCCTTATAACCGTGGGTGTGCTCTCAATATTGTGGACATCTTCTTCTCTAAAATTCCCAGTTCTAGGAACAACTTCAGGGCAAAGGTTAAAGGGGATTCATCTTCTGTGTTCACCACTTCAATGCCATTGGGCCATGCCATGAGCCCGGAAATTCCCAAGAGAAGCTTTGACATAGAGACTGGAAAAAGGCAAGCTGTTGCTGCAGAAGATTTTGAAGATATACAGAGTCAGATGGAAAGTGTCGGTGGATTGGAGAGGTGTGGCACCCAGCCAAGACGCATGAACTGGGATCATAAACTGAACTGGGAGATGTCTCCTGATATACGAATGTTGGCTGGTGAGTTTGAAATGGAACGTGGTTTTACAGAAAGACAGAAAATTAATGGAGGCCTCTGAAGTTCGTTCTATGGCGTAAACTATTGTGGTAAGGGTAAAATTCTGATCTTAGAGCCAAGATAAATTTGCTAACCTGGCTGGTTGAAATTGGTTACTGAAGTCGTGCTGAACTTGAAGAAAAGTCTGCCTTCGGAAGGATGTTTCACCAATCACCATGCTATTTTATTCTTATAGGAAGAAATACACTAGTTCAGTTAAAATATGAAGAGGCACTTGTTGTACATCAAACTGCTTTCATGGATACTTGGGTGAGTGTTTTGTTATAATGTAACAGTTTTTTTTTTCTTTTTTTTTCTTTTTCCCCCCTGGGAATTTGGTTGGTTGATAATTCTCGGTGTGTTGGATAAGTTAGCAGTGATACAGAAAAACCATAGATTATGTATTTTGTAAAAATGAAAAAAAAAAAAAAAAAACCCTTTGATTATGAGATCTAATTTACTTGGAACTTGTCTTTTTCATTGATAGCTTTAATTAAATAACGAACTATGATAGAGTTTGTTTATTTGAATGACAGGGCGGCAGTGCAGGGCCTGTGGGGCTTTGTTTTTAGCTTTTTATGTTTCCTCTTTTCTCCTTTCTGCTTTTGCTTTCTTCTCTTTCGAGGTCTGGGAGGCCTGAACCCATGATTAAAGACATGGATGTAAACTTTGGCAATTGGTTGGTTGACCTGTAGAGAAAATTGGACCGGTCATGGTTGGTAGGACTGATTTTATGTTAACCTTACGTGATTCTGATTATGTTGAAGTGACTGCACATTCCTAGTTTAGGGGAGGTTAAAACCTTTGCTTGGAATTGGATAAAAAAAATGTCCTCCCAAGTAGTTAGCGCTTATGAATAACAGGTTGCATGGAAATGAATCCCAGAAGACTTGGTTGTGAATTTGTACCATGGCATGCTTTGAAGTAATCTGCCGAACTCTTACCAAATGAGCCTAAATGTTGTAGCATGTAATCTTAATTGTTTATTATTAGTTGCAATAAAGGGTTGTGGGAATTTTGTTACAAGATTAGTTGATTAAGGATTTAATTAGCCAGTTAGTTACAGGTAGATAAAGCAACTAACTCTAGGCCAACCAAGACTAATTAATATTTCAACTACAACACTTCTGCTTACCAGGAAATAGAGGTTCTACCTTCAGATGGCAATGGAATTGGAAATTTCAAAGTTTAGGGCAGAAAATCCTACAAATTGAATTTACACGTGGAGGATGATTAGTATGGCTTTAAGATGCTAAAGAATCATGTGTTCGCTAGTTGGGAAGACTTAATGAGAGCATTGCAAATCAGGTTTGAAACCTACTTCCTATGATGATCCCGGGGAAATCCTCACAAGACTCTAGCAAACATCAACTCTGGCAGTGTATAAGGCTCAATTTGAAAGCCTATTAAACATGTTGAAAGGCCTACATGTGAAACATAAATTGAGTTGATTCTTCAGTGGGGTAAGCGATGAGATCAGAATTACAGTTAGTGTGTTGAACCCCACAACCTTGAACACTAAATTTGCGTTGGCCAAGATTCAAGAAGAGCATGTTCTTAGCAATTAAAGGACCATGAAACTAGCGATTGATCAAGGAATGTCTTCCATTTTAGGTTTTCCCAAGACTAATAAAAAATCGAACATTCCAGTTGAAAAGAGTTCAACTGCTCAAACAAGAGAAATAAGAAAGTAAGGATTATGTTTCTATTATGTTGAGAATTGGAATGTGGGGCATAAATGCAAAACCCCCATGCTGTATTTGATGGAAGTAATACAACTGTTCATGAAAGAGAAAAAGGGAGCGCAGGTAGAAGAACTGAAGGATGAAGGGATGGAAAATTTGTAGAAAGAAGCATAAACCTCCACAGAGCTGCCAGAAAATTCATTATATACTTTGATAGGAAGCCATAACCTAAGAACCATGAGGCTTTTGGGACAATTAATGGGCATGGGGTGGTACTCTTGATTGACACACGAAGCACTACAACTTCTTAGACCCTTCCATCTTGTCCAAGATTCAACTACCCAAGACAGGTTCCCAGAACCTTGAGGTCAAGATGGCATATAGATCTATGATCATAACTCATAAGTGAAGGTTTATGCACATCAGTTCATTTTCGTGTGCAAGGTAATAATTTTCCACAGATTTCTACATGCATTGGAGGTTGTGCTAGACCACCAAATATATATATATATGTTTGTCAACCTTGTGTTGTTCTTGTAATGCTTACACATCTTTGTCAGTATGAGTAGCTTAAAACCACCAATACGCTTTGTATATTTTCATTCTTGTAATGCATGAGTGTATAAATTTTTGAATGAGCACAATCTTTGAGGATATTACTGACTGATATCCTTGGGCTCAAATGGATGAATACTAACTTGTTAACAAGCAAATGGAGATATGTTATTTAATCTACCTTGATTGCCATAAAGTGATCAAAATCAATAGTTCTGCTTCCTTTCAAGGAAAAACTAGACATAATCGGAGCAGTTGGAGCATTGGATATATAGTAGTACAAATTAAATCTTCCTAAACTCAAACGAGTTCACTATTCCGGGAGTGCATGCTTTGCTGTGCATTTGAATACTCCAACCCCATTACATTACTGTCATAGCTTCTTTTTCTCCCAACGCTCAAATTTCCAGCTGGTTCCACCCCTAAAAAATCGACAGTCATTTTTTCTCCTCCTCCAATGTGTACTTGTCTCAACAGATCACCAGCATGTCCGTTTTCAGAGTCCATAGAAAGAGTAGAGGGAAGCAATCCAGATTGAGAAACAGTGTAATTTAGTCGTTGCTTCCCTGTGTCCAAGGTTTTATCATTCGTTACTTGATCTTCCAGAAGGGAACCATTGTTGGTCATAGCGATTGGTCCCATATTTCCAACAACTGAAGAACTGTCCTGGACATACCCGGACAAGTTCATGCTGCCAGTGGCAGTGGAGTACCCAGTAGATCCTCTTAGGATTATTGGGGCAATTGAATTATCACTGATTTTAGCACCCATTTCTGCAGCTTTCTGTAACAAGGCTGTTGCAGATGTGTAACAGGAACCAATTGCCATAGGAAAGGCGTTCGATCCACCTCCAGTGATAAAACATGTACCTGGTGTTCTTGGATTGAAAATAGGATCTATATTACCTGATATCATGGCTCCAGCGGAGTTTAAAGACACTGGCTGTAGTGAATTGCCAATGTTCTCATTTGATATTGATGAGTTCATGGCTGTGTTTGTATTTGAGCAGGAATCAGAGCTGGGCATTGATGAAATGATCAGCTCTTGTGCATAGTTCTGTAACATTCCGCCTGTGTTAGAAATGTTCTGGTTTGCCTTGTAATTTTCCTCTGTCAATGCATCGCAGAAGGCTCTATGCGTGACAAAGCTCCTGTACAAAGCATTGATCACAACAACATATATTAGCACAAAGTTCTTTTCTTGTCTCCCATCATTTACAGAAGAAGAGAATAGAACATTGATGTATTTCTTTATAGTGCATGATATTGGTACAAGCAGCAATTAATAACTAAAACTAGCAAGATTTATCACTTATACTAAAAGCTGCTTACAGTCAGAAATACAAAAATATAAAAACTGAAGATTTGAAAAGAAAAGTTTCACCTTGAGAAAATTGTGCCACAATCACAACAATATTCTCGAGTCCCACAGATCTTGGTGTGAGCCTTCCAGTCTGATTGAACAGCATAACGTTTGGAGCACCTGTCACACTTCCATTTCTTTTCTCCATGCTTCCTACAGAAGTGTTTCTTGATGCCAGTTAAGTCACCTAAAGCCCGACTTGGGTCATGATGGACACAGTTTGGCTCTGGACAGACATACACCCTCCTCTTAACCTGTGAGTTTGGCCTTTGCTTCAGCTTCCAGGGCAAGTTGTGCCCTCTTCTGTGGAGCTGAAGGTTCTGATCTCTCTGAAATCCCTTGTGACATACCTCACAAATGTACCTATTTGTGGCAATTAGAGTTCCTGGTGACAGTGCTACAACTTCTGCATCTGGGTCTGCCAAAATTACACACAAGAAAAGATGACAAGCTAGCTGAGTTTTGGAATTATGTGTTCACCTTTACAGTGCAGCTGTCTTAGAATGTGTTTGAAAGACGTGTCAACCAACCATCTTTCGGGAAGTGGAAATTTCAACCTGACGATGACTTGTTGAAATTGCACTATTGCGTTTAAATACTCTCTTTACACATTAGATGCCATGAGAAATATGAAAGTCTACCAAGATATATTACATTTTCAGTTATGACCCATTTAACTTTGCAAATACACATGCTAAAGCTCATATATATTCAATACAATTCACGAATTGGCATTTGCCAAATAGCCATATCTGCAAAGGCGGTCATATAAATAACTAGGCACATGTTGATTATATGATGGCTGTGCAAGAATTGTCAAGTAGTAAGATGACAAAATAAACGGTTTGTAGCTAAATTTGTATTATGATTAATAATGTTAATATAAATGGTTGCAGTGGTAATGTCAATTTAAAATATCCCAACATAAATCGTCAGGTGCATACGGTTATTAAAAATTCAAACCGATTGTTAAGTTTGAGTTGACAAATAGCATCACTCCAAATACCACATTAAGCAGTGTTGAAATATGCTTTTCCTAATTCTCGTTTTTATGGTGCGTGTTTTCTTATGACACAAAAATATAAATTGAAGTATGCTTTCGGAAAAATGCTCCTAATATATTTGTGCGGCCAAGTTCTTATATGAATGGGAATTTGGAAAAGAAATGTGTACTATGTTTGCTTGCCTGGATGCCCTGGAAGATTTCTTTTCTTTTTCAATATGGTTGAAGTAGTGGAGCCATCACCACCTTTTTCACTCTCTGTGGAAGTATGAGAAAGAATCGAGCTTTGTAACTGTTCATCATCTCTAAGTTCCAGAGCAAAGTTTGACATATTTGGGAGGACTTAATTATCCAATGTTAGGAAGAGGGAAGCTGTTGATATATGCCAAGAGAAGGTAGGACTTCCGAGTAGCAGACAAGAAGTTCCATACCAACGTCAATCAAATACCATGCTCCATCATTTGATATTAAAGTTTAATTAGAATTCTATGAAAACAACGTTGCTCAATCATATAGCAATACGTAAGAGATAAAATCTCAATAAGAAATGATATTAGATGTTGGTTCTGTTTGTCCTTTTTGCAAGGTGAAGCAGTAGTCAGCAAATCATTACAATACCTATTCGGTTCTTATTATAACAAAATACACACACATTAAAAAAAAAACCACTCAATTTCTTTGTGAAATGAATACAAGCGTATCTTATAGATAAAAGATCCTATTTAACATCATCTAACACTTACTACCAATCACTTAGAGCTAATTTTATTGCTGTGTTTACTGCTTACGTTTCCACGCTAAGATTTAGTTGAGATCGTAAATTATATGACCAGCAGATTCTATAAAATTTAGAAAGGACACAAGAGTGGATGCGAAACGAGAAATCCATCTGAAGAGACAATTTTTGCCTTTCTATTTAAATATTTTTTAAGAATGTCACGCCACCTGCTTCTGTGATCCACCTGGGATACTCATTTCCATTGGCATATTTGCGCTTGTCATTCTTGTTTGGCATTTAGTTTATGTAATTTTGAACGAATTCATCTACATTATGTGGAAAAATTCAAACGGATATTTAACATGACTGATACTTCGAAGCTCTTACTATTTCTTCACGTACGTCTGCGCATTTTGTATCTGTAGTGGAAAACATTTACGCAATAGGGCATTGATTCTCACATACTATGCAATACTGTGAATATTGTGTATACAGAGTGTACGTAAGAGTGTGAGAACATTTTGTCCTATGCAATATCAAAATTATTATAGCTTGCCTCACGTAGCTGACACAATAATGCAGTGATGCTCTATCAGGCTCACATCAACTACAAAATTTTAGATGCTGCATAATGCCACAATTGAAGATTGCATTAAGAAGCTCCAGTTCACTCTCTCCATCTCTTGGCTGTGCTATCTCCAATCTTTTAATTGCAAACTCATATCCAATTACTAGCTACTACATAATTGTGAGGCTGTCACATGAAAGCTACACCAAGATCATATAACGTTTTGTAGGATGAGGCACTTTGGTAAATTACAATTGTTACCAAAAAAAAATTTGATTACTCGTTTGATTTCCAGGGAACCTCAAACTTATAGCACTCAAATGCTTCCCCTTCTTCGAGCCAAAATTTTGATCACGTTCATCTTGGATTTATGAAAAATACAGTAATGATCAGCATATACTGAAAAGATTCATTTTGGGTAGGAGTTGTCTTTATTCAAACAGCTATATTTTTCCACATGGACATCAGACATGCAAGATCCCTAGAGGCTTGGACACGAACACATATTCTACGACACGGAGAACCTTGAAAAATTAGGACATGATACAGTTGAGATGCAATAACTAATTAATTTTAGACTCAATCAAGAACATTTTCAATAGTAATTGAAACAGTAATTTTAAGGCTACTTTTATTCAGTCAACTTCTCCGAATATATTGTAAAAGGAAAGGATAGAGTTTTTTTCCTGAATATTTTTAGTCATGACCAAAAACTGTCAACGCCATGATATTAATTCAATTTCCCTTTGAGCTCAGCTTGGAGTGGAGGTGGACATTGAGTACCCCAAGCACCGCATATGCATTGACTGTCCACACAGCAGTTGGGGTATATATCCTTAACACACACTAGTGCAGTTAATCATTCTAGGCAACCGAAATTTTATTGCTTCCACCATTGGCACCTCCAAAAGTAGCATGCCTGCGCGATAGTGTTCTACTATTAGTCAGCTTATACAAAAGAAATGAAAAACGCCTAGCTACAAATGAGAGAGAGAGAGAGAGAGATACTAACCAGATGTGACAACCAAAGGGACGACCAAGAGAGCTTGCTAGTTGAATGAAGTTTTTGTTGGGGATATTATACAAAGTAATCATAGAAGAACAAGGTTAACACAAAAGAAAAATAGAAAATAGATAACTTGGAGGCACAATATTGTTTTCCTTAGGCAATATTTGCTCTCCACACTATTGTTGCTAAAGGATTATCGCAAATTTGTTTTCAGGATACAACCAAGATGTTGGGTTCTATAGATAGCAATTCTGGAGAATGACCATAGGATTTCTTGTGTTTCTCTCTAACTTATCATTTTGTTGGGGTGTATAAGGGGCTGAACTTTGGTATATTATACCATGTTCCTCACAAAACGTAGAAAAATCATTAGGAAAATATTCACCACCTCTATCACTTTGTAGGATTTTTATTTTCCTATCATTTTGATTTTCTACTTCAGTTTTATAGCGTTTGAACATGTCGAAGGATTCATATTTATTTCTCATTAAATACACCTACGTAAATCTAGAGAAATCATCAATAAATGTAATGAAGTATCTTTTACCTCCTCTAGCTAATACACCATTCAACTTACATACATCAGAATGTACAAGTTCAAGCATAATAGAATTTCTATTCGACTTAGAAAAAGGTTTCTTTATCATCTTTGCTTGAATGCAAATTTCACATTTCTTTCCATCATCATGCTTATATGAAATCATACCATGCTTTGACATAAACTTCAAGTTTTTGAAATTTAAATCCTAATCTAGCATGCCACAAATATGAAAAATCAACAATATAAGCACAACCAGAAACTTCTATATTAATAATACTTAGTTTGTACATGCCATCAGTAGCATATCCCTTTCCTACAAATATCCCATTCTTGGACAAGATTAACTTGTCCGATTCAAATACAGCTTTTACACCACTCTTACATAACAAATTGGCAGACACAAGATTCTTCTTAATATTGGGTACATGAAAAACATTAGTCAAGATTAGCATCTTGCTGGAACTCATTTTCACATCAATGGTGCCCTTTCTAAGAACCTTTGCTTTATTGTGGTTGCCCATCAGCACTTGTTGTTCTATGAAAAACTCATTATAAGTCTTGAATTGCTCTTTGTTGTTGCACACATGCACCGTTGCACCCGAATCGAACCACCAATCAAAAGGATTTGCAATCACAGCCATATGAACTTCAGTTATCATATCAATATGTATGCCACTTACCATAGCAACAATGTCCTCAATGACATTCGTTTCAATGTCATTGCTTTCTTCATCCATTTTCTTGTTCTTTAAGAGTTTACATTCGCGAATGTAATGACCTTTCTTTCCACAATGAAAACAAGCCCGGTTTTTCTTGTCCTTGTTGGGATTCTTGGAGTTGTTCTTCTTGAAACCACTCCCACTTTTGTTCACTTTCAAGTACTTATTGGTTTTACTTGAACTCCCACTCTGAACATTGCTCACATTGTTCACATTCACTTTAGAATGTTAAGCATCTCTATTGTGTAAGTGTACTTGGGTACAAGTATGTGTGTGTGCTAGTGCAGGGGTATGCATGTACTGATGCAGGGGGTGCGTGTACTGATGATGAGGTGTACGTGTATTGCTGCAAGGTTGTGCGTGTGAGTGTGCATTGCATACCTGAGGGTAGTTAGTTAGTTACTGTCAGTTGGTTAGTTAGTTAGGGACTTGATGTATAAGATGAAGAGGAGTAGTTACAGATTGATTCATGGAATAATATCTTCAGATTCGATATCTCTCTCTCTCGCTCTAATTCTTTACATTCCTTCTTATACTATGTTCTTGGAGGCCTAGATCCCCTCAAAGTGATCTACCATTCAATCCTTCTTCCTGAATCTTAACTTTGGTATCAGAGCTTTGTTGATCCCAATTCACCACCATGATTGAAACACGATCTAATTCCCAGAATACTGAGAAAATCACCACAATGTCTAAGGTCCTTGACTGCCATGAACAGATCTTACAAGAAATTCAGAAGCAATTGCAAACCCTCAATTCGTTTATGCAGAGAATAGTTGAAAATGAAGAAAAGCGTCTTAATTCTCCCATTAATGGGTCACGAGCTCTTCAAATTGGGAATGCCAACAACTTAGAGTCTTCTTCAATGTGTACCAATAAGAACTTGAAGTTGG
The DNA here is from genome assembly GCA_032727855.1 of Quercus ilex subsp. ballota. Taxonomy (NCBI): domain Eukaryota; kingdom Viridiplantae; phylum Streptophyta; class Magnoliopsida; order Fagales; family Fagaceae; genus Quercus; species Quercus ilex. Next base: position 47,521,891 of record CM064910.1, read on the forward strand.
AATTTCCTCGGTTCCATGGTGAAGATCCAATTTGTTGGATCTATAAGACCAACCAGTTCTTTTCATACCATAGTACACATGAACATTAGAAGGTAATTATGGCTTCTTATCATCTTGATGGCGAAGCTCTGATTTGGTTTCAAGATGCTGAACAAGCAGGTGGCTTTGCTAGTTGGGAGGTCTTCATTAGAGCTTTGCAGACTCGTTTTGGTACCTCAGCCTATGATGATCCAATGGAAGCACTCACTAGGCTGAAGTAGACTACCATTGTGGAGATTATCAAAGAGTTTTCTCCAATGCTAGTGTTGAGGGAGATAATATAAATTGTTGGGTAAGGCACAAAGAGTTTGTCATCACTAAGGACAGCATTTAGGAGTTCTTAGAAGTTCGTCCTTTCTCACAGCCAATTACAGTGCAATATGAGGATTGTTTGGGCTCTACTGAGGAGATGGTGAAGATACTTGGTGGTACTTCTAAGAAAACCTCCATGAATACAATCCCATTTTCCCTAGAGATAAGGACATTGGCATATGTGATGATCCATAATTTGTACCTGGTCACCAACCTCACTACACTGTCAGCTCAAAGGACAAGGTTTCTATACGATCTCTTCACCCACAAGGAGATAGATATTTGTGGACATATTTTCCAAATTTTGAAGAAGAGCATTGAAAAGCAAAATTACAGAACAGTTATGCCTTTTCCCCCATTGATTATGGGCCTAATTGCTAAGGCAAAGCTCAAACTTTCGAGTGGCCTCACAGTGGTTCAGAGGGACTATCCCATTGGTGCACACACAGTAACTAGGAGCACAACTCATATCAAAGGCTCCAAAACAGGTGTGCATACGATACCACGGGATCGTGTTGAGGACGAGGGTGGTGATACAGAGGAAGAGATTGATAGATTCAAGTCTGCTCCCGAGTGTTCAGCTCAGTCATCATCTTCAGCACCAGCACGAGTTTTAGACAGACTTGATCGCTTACTAGCTAAAATGGACCAGATGTCTACAGTGCTTGACTCCCATGTGCAACACACCGCGACCGAGTTTGCATACCTCTAGGGACAGATCACTGCATTGTCTTCACAGATCGACGACTTGTCCATGGCGCGGGGATCAAATTCAGAGTCTGATCAGTTTTAGCCTCTTTGGCCATTCTGGTCAAAAAGGGGGAGAAAATTTTGAGGGGGAGCTTGCACATTTGAGGGGGAGAAGAGCATAGACATAGCTTAGGCATAGAATCTTTGGTTCATACAGGCGGTTTAGCTTTATTTATGTTCTGGTTTAAATTGTTTTAGCCTTTATAGCTTTTGTTTACAGTTTTTACTGCTTTTGTTTAAAGCTTTAATACTCTGTTTTTAATTTCAGTTTATATTCACTATTTGTGTTTACCTTTCTGCTTTGTAGCATTTTTTTGTACTTTTAAGATATTGTCAATATGTCTTAAGTACCTCACTCTTGTACCCTAGTTGGATTTTGTATCCTAGATGCAAATACTTCGCATATTTTGCATTGGTTGAGTGTTGGACATGCAATTGATCCTTGGGATTGTTCTTAATTGCATTGCGTGTCCGGATGAACATTTACTTGCTAAATGTTCATTGTAGTCATTCTTTAATGACTGTTTTTGTATAATCAAGATATGCTTACATGTTTTATAGTGTTTTCAAATTTGATCGCACTTTACTTGCTCATGTACGTACCTTGTGTTCAACTTGTCATAAACTTAATGAAAGTTTTGTTTGTGTGCAAGTGTTTCAGGTTATAGGTATATACGTGCAAGTGTTTCATAGCTTCTAGATTAGGTGTGAGTGAGTTTTGCCACTGTTCCCAAACTCACGTTTAAGTCTAGAGTCTGTTTTAAGGGTTTTGTCACTGAATAACCAAAAGGGGAGATTGTAAAGTTGTGATTTACAACTATGTGTTTTGTTGGCTTTTATTTCGTGCCAAATTTGATTGTAAATTCATTCAATCTTTTGTACCCTATATTTATTGTGGAATTTGATTGTAAGGGTTATGTGATAGAGAGAGAGAGTGTGTGTGTGAAGACTCAAGCAACTGAAGACTGAGGAGCTCTCGCTGGTATCTCGCGACTAAGCATCCCACGAAGTGAGCCATGTGCCCTGCACATGATTGGAATACGAAGAGTCAGGACAGATGGCGACAGCTGTGTTTCACGTGTATCTCGTGAATAAGGCCTTCCCGCGAGACACCCACTAGACATTCTCTTCTGCCAGACTGTACTATTTGATACACACTTTCTGTATCCACGCTATATATATCCACATTACTCACAAATGTTGAGGAGTGCTTCTAAGAGAAAACCCTAGCCAAACACCTTGAGAGTTAGAGATTGTTATACCCATAATCCTCTACACATTTGCTTGTGAAATTTCCTCAACTCCTACCTCTCCATTTCCATACCATTGAGAGGTTGATAGCCTAAACACTTACCACACCCTTTCAGAGTGTCAAGTGAGGTTTGGTGCTATTGGGAAGCACTGGAAGAAGCCAAGGATGGCAGATGCAACATGGAGCTTGTTGCGGGATCCGGAGAGCTAGACAAGACACGGTTCCGAGAAGTCTTGTTGGAGTAGGAGTTTGGAGGGCTTAGGTACATCGGGTAAATTAGGCTTGGAGGGTCTCTTGGTCACCCATGTATCCTAACTGATTGTCTAGTGGATCAATTATCGCTTGGAGGGCGGTAGAAAGGTTTTTCACCGAGTTCTTCGGTTTCCTCTTCGATAACACATTGGCGTGTTATCTTGTGTTTGCATCTTTCTTCCCTACTCTTTTACATTACTTTTTACTGCTGTGTTGCTTTGATTATGGATTAAAGTAGCTTGGTTGTTTATCCGCTCGTATTTACACTATTCCGCACTTAGTATTAAGTTAGTGTAAAATCTATCGAGCCGTAACTTTAATTTGGGGATGTAAACAGCTCTTGTGTTTTCAACACTTTTTTCGAGCTTTTAGGTAACTTCAAAATCCTTTCTAACAAAATCAAAGGGTTGTCTGAATCTCACAAACTAAGTTGTTTTTTGAGTGGTCTAAAAGATGAGATTAGATTGCCAGTAAGGATGCTAGTTCCTAAGTCCCTTAATGATGCCTTTGGGTTAGTTAAGATTCAAGAAGAGTTCTTAATCAGTAATAGGAAGTCTTTCAAACCTATATCAGATATAAGTAAACCTTCTATCTTAGGAGTACCTAGGTTGAAGGGCAGAAATGATTCTAAGGTTAAGCTTCCATTGCAAAAGCTAACTAATGCTCAAATGGAGGAGAGAAGAAAACAAGGCTTGTGTTATAACTGTGATGAGAAATGGCATTTAGGACATAAGTGTAACGGGGCAAAGCTATTTTTATTAGGAGGGTTGGGATGTGGATGTTAAGCCTTGTTTTGGTGCTCAATTAATAGAGTTAGAGGAAGATGGGGTGGTGTTGGGGCCTCAAGAGAATGTGCATTTAGCTGACAATGTTGGTGCACCTGCTAAGATTACTTTGTATGCTTTGGTGGGTAATCCATCTGCTTAGACCATGAGGGTGAAGGGCAGGATCAAGAATTATGAGATAGTGTCACTCATTGATTCTAGGAGCACACACAACTTCTTGGATGCTGTTGAGTTGCATACATTAAATTTACCATTAGATACTTCTCAAATTTTAGAAGTTAAGGTGGCTGATGGCAACATTATCAAGACTTTAAGGGTTTGCCATGGAGTGTCAGTCATTATCTAAGGGTTTACATTTGTAGTGGATTTCAATGTGTTGCATTTAGAGGGGTGTGCAGTGGTCCTTAGCACTCAGTGGCTGTGCACATTGGGTGTTATTGTATAGGATTTCATGATTTTGACTATGAGGTTTTATTATTTGGGTAAAAAAGTGTTCTTGCAGGGTTTGCATTTGTCACCTTCAACCTTTTTAAAGGCAGACAATTTGTTTTCCAATGGAGAAAGAAAAGGCTTGGTCCTCCATATTGCAGCTGTCACCAGTTCTAGTTCTGATGTTCAGCCTTTGTTACCTGCTGCCCTGTTAGAGTTATTGGCTCAATTTTCCAAGGTGTTTGAATTTCCTTCAATCCGTGGGCATGAAACATTAGATTGTTCTCAAAGATGGCACACCACCAGTCTGTGAAAGACCCTACAAGTACCCCTATTTCCAAAAGTTTGAAATTGAGAAAATTTTAAATGAATTACTAGAACTTGGTTCAATCCAACCTAGCCAAAGTCCTTTTTCCACACTTGTTTTACTTGTTAGAAAGGCTGATGGTAGTTAGAGGATGTGCATTGATTATAGAGCACTCAACAAGACCACCATTAAGGATAAATTTCCAATTTCTATGGTGGATGAGTTGCTAGACGAACTTGCAAGTTCCATCATCTTTTCTAAGTTGGATTTGAGGCCAGGGCATCATCAAATCCATATGAAACTTGAGGATGTTCCTAAAACAACCTATGGGACTCATGAGGGTCACTATGAGTTCCTTATAATGCCATTTGGGTTAACAAATGCTCCTTCAACATTTCAGGCTCTCATGAATGCTATTTTTAGACCTTATTTGAGGAAATTTTGTTGGAAAATCTAGTTTTGCATCTCATACAAAACACACAGTGGAAGCAATAATCACGGATCTACTTCATTCATGAGAGATAACATGTAACCTTAAATTCTAGAACAAAAAATAGAAAGCGTACCTTGATGAAGTGAAATTCAAAACCAAGACTTAAAAATACCTTTAATCTTCATCTCAATTCCACATGGTGCTCAAGAAGTGTGGTCTCTCAATTAGTCCTTTTGTATGTTGATTTTCAAAGAAAGTTCTTCTTCTTCTCCTTGTGGAGAAAAATTGATTTCTTTTCTTTTCATCATATGTACATACTAACTACCTTGGTAGTTCCTTTATTTAATAACTATTATTAAATAAAAATTGATATTTAATTGGGTTAGCCTTTTGGGCCTGCCTAATTGGGTTTTAGTTTGTGGCTTGAGATGAGACCAAAAGGGAACAAATAAGACTCTAGCTCTAATGGGCCATGGGCTTTTCTGTCAACTTTTGACAAGTCCAAAGTTACCATTAATTATATTCAATACCACTATAAGAATATAATTGCACTATAGGCCTTATTAATAAATTATATCTTAAGACTTTATTATACATATAACTCCTTCATTAAAATATTCGTAGTAATACAAAGTCATGAATGTTGACAGCCACTTTGAAGATTACTACATCTTAATCTTTAAGTACCCAATTTAATCCTTTATGTTATTCATCATATATTTATGGGATCCAATTTCATAAATATATACTTTAGTAACTCCTTACTAAAGTGGTTGGGCCTAATACTCTGAATAACCAAACCCATTAAACCTATCTCAAGAGAATATTTTATATCTTCATTAAGATATTATGAATTCCATTTTGAGAATATATATTCCATCAACACTAAATGCGGCTGCCCAACATACTGAGGTTTTGGTCGTGTCTTATTGATCTCACTCTTGATATATCAAAGCAACTTACACCTCATGATTAGATCCATTATTCTCTCAAGATTTAGAGTTGATATAAATAGAAGTCGTGAGATTTATTATTCATTTGACAGTCGTTAGGAGAATAATAAATCTCACAATGGTTCAGTTCAATATATCTTAACTCTTAAAACATATCAACTAGAAGTTTCCACTTCCATGATCAAGACAAATCATCTTAGTTGATATGTTATAGTCTTCGCAGATGAAATACTCAATTTCATCACTGACTACGAACTAAAATTATGAGTTTACAAAAAACTTGTGATTTATATATTCTGTGACTAAATCACAAAAATCACATACAATGCATCTCATAGACTAAGAAAATGTCTCATTAGTTCATTTATAAATGGTCTCATATAATTAAACAATTTAATTATTTATGACATGCCAATAAATTGGATTTTAGGACATAAACCCCAACAATCTCTGCTTGCTCACTCCCAAGTGCAGGAGATCGTAGCAATATAATTCTCGGAATACCGAGATCGAACCACAAGGAGCAGAGTAAATTCAAAGACAATGTAATTAAACAACAATTTGGGTGAAGAAGAAAAGTACTTTTGCTAGATGATTGTTAACAAGAATAATAATAAAAACGGATTTAATTCAATAATGTAAATACTAAGGCATCAGGGTGTTTCCCTATATCGATATGAGATTCTTTGTGATCTAAGAAAATATATATTTCATAATTGATTGTTCTTATACAGTTTAAAACTTATGATTCGGTTGAACTGAGACAATTTAAGAACGCATGATAACCTCAATTAATAATGCGGTTAGAAAAATTTTCAGAAAAATCCATTCACTTTAAAATTTGATTTCTATTTGAAACTATTAGAAATTCATCTAAACAATAAGAAAAACATGATTGAACTTATTGAAAGTATGGAAGAACTAATACATCAAAAGAAATCTAATTGAACAATCAAATATGTCGTTGATAAAATCCTAGAAAGAATCACATTGAATATTCATACTGTATAGAAGAAACATAACCCTTAGCTCTAGCAAAGAGTTTAGGCTGCCATTAGAGAAATGAAAATACAAGTTTTTCTCTCCAAAAATCGTTCTACACCCTCCCTTCAAAACCCTAATGTCCAAGTGTCCAAAGAAAAATAACTTTTACTATTTTAATTTCCATCCAGGTTTACAATAGTAACTTGTGAGTTAATTTCGGCCTTCAAAAGTTGAGAATTTTGAAAAACTCAAAACTGGAAAGTTGTATATATTTAAGTCACGGTTCCAGCCCATCTAACCTTGTGTCAATTGGATTTTTGAGGAGAGAGATACACCCAAAATACTGATCAGTGCTCAAATCAGATTTTTCTTTTTCAGATTCTGCCTCTTTGATTTCTTTCCTTATTTGAAGTTTCCAATCATGGTAGACAATCCAAGCACTCCAGTTGCACCTCCTTAGACATTTAAACATGATCCTTTAGCTCCACTTTAATTCTAGTTTGGCCTCCATTCTCTCACAAATTTCTGTAAACTCATCTTTCTCACATGATTTCCTGAAAGTAGAAAATTACACACAGTGAATAGCATATTATTAAAGAAATTATGTAAAAATAAATAATAGAGACTAATGCAAATCATGGCTTAATTATACAAATTAAGCATAGTAATAAGGAGATAACGCCCACATAAATATATAACAAGTATATATTTCTAGGTGTTATCACACCCCCCAACTTAAATCTTGCTAGTCCCTAGCAATTCACAAAGCACCCATGTCTACTAAAAGTGAAAAATTAAAACTAAAATACAAGCCACTTTCGTAGGCTACACGACTGCACTACCCATGTGCAGCAAGTCTTTGAACCCCTAGGTCACCCTAGTGGACGAGTTTACTCTTGTGAGGGTTTGCAATGACTCTACCCACAAAAGTCAAAGGTTTCCAGAAAATTCTTGTAGCAAATGTTAGTTTGCTTTATCATTATATCATACAAATGAACTTTCAATTTTGAGTTGGGATGCTATTCATCATATTAAAGAGTTTTCACTAGCTTCACTTTTGGTGTGTGTGCATAGCCCATCCAATCAAACCGGCTTTTCCAAACATGCATAGACCAAGAATAATCTAGATTAGAGCCTCTACTCCAAAACCTCTCTTAAGTCATCAACACTTTGAAAGAACACACATAGAAGTAATGATTTCTCTCTTCAAATCACATGTCAACAAAAAGGAAAGAAGAAGTTTTAAGAATATCACATGTGTATACAAAAACAGCCGCTAAAACAACGGAAAAATATCTCTTGGAAAGGATGTTGAATTAATGGAAACATGAGGTTAATACCATTCTCATCCCTAGTTTTTATCCCAAACACATACCAGCCATGCACCTTTAGGATCAAGTAGGACTTTAAGCTCAGTGGTAGTATAATCTTATGGCTAGGTAAAGGCAAACTGCTCTCTTTGAAATATGAGGTATATGAATCAAATGCAGAAAATTCAAGCCAAACCCAACTCATAGCAGTAACAACCAACTTGAATTAAAACAACCTTTACTCAACCATGTAACCCTTCTGAAATATATGAAAGATGTGTAAGACACCAATGATTTATTGATTGATTATGTATGTCTCCTCTTTCTTTTTCTTTTCTCTCTCTCTCTCTCTCTCTCTCTTATCTTTCTTTTCTCTCTCTTTTTTTTTTCTTTTTTCTTTTTTTTTTCTTCTTCTTTTTGATTTTTTTTTAAAAAAAAAGAAAAGAAAAGAAAAGAGAGACAATGGTGGTATCTAAACTCATCAATTGCTCAAAACTTGAACCCCCATGAGAATTCCCATAAATAAAAATGTTTAGTGGTATTGTAGAAGCATTTCTCATGGCTCAAATGATGGTGACAATGGTTAATGTAAAGGTAGGCTGAATATTTGTTTAGCTAGTGACAAAAAATTGGTGGTCTTAGGCTCTCATCTTCTAAAATTCCACATAAACCAGCATGCCTAAGGACAAAAATAAGTAGCGTCATGGTATATCTCCCCATAAGGTTTCCAGTAGTCAACCAAAAAATATAGAGATCTTTTACAAAAACTGAAGCATATGAGAGAAATTTAAGAGTTCAAACAAAGATATACTCTCACAAATTTAAGAGTTCAAACAAAGATATGCTCTTACAAAAAAAAGTAAGGCTCAAGAACTCTCCATATGGGTTGAATTTCAACTTATATCTAGCTTGTTCATGATCCATGCATATCCAACATCCAACAATCCGCTAACTTGGCTATTGTGCTCAAAATTTTCCAATTGTGCTCTTCATGAAAGAGTATTAATATAACAAATTGTATAACCAACTCAGCATTATTCATTCCATATGATATAAAAATAAACTTATAACTCTTCTGCATTCAAATTCATGGTTTGTTTGTTTTTTTTTTTTTTTTTTTTTTTAGAATTGAAAAGTTGCAAACCAAAAATAAAGAAAAAAAAAATCATGCAAGGTGCAGCAAAATGTGTAGACCTTTCCCCCCAACTAAAATATTGCATTGTCCTCAATGTATCAAAGCCAAAATAAATTCAAGTATAAAGGGAAGAAGTTTCCTTAAGCATTTATTTATTTATTTATTTATTTTTTAATTTCTTTCACACTTGCAAATGTTAGCTCACAAAAGAAAAATAATAACAAAACAAAAAACAAAAAACAAAAAGAAAAACAAAAGGCAAAAAGAAAAAAAAATTAAAACAAATATGGTACAACTTCATAAGGCTTTTTCAGAGTTCACTTAGCATCCCAATAGGCAGGGATCTCCAGTGACATAGTCTCCTCCTCTGGTATAACCCCCCCTAAGTATGGTTTTAACCTTTGTCCATTTACTTTCAAAATCCTACCATCCCTAGGGTCCTCAACTACTACAGCTCCATGGTTAAACACTTCCCTTACAATGAAAGGGCCATCCCACCTAGTTTTTAGTTTACCTGGAAATTTATGAAGCCTCGAATCATAGAGAAGGACTTGCTGATTTTTTTCAAAATTTTTCCTCACAATGCTTTTATCATGAAATAATTTCATCATTTCTTTATAATTGTGAGTGCTCACATAAGCCTCATTCCTAAGCTCTTCTAGCCCATTCAATTGGAATTTCCTCAATTTTTCAGCCCCTTGTAGATCAAAGTTAAAGGCTTTAATAGCCCAATAGGCTTTATGTTCCATCTCTACGGGCAAATGACAAGGTTTCCCATAAACAAGACGATAGGGAGACATTCCTAAGGGTCCTTTATAGGCTATTCGGTAAGCCCATAATGCATCAACTAGCCTTAAAGACCAATCTTTACAGTTTGGATTTACTGTTTTCTCTAAAATTTGCTTAATCTCCCTATTGGCAAGCTCAACTTGCCCACAAGCTTGAGGGCGGTACGGGGTGGACAACCGGTGCACCACTCCATACTTTTTCAACAATGCTTGAAAATAACAGTTACAAAAATGGCTACCATTATCACTAATTATAGCCTTTGGCATTCCAAATCGTGAGAGAATGTGTTCTCTCAAAATTTTCAAAACTGTTTTATGGTCATTAACCTTGCATGCTATGGCCTTAACCCATCTAGATACATAATCTATTGCCAAAAGAATATAAAGATTACCAAAATATTGGGGAAAAGGTCCCATGAAGTCGATTCCCCAACAATCAAAAACTTCTATCTCAAGGATAGGGGACATTGGCATCATGTTCCTACGTGTGATACGCCCTAACTTTTGGCACCCTATACACCTCTTACAGAAGTTGTAAGTGTCCTTAAACATAGTAGGCCAATAAAATCCACACTGCAAGATTTTTGCAACGGTTTTTCTCACAGAAAAGTGGCCACCACAAGCTTCTGAATGGCAAAATTTTATAACATTATAGGTCTCATTATTAGGAATGCATCTTCTTAAGATTTGATCAGGCAATATTTAAACAAATAAGGATCATCCCAATAAAAGTTTCTTACCTCAACAAAGAATTTTCGTCTATCTTGTGCGGTCTAATGCTCAGGAATGGCACTCATGACTAGGCAATTCACTATATGTGCATACCATGGCAACTCAGTAACAGCATAAAGTTGCTCACCTGGGAATGAGTCCCGAATAGGCATTTCTTTTAAACCCTCATCAAAAGTAAGTCGGGATAAATGATCTGCCACTACATTCTCCACTCCTTTCTTATCTTTAATCTCAATGTTGAATTCCTACAAGAGTAAAATCCAACATATTAATCGCGCCTTAGCATCCTTCTTAGAAAGAAGGTATTTAAGGGTGGCATGATCTGTAAAAACAACAATGGGAGCACCAATCAAATATGAGCGAAATTTATCTAAAGAAAATACTACAGCGAGTAACTCTTTTTCTGTGGTGGTGTAGTTCATTTGTGCACTATTTAGAGTTCGACTAGCATAGTGTATCACATAAGGCTTTTTATCTTTTCTCTGTCCAAGGACTGCCCCTATTGCATAATCACTAGCATTACACATGATTTCAAATGGTAGAGACCAATCTGGGACTTGCATTATAGGGGCAGACGTAAGCATGTGGACTAGCTTTTTGAAGGCTACTTCACACTCTTCCGTCCACTCAAAATTGGACTCCTTAAGTAGGAGATTACAAAGAGGTCTAGATATAGAAATAAAATTCTTTATAAATCTCCTATAGAAGCCAGCATGCCCTAAAAGGGATCTAACATCTTTCACTGTCTTAGGGGTTGGTAGATTAAGAATTAAGTCTATTTTAGCTTTGTCCACCTCTATGCCTCTAGAAGACACTACATGTCCAAGAACAATTCTTGAAGTAACCATAAAATGACACTTTTCCCAATTAAGAACTAAGCCTTTTTCTTCACAACGGGCTAAAACCAATTTTAAGTTATTAAGACAGTCATCAAAAGAGTCACCAAAGACAGACAAGTCATCCATAAACACTTCCAAAAATTTCTCAACCATGTCACTAAATATACTAACCATGCATCTTTGAAAAGTGGCTGGTGCATTACATAGCCCAAATGGCATTCTTCGAAAGGCGAAGGTACCAAAAGGGCAAGTGAAAGTGGTCTTTCCCTGATCTTCTAAGGCAATCTCTATCTGGTAATAGCCTGAATAGCCATCTAGGAAGCAATAGAACATATGGCCAGCTACCCTTTCCAATATCTGGTCAATGAAAGGTAAGGGGAAGTGGTCTTTCCTAGTTATAGCATTAAGCTTCCTATAGTCTTCACACATTCTCCAACCTGTAACTAATCGGGTTGGGATCATCTCGTTGTTTTCATTCTTGACCACAGTCATTCCAGACTTCTTAGGAACCACCTGCATCGGGTTTACCCACTTACTATCAGAAATAGGGTATATGATACCTGCATCCAACAATTTAATTACCTCGTTTTTAACAACATCTTTCATTGTTGGGTTAAGCCGATGTTGGGGTTCTCTAGAAGTCTTACAATCATCCTCTAGGTAAATTTTATGTGTGCAAATCAATGGGCTAATGCCCTTGATATCAGCTATGGTCCATCCTAGGGCTGATTTATGGTCTCTTAAAACATTCAACAACTTACCTTCATGTTCCTCATTTAATGCAGAAGAAATAACTACATGAAAAGTTTCACTTGGACCCAAATATGCATACTTAAGACCATTGGGCAGTGGCTTAGGTTCTAGCTGTGGTGCCTCTTCACTTGAAGGCATAGGCTTTTTGTCACTCTTTGGTAGCTCCTCAAAGCAAGGTCTCCATCCTTCATTAATTGCCATCACCTGTTGTCCTTCCAAAACCTGTGAGGAATCCAACAAAGAACAAATTTCAGATAAATGAATATCACTTTTTAAATCATAAGAATCAACATAATTATTAAGAAGAGCTTCAAGAGGATCAGAAAAACAATTCTTATTAAACTCTTCTTGAACCACTGCCTCAATAAGGTTCACATAGGCACAGTCATCATCCTCATGTGGTTGTTTAGCCATATGAAATATGTTTAGCTCCAAAGTCATGGAACCAAAAGTGAGTTGCATCCTTCCATTCCTGCAATTAATTAAAGCATTAGCTGTGGCAAAGAAAGGTCTACCCAAAATAATAGGGGTATGAGCACTAGGATGTAAAACAGGTTGGTAATCTAGAACAATAAAATCAACTGGATAATAAAAGTGTTCAATTTTTACCAACACGTCCTCAACCATCTCCCTCGGCTCCCTTACAGAGCAGTCAACCAACTGTAAAGTTACTGAAGTAGGTTTTAACTCATTAAGTCCAAGTTTTTGATATACACTGAATGGGATCAAATTAAAACTTGCCCCAAGATCTAGCAATGCATGCTCCATGATGTAATCTCCAATAGTACAAGAGATCGTAGGACAACCTGGATCCTTATACTTTAGTGGGGTCTTATGTTGAATAACTGCATTTACCTGTTATGTTAGGAATGCAGTCTTCTTCACATGATGCTTTCTCTTGATGGTGCATAAGTCCTTAATTACCTTGATATATGCAGGCACTTGCTTGATAACATGCAATAATGGCAAATTTATCTTGACTTGATGCAAATGCTCTAATATCTCAGATGTAGTGTCCAATTTTGTTAGGTTCTAAGGTCTTAGAATTTTATGTATTTAGAACTCTAATTTGTAATGTTGGCAAACCATGATCAAAACATTGTATTTAGTCTTATTTAGACTTGCTCAAAGTTGATTTAATATTGTAAAGTTGGAATCGAGTGGCTGCAGAAGTACTTGGGACTTTTGGCCTGACTCGATCGATCGAAGAATAGACTCGATCGATCGAAAATCGCACAGGTTGATTTTTCTGCAGAATTTCCAACTCAGCCCTACTTCATTAAACGTTTAGGGTTTTATGTTTTTACCCTAGGTATATAAACTAAACCCTAGCCACGTTTTTGAAGGTTGTCCATATTGTATTGTTGCTCATACATTACTGTTTTGTGTGAATCTCTTGTGAGATCTTTGAGGAACTTTCCTTTACACAAAACTTAGGGTTTTCATGGTAGAGATGATTTCAACATCTTGAAGATCATTACCGTTGCAACCATTGGAACTTAAAAGAAAAGCAAGCGGGGAGCTTGTAGCTGATTGAGGAATTCAAGAAAGAAGTAGTCCGTGGATTCGGAGCCTGCGCGTGGTCGTGTCAGGAAGTTCTACTGGTGGGTAGCATTAGGAAGTCGAGCGGGGAGCTTGTAGTCATTTTGTATGAACTTCAAGTCTTTCATAGTGAATTCAGGTTTGCCTTGAGGATCGGTGGGTCAAATCCTCCCCAGGTTTTTACCGTGTGGTTTCCTGGGTGATCATATCTTGTGTTATTTATTTTCCGCTGCTTTATGTCTTGATATGATTATTTGATTGCTTTAACCTAGAATTGCTTAATTTGACTAAGTAACAACTTGGCTAATTAATCTAGGCTACGCAATCTGGTTGTTTAAGGGGTCTAAATTCCCGTCAAGTGGTATCAGAGCAGGTAGCTCTTTTTGTTTGAGATTTTTAATCTCTGAGCTGATCCTTGACCCCTGTTGTCATGGAGCATGGACACTCTCTGTTTGTTCCTCCTCACTTTGATGGGAACAATTATGCTTATTGGAAAGTAAGGATGAAAGCATTCCTGAAATCCATTGATGAAAGGGTTGGGAATTCCGTTGAATACGGATGGGAGAAGCCCGCTACTCCTGTGAGTGAGTGGCAAACTTCTCAAAAAGAAGCAGCTGGATTCAATAGCAAAGCTATGAATGCCATCTTTAATGCTGTTTCTATGGAGGAATTTAAGAGGATCTCTAATGTTGAGGTTGCTCATACTGCTTGGAAAATCCTCCAAACTGTGCATGAAGGCACAAAGGCAGTTAAGATAAACAAACTGCAGCAATTAACTTCTAGGTTTGAAAGCATTAGGATGTCTGATGATGAATCCTTTGATGAATTTTATGCCAAACTGAATGATATTGTTAATTCTGCTTTTAATTTGGGTGAAATCTATGATCAACCTAAGATTGTTAGGAAGATACTTAGATCTTTAACTGAAGACTTTAGACCCAAAGTGACTGCCATCACTGAAAGCAAGGATGTGGACTCCATCCCTGTTGATGAGCTTGTAGGATCTCTTCAATCCTATGAGTCTGACCTACTTAAAGTGAACAAATCCAAATCAATGGCTCTTAAGTCAGTTGATGATGTTGATGATGGTGGATTTGGTGATGAGCTCTCTGCTACAGAGATTGCCTATCTTGCCAAAAACTTTAAGAATTTTCTTAGGAATACAAATAGAAAGGCAAGAGGTACTTACACTGCTGAACCTAGAAATTTTAGGAAGAATGATCCCACTAAGGTTAACAATTTTGAAAAACCTAGAGAAAATTTTGGTCAATCTTCTAATAACTCTTTGGGTCCTCAGTGTTTTGGCTGTCAAGGGTATGGTCATGTGAAATTTGAATGTCCTACATTCTTGAGGACTAAGGGTAAAGCTATGGCTGTAACCCTTAGTGATAATGAGGTTTCTGATGATGAGTCCGGTGGTGACGAGGATGGAAACTTCATTACTTTCACGGCTACTACAACAGTCAATGAAAGCATATTTGCTGAAGAGAACCCTTCTGATGGGGAACTCTCTAAAGATGCAGATCGTCAAGAGGCCTATAACAAACTTTGCAAAATTGCTGCAAAGGATGCTATGAAAGTTGATCTTCGCCTAAAGAAAATTGATTCTCTTGAGCTTGAAAAGAGAAATTTGCTTGTTAAACTGTTTGATGCTAATGAGCTTTTGAATAATGTTAAATCTGAGAACATGCTTTTGCTTGATAAAGTTAGAACTTTGGAACATGATTTATCTGTTGCTAGATCTGCTAGTTCTAAACTTGATTACATGCTGAATGTTCAAAAGTATCCTTCTGATAAAACTGGGTTATGATATGTTGAAAGCATCTTTGATACTGGACCACATTCCACTACTTTTGTTCCTTCTTCTTCTTCTGAACCTCCTGTGAGTGAGGTAGTTAAACCTGTAGAAGTTTCACCACCTAAGAAGATTAGGGTAGACTTAAGAGAATCTAAACCTAAGGAGCCTACCAAATCTAAGGACAAGATGCATGGTAAACCTGCTTGGGTTTGTCATTATTGTGGTAAGTCTGGACACATTCGTCCTAACTGTTACAAGCTTCAAGCTGATAAGAGAGCAAATAAACCAAAAGTGTCTGTGCCTCAAGCACAAGATCCTATGGCATTAATTGGTGAATTGGTAAAGGTGTTAAACCTTTATTCCAATCCTGGAGTTGGGAATCACTCAAATGTGAATAAGAACTCCAATACTCGTGGTGCATCTAAAAAGTTTTGCATGTAAAAGACTCGAATTAATTGAGTCTTTCTGACATGGTCCTTGTGCTTCATTGCTCTATTCTTTTGTGACCATTGTTTTTTTTGTTTTTGTTCTAGGACTTGCATTGCATTACATTCATGCATTTCACTCTAGGATTTATTTGTTTTCTCTTTTTTTTTAATTAAAAAAAAAAAAAAGGGAAAAGGAGGAAGCAAAAATTATGTTTAACATGATTTTTCTTGATTTTTGAAAACAAGGTTGGTCAATTTATTTACACATAACATGTCTTATGTACCTTGTTTAGCTTTGATGAGATTATTTATTGCACTTTACTAGTTAAAGCTTTGTAGTGCATGTTATGTTGGAAAGAT
Organism: Quercus ilex subsp. ballota; assembly: GCA_032727855.1. Classification (NCBI taxonomy): domain Eukaryota; kingdom Viridiplantae; phylum Streptophyta; class Magnoliopsida; order Fagales; family Fagaceae; genus Quercus; species Quercus ilex. Next base: position 47,538,072 of record CM064910.1, read on the forward strand.
GTTTATGGTTATTAATCACTTTGTCTTGATCTTGAAGTCACATGTTATTTGACTGTCGGACTTGATCCTTTTGAGAAAGGCATAAATAACCATCTCACCACTGTTCACTAGCCAATCATGAACACCTTAGTGCATATCATAAGATTTTGTGCTTGAGAAAGTGTAGCACAAGCACAAAAAGAACATAAGGTGTAGCCTATTTAAATGCTTAAATGCTTAATACTTAAAATTTGGTGTGTACTATTAGGCTTGATACCATTTCACATAATCTAATCTGGTGTGTACTATTAGGCTTTATGCCAAATTTCACCTAAATAATGGGGCAAAATACAAGAAACTTACATGATTGCAAGCTTTTGTTCTAGGAGATGTGGGAGTTATAGGATGTAACTCTTTAGGTGATAGTCTCTTTTTGAATTCTATGTGATGAATTTTGTAGACTTTGTGATTGATTGCTATTCACATATCACCTCACATGTATCTCAAGATTTTGCTAGTTTCACACACTACACAAGTTACTCTTTGTTAAACACTGTACATGCTAGTGTGCGTGTTTTTGGTCTGACCAACCAAATTTGAAAATATCTTGAGATTTATGCACAACATATTTGTTGCTTGAGAAAATTCAATGTGAGAATAATTGAAATTTGTTTTTGAGAAAAATTGGGTTCAAAATTTTGGGTTTTTGAAAAAGCATTCTATCTCATACTCATGCATTTTGTTTCTTCAATTTAATGCTTTGAGGAGTTATTTTCAAAATTAGGCTTGTGTTTTTCAAAAACTGTGATTTTTTTCAAAATTTAGTGAGTCTCTGCCCATTTCAATCGATCCAGCCTGTTTTTCGATCAATCGAAAAAGTGCTCTCATTTGTCTTAAAATGACTGTGCTTTTCGATCGATCGAATGTAATTTTCGATCGATCGAATATCGTGGAAAAGCTTTTTTAAAAGATCAGTTCTGACTTTTTCAAAGTTTCTATTCAAAACTTTTCAAACTTTTTCTCTCTCTCCGTGTTGGCAATGCTCCACCTTAGAGATTTTTGTCGTTTTCCTCTGTTGTTTTTGCAAGATCTCTCTTTCCTCAAGCCGGTAAGACTCTTTTGCCCTTCCTTTTGATTTTATTTTCATCTTTTCATGCATACATTCATGAATTTAGGGGCAATTTTCACAATTTGCTATTTTGGGATTTTCTTTTGTTTCAAACCTTATTTTATGCAATTGATCATTGGGTTTTTGTGGGGACACATCATAAACATGATTTTTACATGTTAATTTGATCAATTTTGTGTTTGGTGAAAAATTGAAAATTCTAGGGTTTGTTCTTGATCCGAATTGGGGCTTTTGTTAATTTGAGTAGAATTTGCTGAAATTGGCTTGTTGTATTGATGAAATTGGTTATTCTAATCTGTTTTCAATCTTGTGTAATGATCAATTCATCAATTTGTTAAAAATTTTCAACAAGTGGTTTTCAATTTTTGGGATTTTTGATAGAAATTCCCTGTTCAAGCCAATTTTGTCAAATTACTCTCAATTAAACTTCATTGTTTACTGCATTAGATCATGCATCACAACATTTTATTGTTCATGCATCATATAGATTTTTGTTCTATATTCTTTATTGTGCTACTTTGCAGTCTACCCTTGGTTTTGTTTTCTCTTGTTCTTTGTGGTTTTCTCTCTGTGTCTCTGTCCTTTCCTTAGCACTATGCCTAGGAAGACTAGAGCCCGTAGGAATGTTCCCTCACCTTCTCCTTCACCCCCTCCATCCTTTGATAGTGAGAAGTTTTCGAGTGAGAAAAACCAAGAGATTTTTGAGAAGCTAAACCTTAAGAGAAAGATTTGGGCTGAGCGTTCTGTGCGGTTAGATGAACTTGATCCTGCCATTAGGGCAAATTTTGAGCGTCGGGGTTGGTTACCCTTGGTGGATGTTTCTGATCCTCCTCCACCTTCTGCCTTAATTAGAGAGTTCTATTCGAACATCTCTATCCTCATCTATGATTCCAACACTCTAGTAAAGAGTTGGATACGAGGCGTAGAGTACACCATTACTCCTCGGGTAGTGGCTGATGCTCTAGGAGTACCGTTGGTCCAGCATCCTGTCTATCCTTATGCTGAGTCTCCCAAGATTAGCGATGTTTTGTCTTACATCACTGGTACTACTGTCCAGTGGGGTTCTAATCCTCAGATCACTTCTGCTGAGCTCTCCGGGTTACACTATCTGTTCTTTAGGATAACATGTCATTCTATCTGGCCCATTTCCCATGTTCACACTATTCCTCTTGAGAGGTGTGTATTTTTGTACGCTCTGGTTACTGATGCTCCTATTAGTTTTCCCCATCTTTTTCTTCGTTCTTTGAACGATGTTTATAGGAGTTCATCTACTGCTCATGCTCTTGTACATCCTATTTTCATTCATAGGATTCTTCTCTATCTTGATCTTAGTGGCTTTCCTTCCTCTGAGCCCGTTCATGTGATAGCTCCTATAGGTGCGTCTTTTCTTAGACAGAGGGCCGCTCATCTTCGAGCTGGTTCTAAACACCCTAGGTCTGAGCCCTCTAGTAGCGCACCTCCTCCTTCTTCTTCTGCAGGTCTTGCTGGTGAGGATATTACTGATCCAGTTGGTGATGATGATGCTACTGCTGATATTCCTCCACCTCCTTCGGCCGACTTCGATGTTCGTCGTACTTTGGAGACTGTCATGACCGTTCAAGCGGCTCATGGTCAGATTTTGGTGGACTTGATGGACGAGATTCGTGCTCTCCGAGCTGATTTTGCGCGTCTTCATTCATCCTCACCACCTCCTTTTGATGGTGACTTGTGATTGCCCTTTGGCATTCCGTCACAAAAAGGGGGAGTGGAGTTTTTGTTGTTAGGGGGAGATTTTTTTTGTTTTAGAGGAGCTCGTGGAGTTTTTAGATTGTATCTAGGTGCTTCACTTTGTATATCATTTTTGGGGATATTCATGTTAGGGGGAGTAACATTGATTGATATACATGTTATATTCATTGATTCTTGTTGTTTTGTGATTCACTGCTTATTGACTTATATTTATGAGTTGTTCATTCATATATGTCTTTATTTTGTGTTGTGTGAATCTTACAAGAATGTTATACCTGTTGTTTTACTCTTTTCTGTCACACATGCGTTTATGTGTTTGTTGAGTATTTCAGGATTATATAGGTTGATTCAACTAAGCTGCTGTCTACATTTGCAACTATGGATAGTAGTTAGGCTGAATTGAATTTTATGAGCATTATCTTTGTAAAAGGCTTTTCATTTGTAAAACTTTGAGCTGTTAGTTAAGGTTTTGTCACGGATTGCCAAAGGGGGAGTTTGTTAGGTTCTAAGGTCTTAGGATTTTATGTATTTAGAACTCTAATTTGTAATGTTGGCAAACCATGATCAAAACATTGTATTTAGTCTTATTTAGACTTGCTCAAAGTTGGTTTAATATTGTAAAGTTGGAATCGAGTGGCTGCAGAAGTACTTGGGACTTTTGGCCTGGCTCGATCGATCGAAGAATAGACTCGATCGATCGAAAATCGCACAGGTTGATTTTTCTGCAGAATTTCCAACTCAGCCCTACTTCATTAAACGTTTAGGGTTTTATGTTTTTACCCTAGGTATATAAACTAAACCCTAGCCACGTTTTTGAAGGTTGTCCATATTGTATTGTTGCTCATACATTGCTGTTTTGTGTGAATCTCTTGTGAGATCTTTGAGGAGCTTTCCTTTACACAAAACTTAGGGTTTTCATGGTAGAAATGATTTCAACATCTTGAAGATCATTACCGTTGCAACCATTGGAACTTAAAAGAAAAGCAAGCGGGGAGCTTGTAGCTGATTGAGGAATTCAAGAAAGAAGTAGTCCGTGGATTCGGAGCCTGCGTGTGGTCGTGTCAGGAAGTTCTACTGGTGGGTAGCATTAGGAAGTCGAGCGGGGAGCTTGTAGTCCTTTTGTATGAACTTCAATTCTTTCATAGTGAATTCAGGTTTGCCTTGAGGATCGGTGGGTCAAATCCTCCCCAGGTTTTTAACGTGTGGTTTCCTGGGTGATCATATCTTGTGTTATTTATTTTCCGCTGCTTTATGTCTTGATATGATTATTTGATTGCTTTAACCTAGAATTGCTTAATTTGACTAAGTAACAACTTGGCTAACTAATCTAGGCTACGCAATCTGGTTGTTTAAGGGGTCTAAATTCCCGTCAAATTTCCTAGGTAATTTTAAGGCTTGTGGAAATGGTGGAGGGATTGGGCATTGATCAATGTCATCAAGCCCAAGTGACTCAGTTTCATCGTTCTCTTCTTCAACTGGGGTCTCCTTAGATTTCTTAGTTATTAAAGGAGCACTTTTATCAATCTCTTTACCACTCCTTAAAGTAGTCATAGCTTTTACTTCATCATTTTTATCCTTAGAGCCCATTTTTAGATTTTGATTGATGAGATTGGGTTGAGTTTGGGAAGGAAACTTCCCTCTCTCTATCCCACTCAATGAATTTGTAAGTCTTGTTATATGACTCTTGGTCTCTCTTACCTTTATATCTAGCCTAGTAAACACAGATTAGAAAATTTTGAAACTTACTTTGGTAATCTTTTTGACACACCTTTGCCTTCACCTTCTTCATCAATCATGGGTGATGAAACACGTAATAATCATGAGGAGAATAGAAAAACTATGTATGAATTGTTGCATCCCACACAAAATTATGTTCCTTCATGCATCATGTTTCCACCTAATGCACCACATGTAGAATTGAAACAAGGTTTTGTTGGGATTTGTGCCCTAAAATCCTATTGTATAATGCTATGTATTATATTATGTATGACATGATGTATGACTTAATATTGCAATTAATAAAGTTGTCTTATTAATATCTGAAATAATGATAACATGAATATTTGGATATTATCATATAGTCCATGAGATGCATAGTATGTGATTTATGTGATTTAGTCACAGAAGATATAAATCACAAGTTCTTTGTAAACTCAGAATTTGGTTCGTAGTTGATGATGAAATTGGGCATTTCATCTGCGAAGACTATAACATATTAACTAAGATGATTTGTCTTGATCATGGAAGTGGTGACTTCTAGTTGATATGTTGATATGTTTTAAGAGTTAAAGCATATTGAACTGAACCGCTGTGAGATTTATTATTCATCTAACGACTGTTAATTGAATAATAAATCTCACGACTAATATTTGCATGAACTCTTAATCCTGAGAGAATAATGGACCTGATCATGAAGTGTAGGTTGCTTTGATATATCAGGAGTGAGATCTAAAGTAACAGTCAAAACCTCAGTATATTGGGCAGCCACATTTAGTGTTGATGGAACATATATTCTCAAGATGGAATTCATAGTCTCTTAACGGAGATATAAAATATTCCCTTGAGATAAGTTTAATGTGTTTGTTATTCAGAGGGTTAGGCCTAACCACTTTAGTAAGACTAAAGTATATATTTATGAAATTAGATTTCATAAATATATGATGAATAACTTAAAAGGATTAAACCGGGTACTCAAGGATTAAGATGTAGTAATTCACAAATTGGTAGTTTTCATTCATGACTTTGTGTTGCTACGAATATTTTATGAAAGGGTTGCATATACAATAAAGTCTTGGGATATAATTTATTAATAAGGTCTAGAGTGCAATTATATTTATATAGTAGTATGAAATATAATTAATGGTAATTTTGGACTTGTCAAGAGTTGACAGAAAAGTCCAAGGCCCATTGGAGGTAGTGTCTTATTTGTTCCATTTTGGTCCCACTGCAAGCCACATACTAAAGCCTAATTGGAAAAGCCCAAAAGGCTAGCCCAATTAGATAATCAGATATATAAAGAGAAACATATATATTTTTAGAAGAAAATGAATTGGTATGTATGTGAGTGTTGGACACTCTTCAATTCTCTCTAGAACAAACTCATATAACTGATTGAGAGACCACACATCTTGGGTGTTAGTGGAATTGGAGTGAAGATAGAAAGTCTTCTCAAGAACTTCTGAATTTTCGGTTTTGAATTTCATTGCTTCAAGGTACACTATCTTATTCTCTAATTCTGAAACTTATATGGCACATGTTGACAATTGTGAATGAAGTAGATCCATTAATTTAATTTTTCCGCTACGTCCATGTCTGTTTCCATCAAGTTTATTAGCAATACTTCCTGACTTTAGGGGACAAGAAAATGAAAATCCTTATGTCCATGTTAGAGCTTTTGAAGAGGTAATTAGTAGTTTCTACATGTTATTGAGACTGCTAAGTTACGTTTCTTTCCTTTTTCACTTAAGGATAAGGCAAGAAGTTGGTTTTACACCTTACACCTTGAAACCTAGGTCTATAGGTAGTTGGGGGAGATGGCCCAAGAGTTTTTTAAGAAACATTTTCCTCCCCACAAAGTCCAGCAAGTAAAAAGAAGGATAGTTAGTTTTGTCCAAGGAGAAAATGAGACCTTATACCAAGCTTGGGAAAGGTACAAAGATCTTTTCAATTTCTGCCCAACTCATGGGTATGAAGATTTGAGGTTGGTTAGCTATTTTTATGAAGGACTTACACCTAGGGACCGACAGTTTGTTCAACTCTCATGCGAGGGAGGGGGGGACTTTTTACAAAATGAACCCAAAGATGCAATGGATTATCTTTACGATCTTTTGCACTTGGGAGTGAGCAAGCCTGGAGGAGAGGTCGAACCATAAGGAGTAGAGTAAATTCAAAGACAATGTAATTAAACAACAATTTGGGTGAAGAAGAAAAGTACTTTTGCTAGGTGATTGTTAACAAGAATAATAATAAAAACGGATTTAATTCAATAATGTAAATATTAGGGCATCAGGATGTTTCCCTATATCGATATGAGATTCTTTGTAATTTAAGAAAATATATATTTCATAATTGATTGTTCTTATACAGTTAAAAACTTATGATTCGGTTGAACTAAGACAATTCAAGAACGCATGATAACCTCAATTAATAATGCGGTTAGAAAAGTTTTCAGAAAAACTCATTCACTTTAAAACTTGATTTCTGTTTGAATCTATTAGAAATTCATCTAAACAATAAGAAAAACATGATTGAGCTTATTGAAAGTATGGAAGAAGTAATACATCAAAAGAAATCTAATTGAACAATCAAATATATTGTTGATAAAATCTTAGAAAGAATCACATTGAATATTCATATTGTATAGAAGAAACATAACCCCTAGCCCTAACAAAGAGTTTAGGCTGCCATTAGAGAAAGGAAAATACAATTTTTTCTCTCCAAAAATCATTCTACACCCTCCCTTCAAAACCCTAATGTCCAAGTGTCCAAAGAAAAATAACTTTTACTATTTTAATTTCTGTCCAGGTTTACAGCAGTAACTTGTGAGTTAATTTCGGTCTTCAAAAGTTGAGAATTTTGAAAAACTCAAAACTGGAAAATTGTAGATATTTAAGTCATGGTTCCAACCCATCTGGCCTTGTGTCAATTGGATTTTTGGGAGAGAGATACGCCCAAAATACTGATCAGTGCTCAAATCAGATTTTTCCTTTTCAGATTCTGCCTCTTTGATTTCTTTCCTTATTTGAAGCTTCCAATCATGATAGACGATCCAAGCACTCCAGTTGCACCTTCTTAGACATTTAAGCATGGTCCTTTAGTTCCACTTTAATTCTAGTTTTGCCTCCATTCGCTCACAAATTCCTGTAAACTCATCTTTCTCACATGATTTCCTAAAAGTAAAAAATTACACACAATGAATAGCATCTTATTCAAGAAATTATGTAAAGATAAATAATAGGGACTAATGCAAATTATGGCTTAATTATACAAATTAAGCATAGTAATAAGGAGATAACGCCCACATAAATATATAACAAGTATACATTTCAAGGCGTTATCAATCTCCCACTTGCCCTCAAAGACAATTTATCATATATCCGACACTTATCTCCTTTAGAGTAATTAATAGTCACTGTAAGGTAAGGTTTGGAAATAAGTTTCAATCAGATTTATTGCATAAATTATCTTTTCTACTACTATATCTCACGTACTCAAATCTCTCTAATGAGATAATACTTACGCTTAATGTGCATCTACACCACTTAGGATGAACACATATCTTGAAGACCAACTTCATGAATCACAATCAAAGTACAAGTCAGTATTTGTACAACCAGTAACCATCAAATCCTCACTTTGGTGGACAAACATATAATCCCTTATTCTCCTAAGATATTTGAGTATATGCTTTACTCCCACTAAAATAAGTGATCTTTGATTCAATTAATATTTACTTACTATGCCCACCGCAAAATAGATATTTAGCATAGTATATAGCATAGCATAAAGACTTCCTATTGATATGGCATAAGGAACTGTCTTAATATGCTCTTCCTTTTATATGTCTTAGGACTATAGTCCTGTATAAAGGAACTTCAAACTTAAAATGAAAGAATTCTTTCTTGAAGTATTACATGCTATACTTGGATAGAATCTAATCTATTTAAGCAGTTTGAGATAGACCCAACATCCTAATTTCTAAATTTTAACAAAGTTTAATTCTTAGGATGTGACTAGTTTTTCCCAAGTACTTTATATCATACTGGACTAGACAATAAAAAATTCTATTGATGACAATAACTCTACTTCATTCTAAATGATTAGAATGTCATCAACATACGTTAAGAAATTTATTATTCTATATAGCTTTTACACACATAAGGCCTTTTAATACTTGATCAAAATCAAACAATTTGATTTCTTGATCAAATATGATATTTTATGATTTAGATGCTTGTTTTAGTCAATAAATGGACTTTAAGCAACTTGCATACTAAACACTACTGGGTTTTTGCTATGAACAAGTCTAGTTACATCATATAGATGTCTTCCTCAAGATTGCTACTAAAAGAAGTTTTCTTGATATCCATTACCATATTTCATCCAAAATGAAATATAATGAATAAGAGAATCTAGATAGAGTCAAACTTAACTATTGGTGGAAAAATCTTTTCATAGTCGAACCATTTCTTTCTGAATAGATCTTTTTGCCACTACTCTTGACTTTGAAGATTTACACCTTCAAATCTATCAATCTCATTTTCTTGTAGACCTATTTGAGAACAATAGGCTTAATGCCATTAGGCCCCTCTACAAGTTCTAGACTTTAAATTGAATCTAATTCTATTTACATAACCTTGATCCAGTAATCCATATTCATATCATTTATTGCCTCTACGTATGACCGAGGATCAAATTCATATCTTTGTGGAATGACTTCAAAAGTTTAACCTAAAAGTATGAATTTATTTGGTAATTAATAATCCTCCCACTACGATATTGTAGTGGTGTACTAGCTATATATATAGAATAATGTCTTGTGGTGTATCTAATACAACCATTTCATTTCTAAATGTATTTTATAGTTGTCCTACAATAAATTCTGACATTTTTCTTCTAAAAAAATCTATCTTTAAAAGATTCCTATTCCTCCTTTATGTATGCACTGACTTAAAGAAGTTATTAGAACTTCATTCCTTTATAAAAAGGAGCCCACCTCTAAATAGAATTCATAGACTGAGAATATAATAAAATAATGGTTCTAAAATCCCATCTTTCACCAATCTTGAATATCATTTAGATTAATAAGATCTATAGACATAAGTGCCAAAACATACAATTACAAAGGATGAAAACTTTCTCTTTAAAAAGTAAAACATGTAAATTTCCATCTAGAAGACAATCATGGACAATGCTTAGCTTTACCAAAACAGAAATACTTTTCTTTTGGTCATTCTTTTGAGTCTAATTTCCTTTTGGCAACTACTAGGGCAATTAGCTTGTCCAACTGTTTGGTATTATAATTCCTCTTCTTATCACCCTTAACTTTCGGTTTAGGCAAAGAATTCGAATTAAATCATATTGATCCTAGCCTTAGCTTTTAGGATGTCTTCTGTTGCATAGAACTCACCCATCAATTCAGATAACATAAAATAAAAAAAATAAAAATTATTTTCAAAACAATCTGAATTGATCAAATAATTCTAACAAGGACTTGTTGATCATATCCAAATGAGATTAACATTTAATCTCTACATCCAAGAATTCCAATTCATTTAAAAAATATATATATTTTCATAAAATGATATAGAATTGGAACTCCTTAAGCCTTTCTTAGCACTCAATATGATACATACCAAACATCTCATTTAGACTTAATATAAAGTTTAAGTCTAGTACTAAATCTTGCATCTCATGCTGTAGCATAATTGAGATAGAAGCCAATGTAACATTTTAGCATTTTAATGGATACTATTATCACATCATAAGCTATCTTCCATAAATGCATCATGTATAGAAAATTATGACAATGCTGAATCGAAACATATTTATATACTTCAGCTCCTTTAAGCACCATGTCCAAAATTATTTCTTAGTTAATGTGATTCAATTAAAATAGTAGTATGAGAAAAAAAATTTATGACAACTTTATTTTGAGACTATAAACATAAATACAAGGACATTATATTTTGCATCCATAACCATATAATATGGAATCCAAAAAAGAAAACATGCTGTACTAGGTGCAACGACAACCTAATCCCGCAATTAATATTCCTCGGAAGCGAGGTCATACCAATCAATATGATCAGACGAGAATTATTCTCATTATTAATGCTATCATGGTAACTCTTACCAAACAAAAATAATTTGCCGCTTTTCCTTTAGCCTCTAAGTAATAATGACATAGCTCCGTAGGGAGGTTAACACTAAACTTAGTCTAGTGTACACCAATGCCTAGAATCTATGTGAGTCACCAAGTAACTCCATGGAAGTGTAGTCGTTCTCAATGTAAAAACACACTTCATCTATCATTAAGAAGTTTAATCTGTAGTACCATGAATTAAACACCCTCCGAAGGGAGCAAGGCATATACGCCAAGGTGAGGTGCCTAATCACACTACTACAAACCGGCAATGGAGGCTGTGAGAATCAACCCTTGAATCTCTCTCCCACTAGAAATTTTAAAACAAGTGGATTGTCTTGAAATCATTGTGATCTTATCACAATTTTAACCCTACACATCAAATGTGTTTAATTGTTTAAATTCAATGTGATGTAACTAAGTCACGTTACAATAGCGTAACGAACATTCGCGCAATCACAAAGAAGTTTAACCTTGTAATCCGTGAAGTAAATACCCTCCGCATGGAATGCAACACTCAAAGTCAAGACAAGGTATTTATTCACATTACAATAAACTTAATAAAAGGGTTATTTCAGCACTCCCACTCGTTATTTGGGTTTTTCTTAAATAATTGTGATACTATCGCAACTAATAACCTTGCACTTGTTGAAGACTCTAATCTCATTATATTCACTAACTAAAATGGAATTCCTAAACTATTTAGGATTCCTTAAACACTAATGAATCAAAAATTAGTTACATAGAACTCTATCCTTCATTTACTAGATAAATTATTCTAATCTCATTAGAAACTATATAATTTTAATTAGAATTTCAATCTCATTAAAAACCTCTAATTAAAATAAATTAAGGACTTTTAGTCATAAAACAATTTAGGACTAAGTGTTCTATTTAACTAACATCTTTGATCTCATTAGGTCTTTTAGTTAGATAATGATTAATAAACGTCCTTAACTTTTAAGGACTATAAAATTAATCACATAGCTTTGCTTTTAATCAAAGTTTTAACACTTAGTCAAAAACAAGTGAAAATTCAAAATTTAGTGCCTTCGATCGTTCGAACCTTTAGCCTCAGAAGCATTTTCGCGAGAATCTCGCGACTAAGCTCTTCCCGTGAAAATGGGTTAAGGCTAAACTGTGAAAACACAAAATTCAGACAGAAACTTTCGCGACTGTCTCGTGACTGTTTCGCGAGTAAAGCTTACCCGCGAAAAGTTTTGTGCTTCAGAGGCATTTTTCGCGAGTAGCTTCACGGGAAGTTAACTTGCTAAAAATGCGTGTTTTCAGTTTTTAAAGGGCAAAACTGAGTTGTTTTTAGAATTTTAAGGTAACCGTTTTTGACATCTTCATTGTTCTCCCATCAAAAACACTTTTTGATTTTATGAATGAAGATTCACAGATCAAACATTAAGGTTTTCAAGATTAAAATCAAGAACCATAATAATGCTAGAAACCCTTGAAAACATAATCCTAATCTTATTAAGAATAAATTTCATAATCCTAGCATTAACATAATAGAAAGTATATCAGTAAACTGAAAAAGAAAATTCCTTGAAGTTTACATCGATATACCAAAGGAACAACATGCCCACGGCCAAAATTAATATATCAAGATTCCAAGAATGCAAGCATTAAAAGGAACTAAATTAAATTAGGCCGTATCACTTCCTTATATCAGTAATTCGAATGCATATGAACCCATATAAATAATAATATATCAACGCATTCAAAGAAAAAACAAAAGAATGATACATCAAACTCATCAATGTTAGCAATATGGGTTAATGTATTCATTCCTATCACAAAGACTAGCAAAACACGACATATAAATAAATATATCATGCCAATATATGCATTGACAGCATCAACTAATGGTCATTGAATGAAATTCAATAACTACTCCCAACTGCCAACAATATCCAAGCGGTGCATAACAAATGTTCAAGCTTGACTTTTATTTCAGTTTTATTTTAGAACCGATGCCATGTACCTCTTATAATAATCACAGTAGTTCCAAAACAAAATTACGTAGAAACTCTACTGCAGAAAATTAAATCATCAAGAAAACTATTTTATTTGATTCTAAAACTCAATCACATGTTATACAAGCATAATATTGAAGACCGGTCTGATACCAATTGTTGGAAAATCTGGTTTTGCATTCATACAAAACACACAGCAAAAGCAACAATCACGGATCTACTTCATTCATGAGAGATAACATGTAAACTTGAATTCTAGAACAAAGAATAGAAAGTGTACCTTGATGCAGTGAAATTCAAAACCAAGACGTGAGAATACCTTTAATCTTCATCTCAATTCCACATGGTGCCCAAAAAGTGTGGTCTCTCAATCAGTCCTTTTGTACGTTGAGTCTCAAAGAAAGTTTTTCTTCTTCTCCTTGTGGAGAAAAACTTATTTCTTTTCTTTTCATCATACGTACATACTAACTACCTTGGTAGTACCTTTATTTAATAACTCTTATTAAATAAAAACTGATTATCTAATTGGGTTAGCCTTTTGGACCTACCCAATTGGGCTTTAGTTTGTGGCTTGAGATGAGACCAAAATGGAACAAATAAGACTCTAGCTCCAATGAGCCTTGAGCTTTTCTGTCAACTCTTGACAAGTCCAAAGTTACCATTAATTATATTTAATATCACTCTAAGAATATAATTGCACTCTAGCCCTTATTAATAAATTATATCCGAAGACTTTATTATACATGCAACCCGTTCATTAAAATATTCGTAGTAATACAAAGTCATGAATGTTGACTGCTACTTTGAAGATTACTACATCTTAATCCTTAAGTACCCGGTTTAATTCTTTATGTTATTCATCATATATTTATGAAATCCAATTTCATAAATATATACTTTAGTAACTCCTTACTAAAGTGGTTGGGCCTAATATTCTGAATAATCAAACTCATTAAACTTATCTCAAGGGAATATTTTATATCTTCGTTAAGAGATTATGAATTTCATCTTGATAATATATGTTCCATCAACACTAAATGCGGTTGCCCAACATACTGAGGTTTTGATTATGTCTTATAGATCTCACTCCTGATATATCAAAGCAACCTACACCTCATGATCAGGTCCATTATTCTCTCAGTATTTGAAGTTGATGTAAATAGAAGTCGTGAGATTTATTATTCATTTGACAGTTGTTAGGAGAATAATAAATCTCACAGTGGTCCAATTCAATATGTCTTAACTCTTAAAACATATCGACATATCAACTAGAAGTTTCCACTTCCATGATCAAGACAAATCATCTTAGTTGATATGTTATAGTCTTAAGACAAATCATCAATTTCAAGGAGATCTGAATACATTCCTATGTCAAGTCAACATGATGAGTCTCCTAAGAATAGTTGTTTGCTGCTTCTTTCAGTTCCCGATCCTACCTGGTTGCATATTCTTAGAGATAGTTACTCTCAAGACCAATTTATGCAGCAACTTATTCAATCTATTCAAGCTGGTACTGCTCCCATTGGATTCACTTGGCAAAATAATCTAGTTTTCTACAAGGGCATATTCTTCTTGGGTCCTCAATGCCCTTTGAAGACTCAAGTGTTGCAGCTAGTTCACAACAGCCCTATGGCTGGTCACTCAGGTTTCCTCAAGTCTTATTAGAGGGCTAAAAGGGAATTTTTCTGGCAAGCGATGAAGGCAGATATCAAAGATTTTGTGAGGGAGTGTGATGTGTGCCAAAGGATCAAGTCTGAGACTTCTGCTCCAACTAGTTTGCTTCAACCTTTGGAGATTCCTATCACCTCTTAGACAGATGTAAGCTTGGATTTTGTTGAAGGTCTACCTAAGTCCCAAGGGTATGAGGTAATCCTAGTTATGGTTGATAGGTTGATAAAATATTCCCATTTTGTACCTATCTCTCATCCCTATTCTGCAGCCTAGGTAGCTTCCTTGTACATGCACTATATCTTCAAATTGCATGGCATGCCAGCATCTATTGTGAGTGATAGGGATGCCATATTTACTTCATTGTTTTGGTCTGAACTATTTAGGCTGCAAGGAACTAATTTGGCCATGTCCACTGTTTACCATCCTCAAAGTGATGGTCAAGCAGAAATTGTGAATAGAAGCTTGGAGCAATACCTAAGGGCCTTCACTAGTGACAGTCCACACAGATGGGTTGAATGGTTACCCTTAGCAAAACTTTGGTTTAACTCCAATTTTCATACCAGTTTGAAGTTAACCGCTTTTGAAGCTCTATATAGTTTTCCACCTCCTACATTGCAATCCTACGTGCCAAGTACTACAAGGGTGGCTGCTTTGGATGCCTTATTGTGTCAAAGGGAACCTGTCCTAGTTACTCTTAGAGCAAATTTAGTTGCTACCCAAGAGAGGATGAGGGCACAAGCTGATAAGCATAGACTGGACAGATCTTTTGAGGTTGGTGATTGGGTCTATTTGAGGTTGTAGCTCTATAGACAAAAAACTTTGGCCTATAAAGGTAAGTGGAAGCTGTCACCTAGGTTCTTTGGACCTTTCCAAGTGCTACAGAAGGTGGGGACAGTCTCTTACAAGCTGGATTTGCCTTCTGAAGACAAAATCCATCCTGCTTTTCATGTCTCATGTTTGAAATTAAAGCTTGGCCAGCAAGTTCATCCTATTCCTACTTTGCCTTCTATGGACGCTGAAGGTCAGGTGTGTGTTGAACCTATCAAAGTGTTGCAAACCAGGTCCATGTCACTAAGGTCTAGAGAGATTACTGAAGTCCTGGAATAGTGGTCTGGTTGTTCTTCAGAAGATGCCACATGGGAGTCCTTGCATCAGCTTCAGTTGTCATTCCCTCACCTTGTGGGGAAGGTGCTTTAAATAGGAGGGGGTAATGTTAGGCATCTCTATTGTGAGTGTGCATTGCATACTTGAGGGTAGTTAGTTAGTTAATGTCAGTTGGTTATAGTTGGTTAGTTAGTTAGGGACTTGATGTATAAGATGAAGATGAGTAGTTACAGATTTATTCATGGAATAATATCTTCAGATTATCTCTCTCTCTCTCTCTCTCTCTCTCTCTCTCTCTCTAATTCTTTACATTCCTTCTTATACTCTGTTCTTGGAGGCTTAGATCCCTTCGAAGTGATCCACCATTCAATCCTTCTTCCTGAATCTTAACATAGAATCAGTGTTAGTCCCATCTCTAACCCGACTTTCCTCTTCAATTCGAAGATGTTGTCCGAATTGTTCTAAAGTGAGATCTTTCGACATATGCAAAAGCTTCTTCCTAAAATTATTCCAACTTGGTGGGATTTTCGCAATGATTGCACCCACTTGAAATGATTCAGGAATATTGATTGACAAATCACGGAGTTTATTGACTGAAATCTGTAACTCATGTACTTGATCTAAAACTGAGATATTATCAAGCATTTTATAATCAAAATACTTTTGAACAATAAACTTAATCGTACCTATTTTCTCAGTTTTGTACTTTGCTTCCAAAGCATTCTAAATATCCTTCGGTGACTTCATTGATGTGTAGAGATCATAGAGACGATCCGAAAGAGTATTGAGAATATGCCCTCTGCATATCAATTCATCTTCCTCCCGTTTCTTTCTTGGTGCCTTTATCTCATCAGTGTCTTCATCACTTGTAGCAGGAAAATGCATCAATTTGGGATCTAAGACATAGAAGAGTTTGAGTGCAGTAAGTAGGAATTTCATCTTTTCTTTCCATCGAGAGAAATTGTTTCCATCAAAGCGATCCAATTTCACCAACTCATGATTCAACATCTTCAATGCTGAAACATCATTTGTTCCTTCCATCATAGGAAATATTGTCTAAGATTGTTGGCGATATTATATAAAGTAATAATTGAAGAACAAAGACAAATAGAAAATAGATAACTTGGAGGTACAATATTGTTTTCCTTAGACAATATTTGCCCCCCACACTTTGTTGCTAAAGGGTTATTGAAAATTTGTCCTTAGGATACAACCAAGATATTGGGTTCTACAGATAGCAATTATGGAGAATGACCACATGATTTCAAGTGAACATAAGCCTCTATTTATACCCACAGGGTTACATTTCATCAAAAGGCATATATGGAGAGTTAAAATGTTTCATAAAACAGTTCACAAGGATTGAAACCTCTTTAAACTCTCTGAATAGTCACTAGAAAATTCTGTAGAAAAACCATGTTTCACGATTTTCGATCAATCGAAAGTTACTTTATGAACAATCACCAGAGCAGCGATCAAGACATCTAGAGACTCCAGGATTTTTTCTTTACCATTTCGATCGATTGAGTCAAAGCTTCAACCGATCGAAAATGCTGTATTTTGAATTTTTACTTAGAAAATTCTAGAGCTTGAATTTTCACTTTATGAAACAATATTCTCCAAACTCAAATATCATTATTACAACATATCCTTGTATATACCTATATATACAACAATTTTCTATGTCATTTTTTGGGTTATGCTGAAGTTGGAAATTGTAATTGCTAGCTATGCTATTAATTCGCCATGTGGTCATGAAGATGCTCCAAGAAATATTCATAGGAAAGGGCAAGACTGACATTTGAGGCAAGAGAAAATCTAGAGATAAATTTGATATCTCTGGTCATATCACAATCCGCTTTACATGGAAAAAGTTTTATTACATTTGTCTTTTTGTTGAAATTGGATATTTATAATTAGATTGTATCTTTTTTTTTTTTTTTTCTCTAAAATTTGTTGATATATATAATAAGATTTGAAACTTATAGGTCTATTTCATAGTGATTTTTTTTTTTTTTATCATCTTATTAATTTAGATGAGATTCAAATACAAATTTCTTATTCAATAACAAGAGACTTGACTAATTTAGCTAACTAGAATCCATATCTCAGTATCTACTTAAAGCAGTAGCTTCGCTTATGACTTTGCTTACTATGGTTGCATATACCTTAGCTAAGAGAGCTAAAAGAGCATGTTCCTTCCAATGTTTTTCAACTTGTGTTAGCTGACTTTCTAGCAACTTGATCAATAAAGTTTCTTGGTATTTTCTCTCAAAAAGGAAAAAGAAAAATATAATTATATTTGCGTAGTGATACTTGCTATATAATTAATGAAATTTTTGGGTTTGTCAAGAATTGATAGAAAGAACGTAAGACCATTGTAACTAAAGTAGTATTTGTCCTTTTGCTTCCTTCCCAAGCCAAATAATAAAGCCCAATTGGGTTAACTCAAAAGGCAATCTCAATTAGATAATCATTTTGTTATTTAATAATAGTTATTAAATAAAATAACTGCGTAGATAGTGAAAACGAAAGTAGGATTAAATGGAGAGAAAACAATATTCTCTTTGATCTTTATTGAACACACTTTTCAATTTAAAAAAATAAAAATAAAGAGAATGTTCAAAGAACTCATTGAGAGAGACTACACATTTTGGATATCATGTGGAATTGGGGTGAAGATTAAAGATTTTATCAAAATAATATATACTTCCTTTTTTTGATCACTACATCAAGGTAAATTTTATTATTTGCTCTAGAATTGAAGGTTGCATGTTATTTCTTATGAATGAAGTAGATACTTGGGTTACTTTCCTGGTATTCTTTTTTATGTATTACAAAATCATGTTTCCCAACAATAATTACTTAATTCTAGACTTAATCAAGAACATTTTCAAGAGTAATTGAAAAAGTAAATTAAAGGTTACTTTTATTCAGTCAACTTCTTCGTACATATTCTTAACGGCAATCGTTGTTTCTCACATATTTTTAGTCATGGAATTTTGTAGTCTACGCCATTATATTAATTCAATTTTCCAGTGTGCTTAGCTAGGGGTGGAGGTGGACATATAGGACTACCGCTACCCTCACATCTGCATTGACCGTCAACACAGCAGCTATTGAGTACTTGACACACACTGGTGCAGTTTTTTTTTTTTTTTGAGAGAGAAGACAGCTTTCTGATTTTATTCATTATTCCACAATGTGGATATCAACAGTTACAAAATCATCAATGTCTAAGGGAACAAATTACATCCAAACAGAAAAAGGAAAAGATAATTTTGCTCTTTGGGCTAAAGCATGTGCTACTGCATTACTTTGCCTCACAACATGAGCGAAAGAAAAACTCCGCATGGAGCTAACATGAAATAAAATGTCTCTAAACAAATGCCCTATAGATGAGGATTGCATATCTCCTCCCCTGCCGCCCTCCCCCCACCCCCCCAACAGCCCTTTAATGACTGTTTCTGAATCACCTTCAAAGTGGGATTGTTGTAAACCAATTTCTTTTGCAAAAATCACCGCACGCCTTGCTGCCAATGCCTCAAGACACTCCACAGAATGCGGCTTGATTATTTTTTCTGCCATTGCCGCCACAACTAATCCACCTGAATCACGTACCACAATGCCCAAACCTGCTTCCTCACATTCATTAAACAATGCTCCATCAAAATTGACTTTATACTCACCTGGCTTTGGAGGTATCCAATTGCAACGTCTCTGCTTCTTAGTACTAACAGGTGGGTCACGGCAAGACTGAAACAGTTGCAGAAAGTTTCGGACTGCTTCTGCAATACCATTGAGTGGAGTTGTTTTTTCACTGTTGGCACGTCCAAAAATAGCATGACTGCACAATAGTGTTCTCCTATTAGTTAGCTTATACAAAGAAATGAAAAACATCTAACTACACATTAGAGAGAGAGAGAGAGAGAGAGAGAGAGAGTAACCAGATGTGAGAACCATAGAGACGACCAAGATAGTTTGCAAGTTGAATCATGTTTTCTGCATTGTGTTTCGGGTTATGCTGAAGCTGAAAACTGAAATTGTTGTGCTATTAATTTGCTACATGGTCATGAAGATGCTCCTAGAAATACTTACAGGAATGGGAATGCCTGGCATTGGGGCAAGAAAAAAATCTAGAGTTAAATTTGATATCTCTGGTCAGATCACGATTTGCTTTATATGGAAAGAATTTTTATTACCTTTGTCTTTTTGTTGAAATTGGATAGTTATAATTGGATCTTTGTATCAATTTTTTTCTTCTTTTTTTTTTTTTTTTTTTTTTTTTTTGTTGCATATATAGGATATGATTTGAAACTTATGGGTCAATTTCAAAATGATTGTTTTTTATTTTAAAATTATAGTAATTTAGACAAGATTCAATAAAAAATTACGACTTACAAGTTTCTTATTCAGCAACAACATTCTTCACACATTTGGCTAATAAGAATCCACATCTTAGTATCAACCTAAAGTAACAGCTTCTCTTATTACTTTATAAGTAAGTTTGAAATAGAACAAAAATATACATTTTCTTTTTGTTTTTAAAAAATATATAGAAAAATATATTTTTTTCCTCTTTCCTTCATCCATAATGAACCAAGTTGAATGTAATAATTATTATTTTCTTCTATAATTTTTCTATACATCATAAGAATTTAAATATATTATTAACTCCAAAAAACATAGGTTACACGTTAGTATGAACAAAATGGTGTATTACACTTTATCAACAAAAAATTTCACCACATTTACAGTTTTCCCTCCCCTCGAAACTATCTATTTGCTTGATTGAGACCCTAATTTTGAAAGAATTGTATTAATGTGAACATGCTATCTAAATCAGTGGTTAAATGAGATGCAAATTGGGTCCAATTAGAAATTATCCTCATTTTTTGCAATGAAAAACTTTCTCTCAAGTTTGAATGTAACCAATATTGTATTTTGTCAATTAAGATGGTTTCTCTAAATCATGGAAGTGAAGACTTCTAGTTGATTTGTTGTTGTGTCTTAAGTGAGTAATACACATTGTATTGGACTGCTGTGAGATTAATTATTTCATTAACAATTGTTATATATCGGAATAGTAAATTTCATTACATCTATTTTCATGTACTCTCAATCTTGAGAGGATTGTGAATCCGATCAATAAATTTAGGTTTTTTGATATATCAAGGGTGAGATTTAATCCAATGGTCAAAACTTAGTATGTTGGGCAACTGTACGTAGTGTTTAGGGAACTTGTATTCTCATGATGGAATCCATAATCATTTTCTAGAGACACAAAATATCTCTTGATATAGGTTTAATGGGCACTTGTTAATTAAGGTGCTTGGCCAACCATTTAGGAAAGAGCTACTAAAGTTTTTATTTCATAAAATATATGAATAACTAAAATATTAAACCAGAGAATTAAGGAATAAAATAGTGAATTACAAAGTAGTAGTGAATTATGACTTTTTTCACTATGGCTGTGTCTGTGTCATGGAGGGGTCATATGCTATTTAGAAAATTATTTGGATATAATTTATTAAGAAGGTTTAGAGTGCAATTATAGTTGCATATTGGAACTTATTATATAATTTATAATAAATTTGGGTTTGTCAAGAATTGATTGAAAGTATGAAGGCTATCGTAGCAAAAGTCATGTTTGTCCCTTTGGTTCCATCTCTAGACACATAGTAAATCCCAATTGGGTTAGCTCAAAAGGCAATCTCAATTAGATAATTAGTCGGATATTTAATAATAGTTATTAAATAAAATAATTTCCTAGACAGTTAAAATGTGTGTACAATTAAATAGAGAAAATGGTATTCTCTTTGATCTCTCTTGAACCCACTTTTCCATTAAAATATGGAAGTGAAGGTGTGAAGAACTCATTAAAAGATTACATATTTTACGCATCACGTGAAATTGGGATGAAGATTGAAGATTTTCTCAAAATATTATATACTTCTTGTTTTTGAACTTCGTTACATAAATGTACACTTTCTATTCTTTGATTTAGAATTTATGGTTGCATAATTTTGACTTTAGACGTAAGCCCTAGCTTTTTTCTTCTCCTCTAGTTAGGAGCTCTCCTTCTCACATACGGTGAGGCTATCTCTACTACAGTGTGAGTAGTGCTACTTCTTTTCCTCTACGTAGTTTGGCTCTTAGGGGTGAGAGTTTGTCATTCTATCCTTGCTGAGGTCTAAACAGCATGGATTCCAATTTTATAGAGCGATTGCAACGTATTAGTCTTATAGCAGAAGAGGGAGAGATTATCACTGTCCACTCAGACCATCGTGAAAAAACTCTAGAGGAGTGTTCTCTCAGCCTACTAGGATGTTTTCTCACTTCAAAAACCATTAATCTCAGGGCTGCAAAGAATCTACTACGATCAGTTTGGAAAATAGGGAATGATTTGAAGATTACTGAAGTGGGTGATGGACTTCTTCAGTTCAAGTTCTCGTTGGAAAGTCAATTATTGTGGGTCATGAATAATGGCCCATGGAGTTTTGATAATCACCTACTGCTCTTGTGAAGGTGGGAGGTGGGTATGACGGCTTTCTCAGTTACTTTCCATCACGCTCCCTTTTAGGTGTAAGTTTGGGGATTGCCCTTTGATCTCACTATAGAACAGACGGGATGGGACATTGGTCGGACTATTAGACAAGTGCTGGATGTGGATAGTAAGGCGATTACGTCAGACCAAGCTCAGTTCTTAAGGATACGTGTGGAATTGCCACTTGATAAACCGATTCAGTGTGGAGCTCCAATATTGACCCCGGAGGGTGACAAGGTGATGGTGGCTTTCCAATACGAGCACCTTCTGGGATTGTGTTACAACTATGAGATGCTGGGGCACAAAGTGAAAGGGTGCAATGCTGTGATGAGAAGGCAGGGAGAGGATAGCCTATACAGTGAGTGGTTGCAGGCTGGAGTTCAGAAGCCAAAATTTTACAGAAGCCATCAGCCACCAAGCAAATAACGGCAGAGATGGAGACAGCAAATGGTCAGGAATCATCGCGTGAGAGGCACGCTCTTGAAACTGAAACCCCATTAACTGATCCCGATATTTCCGGTATGGACGTAAGCATTACAGAAAGTCAGCTGGCATTAATACGTGCACTGAGGAGCAAATATTCCCCTTTCCATACACGTCAGGACTCCATGATGACCATAATGATCCCAGGATGCGCACAGAACGTAAAATTAAAGACCCCAATCCCGAAAATAAAGGAGCACATAATAGGGATAGCTTGATTTCCGTTCCAATCTCTTACGTGAATGTTAGCAGCAGCGAGGAAACAAACCCTAGTGCATTACTAGAACCAACACGTGATTGCAACATGTCACGTGACTTTCAAAAAATCGAAAAAATAGAGGAGAAAATGGAAAAGAAGGTCTTGGGGTGCACAGCAAGATACAACTGAGAAAGCAAAAACAAATGGGAAGGGAAGAAGGAAAAAACGATCATGTACCGTGGATGGAGAGAGTATTGACAATGGCAGCACGAAGCATAACAAAAATATGGTGACCTTTTCAGATTACATAACGATGGAGGTTGAAATCCAGCCCTGCCAAGCACAATGATCGTCCTAAGTTGGAACTACTGGGGGCTTGGGAACCTCCGTGCAGTCACAGACCTCTCTCATTTAGTAAGATAAAAAGCTCCCCATGTTTTGTTCCTTATGGAGACGAAACAAACCGTAGAGGAGATGACAAAGATTCAAGAGGATTTAAGATACGACGCTATGTTGGCAGTACCTTGTGTTCGGAGAGTAGGGGGTTTGGCTATGCTATGGAAGTCTGAGGTATTACTAGATATTCAAACGTACTCTCTAAACCATATTGATGCCCACATCCTCAACAATCCTTCTACACCATGGAGGCTGACAGGTTTCTATGGTAGATAAGAAGACCATTGGAAGCACGAATCTTGGAGTTACCTGCGTCACTTGCATTCAAGAGCCTCATTGTCGTGGGTGTGTGTAGGGGATTATAATGAAATCCTGACATTTGATGAAAAACAAGGGGAAATACCAAGGGCAGGTCGATTAATGGAGGACTTTCGATGTGCTTTATTACACTGTGGCCTTATTGATCTGGGTTTTAGTGGGAATAAGTTCACTTGGAGGAATGGCCATCCTAGAGATGCCTTTGTTCAAGAGAGACTAGATAGGGATTGTGCTACAGTTGAATGGAGAGAGTTATTCCCTCACAACAAGGTTACTCATCAACATGCAGCCTACTCGGACCATGTTCCTATTTTACTCACAACTCAAGGGACCTCACAATCAACTAGACGAAAGAAGATACCAAATTGATTTGAATAAAAAAGGGGTTCTCATTTGGAATGTGAGCATATAATTATGGAAGGTTGGCATGTTATAAACCCCACTGGCAGCCCCATGTTTAAGCTATTTGAAAAAATAAAAAAGTGTCGCATGGCCTTGGTGGGGTGGAGTCGCAATATGAGAAGCTTGAAGGCACGAATTGATGAAAAGTATAAGGAATTGGAGTCCCTAACAGAGATGAACAATGCTGAAAATATTGGCCAAATTAATAAGGTGAGGGATGAGATCAATGAACTACTGCTACAGGATGAGTTGTTCTGGAGGCAAAGATCAAAGGCAATCTGGCTACCAACTGGAGATAAAAATACAAAATATTTTCATCAAAGGGCAAACCAAAGATGAAGGAAAAATCAGATTACTGGTTTTATGGATGAAAATGGAAGATGGTGTACCTCAGACAATGAGATTGCTAGGGTGGCTGAATCATATTTCCAAAATTTATTTTCATTAGCGTTTGAGTAACATATAGTCTTTATTGGAGATGGTGGATAGGGTGGTCACCCCAGATATGAACAACACACTCCTACAGCCATACACACCGGTTGAGGTCAAGCAAGCCTTGTTTCAAATGCACCCATCCAAATCGCTTGGGCCAGATGATATGTCCCCTTTCTTTTTCCAAAAGTATTGGCATATTGTTGGTAGTGATGTTACTAATGTTGTATTATCTGTATTACATTCTGGACATCTCTTGCATAAGATGAATTACACTCACATTGTGTTAATACCTAAGAAAAATGAGCCAAAACTTGTATCTAATTTTCGGCCCATCAGCCTTGGTAATGTGGTGTGTAGGATTGTCTCAAAAGTGTTACCAAACTGCTTGAAAATTATTTTGCCTAATGTGATTTTTGACTCACAATGTGTTTTTGTTCCTTAGTGGTTAATTACTGACAACACTACTGTAGCTTATGAGATTCTACACATGATGAGAAATAAAAGAAGAGGGAAGAAAGGCCAGATGGCCATTAAATTGAATATCAGTAAAGCATATGATCGAGTTGAATGGGAGTTTCTACGCAGAATTATGCTCAAACTGAGACTTGATTCAAAATGGGTCTAGCTAGCAATGGAAACAGTTTGTACAGCATCATACTCAGTGCTCATCAATGGGGAACCAAAAGGTTTTATTACTCCATCTTGGGGTATTAAACAAGGAGACCCTCTCTCCCCATACCTCTTCCTCCTATGTGCGGAAGGCCTCTCATCATTGATAAGATCCAATGTCGCTTCCCAGAGATTACATGGTATTCAGTCTTGTCCAAATGGTGTTTGTATCTCACATCTCTTGTTTGCAGATGATAGCCTTATTTTCTGCCAAGCTACAGTGGAGGAATTCCAGCATCTGCTACACCTTTTGGGAAATTATGAGGATGTCAATAAATAGGCAAAAAACCTCAATTTTCTTCAACAAAAATACAAGAACCGAAGTGAAGGCTAATATACAAGGATTGCTAGGGGCTCGGGTTATAGAGGATTGTGAGGCATACCTTGGGTTACTAATGGTTACTGGTAAATCTAAGGTAAATACTTTCAAAGCCCTACAGGAAAAAATAAATAAAAAGGTGTTGGGGTGGAAGGAGAAATTTATTTCAAAGGCTGGGAGAGAGATCTTGATTAAAACAGTGGCACAAGCTATACCCACGTATTCTATGGGTATCTTTAAGATCCCTCAAACACTCTGCCATTCCATTAATTCAACCCTAGCTAAATATTGGTGGGGCCAACCTAAAGATGAGAGGAAAATACACTAGACTAGTTGGAAGAAGTTGTGTATGCCAAAAGGAAGAGGTCGAATGGGTTTAGGGACATTGAGGCTTTCAATCTAGCTATGCTTGCCAAGTAATGTTGGAGATTGATCCACAATACCCATGCCTTATTCTATCGGGTATATAAATCTAGGTACTTCTCCACATGCTCGTTTATGGAGGCAAATTTAGGCAATAACCCCTCATACGTTTGGAAAAGCTTGCTAGCTGCAAGGGAGGTGATTAGGGAAGGTTCAATGTGGAAGGTAGGGGATGGATCCTTAATACAAGTCTCAAACCATAAATGGCTGCCAAACAGACCGGTGTTCCTGGGGACTCCTAGGCCTCAAATGTATGTAAATGAGTTGATTGATAGGGCCACAATGCAGTGGGACAGGGAGAAGATCTTCGATTTGTTCGCCTACATGACTAGGATGGATATTTTATCTATCCCCTTAGGTAGCAACTTTGCTCGTGATGTTCTAGTTTGGAAGGAAAATAAGTCTTAAGACTTTCACAGTGAAATCAGCCTATCAGCTGGCTTACAAGCTGAAGGAAGCGACTCAGGTTGAACATTCTGCAGCATCTTCAGTTCGGCATATCTGGAGCAGAATGTGGAAGCTGAATGTCCCTCCGAAGGTTCAAACTTTTGTATGGCAGGCATGCTCCAATATATTGCCTACCAGAGACAATCTCCATCGAAAAAAGTTAATGGCTTGTTTGGAAGTTTAGAGAGGGAGGAGAGTAGAGGGGAGTAGAGGGAAGGGGAGTAGTGGGGAGGAGAGTAGAGGAGAATGATTCACCTCCCCCTTATTTGGATGTTTTTAAAATTAGTAAGGGGGAAGAGAGTAATTAGCCCTTCCCCTTGTGTAATTTTGTTAATATAATAAGGGCAAATTAGGTAATTTACTTGGTCAATAGTTTATGTACTCTACTTCCCCTCCAAATCTCTCCAATTTGGGGGAATTAAAATTGGGGGGCTAGAGGGAGTCTAAACCCCTCCAAACTCCTCCAAACCCCTCCCCCTCATTCTTTAAAAAACTTCCAAACAAGGTAATTGCATTACTCTCCCTCCCTCTACTCTACTCCCCCTACTTTTTTAAACATCCAAACATGCCATAAGAGTTGACCCAAGATGTGAACTATGCTGCCAACATCATGAATCAGCTAATCACCTGTTGTGGGAATGCCCATTCGCAAGAAATGTCTGGGCTTTATGCAGTGGGAAGATTCAGAAGTATTCAAATGAAGCTCAGAATTTTTTTTGCTATTTCGCATGATGGTGGGAAGACTTCCTCAAGCTGAACTGGAAAAATGGGCCACGGTCTCTTGGGCAATATGGAATGCTCGAAATAAATTTTATTTCGAGCAAGTCCAACTCCACCCAATCCTTGATGGCACCCTTGGATACTTAGCAGAGTACCAGCACTTTTTGGCTGCACAGAATAGTGTTGTACATGGAGATTAACCTGGTGTATTTATGCATGTAGTACTTGTAGTCTTTCTTTCTACACTGCTACATATTTTAGTCTTTTGTCTTGTATGATGCCCTTTGAGTTATCGGGTCCAGTGGGCTTTAAGTTGTATACCACTTTCATATCAATAAAGTTTTTCTATCTTTACCTTAAAATAAAAAAAAAAAAAAAAAAAAAAAAAAAAAAAAAAAAAAAGAATTTATGGTTACATGTTATCTCTTATGAATGAAGTAGGTCATTGGGTTACTTTTTCGATATTGTTTTGTATATGATGCAAAATCATGTTTCCCAACAATAATTAATTAATTGCAGAATCAATCAAGAAAATTTTCAAGAGTAATTGAAAAAGTAAATTAAAGGCTACTTTTATTCAGTCAGCTTCTTTGTACATATTCTTAAAGGAAAGGGCAATCATTGTTTTCCACATTTTGTTTTTTATAATTATGGCATTTTGCAGTATGCACCATGATATTAATTCAAATTCCCTTCAGATTAGCTTGGGGTGGAGGTGGACATTTAGAACTATTGCTAGCCTCACATATGCATTAACCATCAACACAACAGCTATTGAGTCCTTGACACACACTAGTGGAGTTTAATCATTCTAGGACATCAAAATTTTATTGCTTCTACTGTTGGGACATCCAAAAATAGCATGTCTGCATAATAGTGTTCAATTAGTCAGCTTATACAAAGAAATGAAAACATCTAGCTACAAATGAGAGAGAGAGAGACTAACCAAATGTGACAACCATAGAGACAACCAAGAGAGCTTGCAATTTGAATGATGTTTTCTACATCATGTTTTGGGTTGCGCTAAAGTAGGAAACTGTAATTGTTGTGCTATTAATTTGCTATGTGGTCGTGAAGATGCTATAAAAAATACTTATAGGAAAAGGCATGCTTTGTATTGGGGAAAGAGATAAATTTAATATCTCTGTTCAAATCATGATTTGCTTTATATAGAAAGAATTTTTAATACAGTTGTCCTTTTGTTGAAACTGGATATTTATAAATTTTTTTTTTTTTTGAGCTAAATGATAGAGATATTTATAATTGAATCCTTGTATCAAATTTTATTTCTAATTTTTTCATATATATGATAAGATTTGAAATTTATGGATGTTTAAAAAAAAAATTAAATCATAATAATTTAGACAAGATTCATTCGACAATAACAGACTTCACAAATTAAACAAACAAGAATTAACATCTCAATATCAACCTAGAGCGACAGCTTCTCTTATTACAAAAATATACCTTTTCTTTTTTGTTTTAAACACAATATATAGAAAAATATTTGTTTTTCCGCTTTCTCTTTTCTCCATCCATAACGAACCAAGTTGAATATAATGATTATTATTTTCCTATACAATTTTTTTAAACATTATAAAAGGAATTAATATATTATTAACTCTAAAAAACATAGGTTACCATTTAGTATGAACAAAAGGGTAAATTACACTTTCTCAACCAAAACTTTCATCACATTTACAATTTTCCGTCCCCTCAAAACTATCAATTTGTTTGATTGACACCCTAATTTGAAATAATTGAATTAATGTGTCTATGTTATCTAAATTAGCCATTAATGCGAAGGAAATTAGGTCTAATGACAAAATTATCCTCATTATTTGCAATAAAAAAACATGTAGTTCTAGTTTGAGCAATAGTAGAAGCAAAATATAATCAACCAAAATTTTTGAGATGAGAATAAGATGGAGGTTTATGAAATAGGAGTTCAAAAGGTGTTTGTGATTAAGAAGTGGAAAAGAAAGTCTATTGTTCAAGTAGACAATAGTCAAAAACACAATCTTCCCTAAAATAAAGTGGAAGATTGGACTGAATTCTCAATGCCCTAGCCACAGATAGTATGTGTTGGTGTTTACTCTCTACAACTAAATTTTGTTGTGAAGTGTAAACATAGCTTTGCTAGTGTATGATTCAACTAGAGTTATAAAAAACTGTGAGCTTAAATTCCAAAGCATTTTCTAGTCTTATTGATTTGATTGTAATTCTAAATTGAGTGTGGACCATAATATAAAAAGAAAGTATTAAGATTCTAACTTCAGACTTGGATTTTATAAGGAAGATCCAAGTAACTCTAATGGCATCATCAACAACTGTTAGAAAATATTTGAAGCCCTCCGAATTAGGAACAGATTAAGGACCCCACACATCCATGCGAATCAAATAAAAAGAACAATTAGACAAGTTATTGAATGGAAAATGCAATCTTTTTTGTTTGGCCAAAGGACAAGCAATACAATCCTTATTACAAGAATTATGAAGAATAGATAAAACATGACTTAAGGAATGAAGTTTAGAGTCAGGTGGGTGTCTCAATCTAGAATGCCTAAAGATGAATTAGATGCAACAGAAGCAGTTGAAAGAGAAGTAAAAGCATCAATGTGATGTGCAGACAAAAAATAATTAAGAGAAGAAGAGACTTGAGATGGGTTAGAATGTTGCAGCAAGTAGAGACTCTCAAGAACTTGTTCTACTCCAATTGTTTTCCAACATGTAAGGTCTTCAATGAAGCAATATTAAGAGAGAGAGAGAGAGAGAGAGAGAAAGGCAACATGGATGTGATTTGATAATAGTACTAACTGACAAAAGATTGAAAGAAAAAGAGGGTATACATAGAACATTTGTCAGTGTCAATTTAGAGGAAAAAGTTATGGTTCCAATGTGTGTCACCCTAGTTGTTTCTCCTATAGGCAGTACTACCACAGTTTATGTAATAGCAGTAATGGTTGTTAACAAATTCACAGAACAAATAATATGGTCAGTTGCTTTAGTGTCCAAGACCCATGTATCAGAACTATTTATAACCTTGGTAGGAAAGGTTGAATGCTGAAAATTTGGTTACAAAGCAAGAAGAAAAAGGCATCTTACCTGCCACAGAATTAGAAGGTAAAGAAGGTACAACCACATTTTTTGCATTGTGAAGTTCTTTTCCATGAGCAGCTGGAAAAGAATTCATTGATAATGGTTGGTTGTGAGCACCAATCAAAGCCAAGAGTTGATGAAACTGATCTGGTGTGCAAGACAAAGATGGTTAACTTGGAACACAACTTGATTCCCGAGACTGATCAGTGGAAGAAACCTGATGTGCCATTGAATTCTTGTTCTTGAACTTGAAACTTGGTGGGAATCCATGAAGTTTGTAACACTTATTAGTTGTATGCCCCAACTTACCCCATTGTGTACATTGTGGTCTTTCCTTTCCTTTTGGATGATTAATACCATGTCCAAAACTAGCATTAATAGTGAAGTTTTGCCCTTTTATAGCAAGACCTGTTGATTCTACTCTAGAGTATGATCCATTTCCAAAATATCTTTGCATCTCTTCTTGGATTAACAAAGAATACACTTTGTTCATATGTGGTAAAGGATTCATCAACAGAACTTGGGTCTTAACTTGGACAAAAGACTTATTCAATCCCATGAGAAACTTCATCACAAATTCTCTAACTTGTGAATAAGTCAACTTTCGATTCACATTGCAAATGCATTTACCACAAGTATGCATAGGAGAAGGACTAAAGTTTTGCAATTGATCCCATAAAACTTTCAATTGAGTAAAGAAATCTGTAATAGAAGTTTCACCTTGTGTAAGCTCTGAGATTTCTTTCTACAAATTGAAAATTCGTGGTCCATTTCATTGTGAAAATCTTTCTTTAAGATCATTCCATATCTCCAAAGATGTATCCATGTAAATGATGCTAGCTTGAATTCTTGGTGAAACTGCGTTGATAATCCAAGTTCCTAACATTTTATTTGCTTAAATCTATGATGCAGAAACAAAGGATCATCTGCCATAGATGAATCCTGTGAAGATGGAGGATTTTCAAAAGTAGAAGCATTGACTGTGACAGCAGCCATTGATGAACTTCAAGCTTCTGAGGAAGATGAAAGAAAGAGGAAGAACAGAAATAAAGAAAACTGTACGTAGAAGCTTCAATTTGATAGCATAATAAGAAACTGAGAGAGATTGTGAAAATGAAAATTCTGATTAACTTAACAAAGATTACAACCTCCATTTATATATTAGAGGCTAAGAGAGAGAAACTAACACATAAAACCGCCTAAATAAACTGACTAAATTTTAACATAGCACGTGCTATTCACATGGTTACTAAACTTTACAAAATAAAGAAGCAATGCTACAGGTGGTTTTAGCACGGTAACAAATAACAAAATGTCGTTTAGTTCATTCTTTCAATTTACAACTTGTTTTCTTCTTAGACTTCTCAATCTTCTCTTCTTCGATCAAGCACCTTTCCTTTTGTTTATCATTCTGATAAGATATCACATGGTCTCTTCTTTTCATTTCTCTATCTCACCTTTTTTTCTATATAATTTTTACTTTAATTCTATAAAAAATAAACCCAAGTTGATTTTAAAAATAATGACGACAAAAAATCAACTTTGCAAGTTTTCCATATTAAACCACCCTACTTCTCGATTGAATAGCTTTCTAACCGCAACACCAAATTGTATAAAGTTGGTACCTTAAAATGTGATGGAATGCCAATTGCCTAAGAGTGGTACACATGCTTAAGAAGTTGGTTCTGTTTTAAATTTGAGCTTCTTATAAAGGTCTTCCAATTGGTGTAGCTACACGGCCTACACCTCATTATTGCAAATGTGAATGCGGCATTTTTTTTTTTTTTTTTGGTGGCAAACCTATTTGTTTGATTTTAAATAGATTCTAAACTTTTTTTTTTTTTTTTTTTTGGAGAAACAAACACACACGCTAGAAAGAGGAAAAGATGTTTTAACACAAAGGCACCACAACTCCACTAAAAAGTCACGAACTCACGATAACTTTTAAATAGATTCTAAACAATTTTAATCTCTCTATTTTATAGTTATTTTTAATGTTGTGGATATACGTTGGCATATTAGTGAACCACAAAAATTCTTATATATTATTATTTGCCTGTGCGCTTGTTAATTTATTTTACCTATATTATTAGTCTAAATTCTTCTGGTGTTAATTTATTGTCTTTATTGCTTGGTTTGAATTGTACTGATGCGATTGCACAACAGAATTTGAGTCCCATAAAACATTCTCCATTATAACTTGAGAAATCAAACTAGATATTTTTATCATATTTCCATCTTAAACGAGATTCAAGCCAAACTGTCTATGCACAACATATTTATTTGATATTACAAAGATTCAAAAACTCATATCTCATATGTCATTCCAACCCTGACAAGCCTACCATGTGGAATCTCCAGTACTTTCTCCCCTTGCCTAAAATTTTTCCTCAAGAAATTATAGGCATAGTTAACTACTATCTTCTTCAACAAGGAGGATTCATGTTCTGCTACCACGTCTACTTCTCCAAGAAGATAAACCACACCATTCTCCATCGCTTTCTGTACAAATACAATCTCTTCTTCAACTCCCTGGATGGGAACAGAGATAATTCGATTAGAAGAATTTGTCGAGTTAACAGCGTTGATTGATTGAATGGAATTAGAACTTGATGAAATACGAGATGGATTAGGCTGTTGCAGTGCTTCCTCAATGTGAATAGTTAATCCTTTTGTTTTTCCATCTTTCTCCAATAGAGAGGAATGCTGGAGGTTCACCGGCTCAGCCATTTGTTCAGTGGTCACTCCTTGAAGCTTGAAGTGCTCAAGTTGGATGAATTCTTTCAACTGTTCCACTATTTGTCGCTCAAATTCCTTGGCTTCTTCAATCACATCATTATAGCCATACCTCACAACACAGCGGAACATTCGATAGTCTCTTGGTTCAACATGTCGAAATAGAAACCTCTCTTCCATTGCAACTTTGCTAATTGGAATGGACTTAATTGAGACAAACACTAAAACAGAATGGATGGAGGGTATATTAGAGACAAAATGAGGAAATATTGGAGGTATGCCCTGTACAAGCTCAGAGTAAAGGAATGCTATTCCTGGTACCCGGTTAATATTTGGTTTGGTAACCAATTCTTTTATGAAATCATTAGAAACCTTATTCTTGAGCTCGAACATGTATCTTTGTTTGTGTACATAATGCCAAATCCCCATAATTGTCATTAGGACAAAGGCAAAGACCAGCGGAAGGAAGCCACCTTGTATGAACTTGTATAGGACAGATGATAGATATATTCCCTCTATTGAACCGAACACTACAAGGAAGAGAGCAGTCCACCATATGCTTGTCTTCCAAACAACTAGCATTATTGTTGTAAGCAAACCTGTTGTAATTAACATTACAGTCACCACAGCAATTCCTGCAATAAAGATGGAAAATAGCTTATGATCATTATTGTTGATGCTGTAAACTTGTAATTATTTTTACTTGTGCTATTATGCTATAGATAGATGTTATACAATAAAATTGCTCCTTTGACTGCTCCAATAGGACATGGAACATTTATATCCTCAATTGCCTAATAGATGGTCAAATTGAAGTTTTTCAAGGTTACCGTATGCATTGCCGATCTTATCAGTAGTCTTGAAGGCCAGTGTGACTACAACACAAGCAATCATGAGAGCGTAGTTGGCCTCAGGGATGTAAACTTGACCCCCATACTTTGAAGAGGTATGAACGACCTTAACCCTAGGAAAGCAACCTAAACTTTGCGATTGAGAGAGAATTGCAAATGTCCCAGATATCATAGCTTGACTGGCAATAATGGCAGCAGCTACAGCCACAACGAATGTTGGCCAATATATTGGTCCTGCATAAAAGTTAACTTAGCAGTTACTTGCTCAAGCAAAACAGATGTAGTTACATCAAGAACCTTTCTAAGAGTGGAGTCACCTCTTCCTTGTTGTCAACAAAACTAACCTGGTATGGAGTCGTAGAACGTATTAGACACATTCTCTGGGAATTTCCTGAGGTACGCTGCTTGTCCACAATATTGAGCTATTACCGCAGGAAACGTAATGCAAGAGAAACTGATCTGCAATACAAGGTGAAAGATTAATAATCCTGCTGATCATAATTAGCTTATTCAGTAAAATGGTTCTTGAGAGAGAGAGAGAGGGACTCCAGTCCAAAAATATAGCCCAACCAAAATGGAAAAAAGGACAAATAGGAATGACATGTGGAATCTAAAAACAAATAAATAGGACTCTCATACCATGTAAATTAAAGCATTTAACCTAAAAACTTAAGATATAAGGTGAGTTTGGTTCAGCTTTTTGAAACTGGGCTTTTTGAAAAAGTGAGGTTTTCAAAAATTGCAGTATGAAATTGGGTTTTTTGAAAAAACTAAGTATCTAGTAAAAACTGTTAAAAAGTGTTTTTTGAAAAAGTTGAGTGTTTGATTAGTACCTATATATAAAGGAGTTTGTTTCATACTTAGTATCAACTTCTTAATAATAATAATAATAATAATAATAATAATTACTTCATGTTAATAATAAATGACTCTCTTAATAAAAGATTTTGTAAAAAAGTATACTTGGTTTTAATATTTCTCTTTTCAAAAAATGTTATGTCCACAACATTTTCACAATAAATTTTCATAATATTGTGAATTGGCATTACTCAAATATATTCTATTCTTTTAATATATTTATTGGCACCTTGCCCCACACCCAACCCAACCCATTTCCCTTTTCTTTTCTTTTTTCTTTTTTTATTCCTTCCGTTTTTCCTTAGCCACAAGAGCCAACCCTACACCTTTTGTAACACCCCAGCTCAATTCAAGAGTAAAGAAAAAAAAAAAGGGGGGTCAGATATTTTAAGGAGCCACACGTGTGACCCCACCTACCCCACTCCCCTCAACCACACATCTCACAAGAATCCTCACTCTCTTCGCCGACCGCTCATTTGCTTATTTCTCTTTTTTCTTTTTTTTTCTTTCTTTTTTTAATTTTCATACAATAAACACTCCCCTCTATCACTCTCTCATCTCCTTCCATGGTACCCACTCCATAGCACCACCTCGACCATCATTTTCCAACAAGGATCACCAGAAAACTCCATAGGAAAAGGTAAGGCTCACTCATCTCTAAAGGAGTTTATTTCAGATCGCGAAGATTCACCTAAGGTAATTTCTTTTAATTTTACCAAAAATCTTCAATACCTCTCTCTCTTCATAACCCCAAAACCAAATGGGAATTGAAGTCAGATTGATGCATCAAAACTCCTCGTTACTCAACCTCGACCATGTCGGAAGATTCAGATCTGGTTGTTGAGAGTGAGATTAGCAGTGGAGGTTCCGGCATATTGTAACTATTATTTTCTGTGTTTATCTTTTCAGTTTTTAGTGTATTTTGTGATTAGTGAGATGAGGGTAATTTGGGTCATTCCTTGCATTTCTAACGGTAATATTGATCAAAAGCACTTTTGCATTTGCAAAAGCTCAAGAAACTTGTCCGCACGTTTTGGATGAATTCTTTGCATTTCAAAATGCAGTTTTTTTTTGTGAAAAGTACGTTTTGAAACATTATCAAACGCTTGATTTATTTTTTTTGGTTTCAAAAAGCGCTTTTTGCCGTCTGAAAGCTGAAACAAACAGGCACGTTGATGTAATGAATGTGGATTTTCTGCTATTGAAATTGTTAAGGACATATTTTGTGTAATTGGCTAATCGTTTGACAAAACGCACTTTACTTGTATTTGGGTAGATCTAGGATGTGTTTAATACTTCAAGGAACATGTTTTTTAAGTCTAGTATTAAAGTCATGAAGATTGGATCAAGAAATAAGTAAAGAAAATGTGTTCATTAAAGCTAGACAAATAGCTCGACACCTGTGTACAGATAGCTCAACAGCTTTTCGACACCTCTCGACAGCTGGCTATCTATCGAGCTCTTAAGGTGTTTCTTATCGCAATCTCGACACCTTCTCGACAGCTGGTGGATCGATCGAGAAAGCTCTTGTCCCCTCGACAGCTTCTCGACACCTCCTCGACACCTAACTATCTATCGAGGTTTAAAGCTTGACACCTCCTCGACACCTGCTATCTATCAAGGTTACGGAAATCAAAATTTTCAGATCTGATTTTTGGGCCAGGCATTTGTATTTGTGTAGGGTTATAAAGCTTATTTTAAAGGCCGTCACATAAGAGAATACAAGGAGAACATATGCAAAAGGTGACCGATGCCTTATTCTCTTTAAAAGAAGCTACTGCGTCTTTGCGCCTTAGGGTTTTGTAACCAAGTGCTTCTTGATCTTCATTGTTGATGAAGTGAAGAACTTTGCAGCCAATAATCTTCTTCTAGTTGGTGATTAAGTCGCGTACTGGGATCCGCGTAATTGGTTAGTCACATACTGGGATTCGTGCATCATCAAAGGGTGGCGTTCATATATTGAAGAGTTTAGAGGTTCTGAAGCGGTAGAAGGTTTATACTGTGAGTTCATCTACCGGGATTGTAGAGTCTAGGGACAAAAGTTTTGTACTAGATTTGAAATTTCTCTTTACTAAAGTGGATTGCTTTTCGAAAAGATTTCCCCCCAGGTTTTTTTACTGTGAAACTGGTTGGTTTCATTAGTTTTCCTGGGTTATCATATCTTGTCTTATTTATTTTTTCCTTTGCATGATTTTGACATGATATTGATGTTTGTTTATTTTAACAAGTTTTATTCATAATAAATCTAATTAACAATTTGGGTTTAAAACTTGTTAACTCTATCAACCGGGGTCTAAATTTCCCAACAAGTGGTATCAGAGCAGGTTCACTCTGATTGGATTAATTTCCTGAGTGTGATCCTTGACCCCTGTTGTCATGGATCGCGGACAATCTCTTTTGATTCCTCCTTTAGTTGATGGAACTAATTATGCATACTGGAAAGTTTGTATGAAAGTTTTTTTACAGGCTCTAGGTGAACAGGTATGGCAAGCCGTTGAAGTTGGCTGGATTAAGCCAAAGGAAGCGCCGGTGGATTGGGATGATGCAACAATCATAGTGGCAAATTTTAACAGTAGGGCCTTGAATGCTTTGTTCTATGGGGTGACCAATGAGGAATTCAAGAAAATATTATCCACGGAAGTTGCCAAGAAAGTATGGACCATTCTTGAGACCAACTATGAAGGTACCAAGACAGTAAAGACTGTGAAGTTTCAAAGACTCACTAGCAGTTTTGAAGAAATAAGGGTGGAAGAGGATGAGACCTTTGATGAGTTTTATACTAAACTCAAGGATATTGTGAATTCTGCTTTCAACCTTGGAGAATTTATAGCAGAATCCAAAATTGATAGGAAAATCCTTAGGTCCTTACTTGAAAGATTCCATGCCAATATCACTGTCATTGAAGAAGCAAAGGACATTAATCAAATTCCTTTGACTGAGCTTGTAGGGAACCTTCAAACCTATGAGATGGGATTAGACACAATGGGAAAATGTGGAAAGAGTAAAAACTTGGCTCTCAAGGGTATAGAAGAAGAGATTGAGGACTCTGAAGATGAAAATGAAAGTGAAGATGATGATGAGGATCTAACGTTCATAACTGATGAGATTATCAAATTTCTTCAGTTTAGGAAAAAGGATAAGGGCAAACCTCCTGGGAAATTTAAATCTTCTAGGAAGGGCAAGAATGAGAAACCCCTCATTCAATGCCATGAGTGCAAAGGTTTTGGTCATATGAGGATAGAGTGTCCAAACTACCTCATGAAAGAAAAGACCAAGGAGTCAAAACGTAAAGGGTTGATTGCTACCTAGAGTGACACTGATGATGACTCTTCTAATGAGTATATGGATGAATGTCGTCACGTTATGGCCTTTGCTGCCACAATCGATAAGGTGATTGTGGAGAGTGCTAGTGACAGTGAGGATTCTTCTTCTGATGAAGTATCCAAGAAGATGACCCTTCAGGAAGACTATGATAAGCTATGCACTGAGTTCATAAAATCTGAAAAGACTTCTCATCTTTGTAGAAAATAGCTTAATGAGGTAGAAATTGAAAAAGCTGATTTGTTAGTCAAGCTAGATGAGACTACAAGGTTAGTTTAGACTCTTATTGTGGATAACACCTCATTAGAAGAGAATGTCAAGAATCTTGAGACTGAGCTTAGTCAAGCTAGAACTCAAATAGAGAGGATGTCTAGTGCAAAGCTTAATGAGGTCTTGAGTGCTCAAAATCCTAGTTTTGATAAGACTGGCTTAGGATATGCTGCTTCCTCCAGCTCCTCCTCATCCACGGCTTCTAGATCAAGGACCATCTTGGTGCCACAATCTGAGAAAGGTAGTGCCACAATCTGAGAAAGGTAATAAAGGTATGAAATCCAAAACTGATTTGTCTAATTCTAAATCCTTTATTAAACCTCATGTTTGTCACCATTGTAGTGTTTCTAGACACATTCGTCCTAATTGCTTTAACCTGTATCCTCATAAGCAATTGTCCAAACGGTCATAGGTTTCCTCTCAAGGACCTACACCTTTGTTTGGAGAGTTATTAAAAGTCTTGAGATTTTTAACTCAATTTCAGGAAAATTCTAATTCTTCTATGTCCTTTAGTAGACATAGTAGGACACGTGTCTTTTCATCTTCACGGCCAAAGACTCATGTTGTGTAGGTGAGAAAGGAGCCTAAGACTTAATTGTCTTTTATGTTTATCCTGTACTTTGATTCTTTCTATCTAAAGTAGGACTCTCTTTGCTTGATTTCTTATCTGTTTTTGGAATCATGCTTTTATGCATCTGTAATTTTTCTATCATGCCTTCATGCATATGCATCTTTCTTTCTGCTTTCATGTTGTTTTTTTGTTTTTGTTTGGTTGTTTAGTTTTTATTTTGTTTTGTTTTCAAAATAAAAATAAAAAATTAGAAAAATACAAAAACAGTGTGTGTTTTGTGTACATTGGTACTTATGTACATTGGATGGCCATTAAAACAAAGTTTTCTAAACGTTGTATCATTTGTAACTTAGATTAGCATCTCTATGCACAACTAAGCAAGTGAGTTTTGTGGCTCTTGTTTGTGATAAGTAAGATTAAGTTATCTCTTGAACTTAACACTCATATCACTCTTTTTGACAGGTAGGACTAGAAAATCTTAAATGAAAGGCATAAATAATCATCTCACCACTTTTGTCTACCAATCATAATATAGACACTTGTATGCTTCGGCATAACAAAAGTGCAGTGTCAAAGACATCCGTATGCTTCGGCATAGCAAAAATGCAATGTCTATACTTAACATGTTGGGTATTTCTTTTCTCTCTTCTATATGCCCATGCATGATATGCTTAAAAGAAAATATGCAAAGAAAATAAAAAGCAAAAAGATCAAAAATGCTTTAAATATAATTGCAAGCGTGTATTCTAGGAGATGTGGGAGTTATAGGATGTACCTTAAAGGTGATAGTCCCTATCAAACAGTTATGATTGTGTGTGAGTTAAAGTGATTTTCTGATATCTCAAATCGTCATAACATGTATACACTTATGCAATCTTGCGATGTTTTTCACACACAACACGCAATATTCTTTGCTACTCTTGATACATGTGCAGGTACAATATGATTTGGCCATCATTTGGTTTACATGTGTTAATGTATACTCACTAAACTGTCTTGACTTGTTTTTTAAAGATAAAATTGGTTAGATTTGTTCAATGTGTGTGTGTGTGTTTTGGGATCTATGTGCTTAACATTTTTCTTGTTGAGAGATTTGTTTTTTCACATGTTTTGCATCCTTCTTTTATTTTGTCATCCATAGCATCTTGTTTCATTACATTAATGCATTTATATGGATTTCTTTGTACCCGCTTGATCATTCTTGATCATCTTTATGTTTCTCGGGTGAAGCTTTCTAGCTTCTTGTACCCTTTGTCAATCATGACAAAAAGGGGGAGAAATTGTGGAGACGTTATAGTTTCTATTTAAGATTCTACAAGTTAGGGGGAGAAATACATTCCTTTGTAAGGGGGAGATGTGTTTCATCTTGTTAAGGGGAGTGCTTACTTCCTTCTTCTTGTACCTTGGGTCTTGTGACCATGTTTACATACATTGAACTTATCTTCTTTATATGTTGATGTATATCTTCTTCACCTACCTTTACATGTGTTGTTTCTTTTCTATTTTCATACACATGTTTCTTATACTTGTATGCAATCTATTATTTCTGTTTCACACTAAGATGCCTTGATGAGTTTTGTTTAAAGTGTTTCAGAAATACAGGTTGTCAAAGTCTACTTGCCATAAACTCTCTTCTTGCAAAGTTTTTTAAGAGTTTGTGTTAGGATAGATTTTATTGTATTCAACAAGTGAATATGAATTGAGTGATTTATGACTTTTCTCATATGTTCATTTGTTTATTGTGGTTTTGTCACGGATTTCCAAAGGGGGAGATTGTTAAGGACATAGTTTGTGTAATTGGCTAATCTTTTGACAAAATGCACTTTATTTGTATTTGGGTAGATCTAGGATGTGTTTAATACTTCAAGGAACATGTTGTTTAAGTCTAGTATTAAAGCCATAAAGATTGGACCAAGAAACAAGTGAAGAAAATGTGTTCATTAAAACTGGACAAATAGCTCGACACCTGTGGATAGATAGCTCAACAGCTTCTCGACACCTCTCGACAGCTAGCTATCTATCGAGCTCTTAAGGTGTTTCTTATCGCAATCTCAACACATTCTCAACAGCTGATGGATCGATCGAGAAAACTATTTTCCCCTCGACAGCTTCTCGAAACCTCCTCAACACCTAGCTATCTATCGAGATTTAAAACTCGACACCTGCTTGACACCTGCTATCTATCGAGGTTATGAAAATCAGAATTTTTAGATTTGATTTTTGGGCCAGGCTTTTGTATTTGTGTAGGGTTTCTTTTCTAACAACCCTATACCTATATAAGGCTTATTTTAAAGGTCGTCACGTAAGAGAATACAATGAGAACATATGCAAAAGGTAACCGATGCCTTATTCTCTCTAAAAGAAACTACTACGTCTTTGCGCCTTAGGGTTTTGTAACCAAATGCTTCTTGATCTTCATTGTTGATGAAGTGAAGAACTTTGCAGTCAACAATCTTCTTCTAGTTAGTGATTAAGTCGCATACTGGGATTCGCGCAATTGGTTAGTCACGTACTGGGATTCGTGCATCATCAAAGGGTGGCGTTCATATAATGAAGAGTTCAGAGGTTCTGAAGCGATAGAAGGTTTCTGCTGTGAGTTCATCTACGAGGATTGTAGAGTGTAGGGACAAAAGTTTTGTACTAGATCTGAAACTTCTCTTTACTATAGTGGATTGCTATTTGGGAAGGTTTCCCCCTAGGTTTTTTTACTGTGAAACTGGTTGGTTTCATTGGTTTTCTTGGGTCATCATATCTTGTCTTATTTATTTTTTCCGCTGCATGATTTTGACATGATATTGATGTTTGTTTGTGTTAAGAAGTTTTATTCATAATAAATCTAATTAACAACTTGGGTTTAAAACTTGTTAACTCTATCAACCGGGGTCTAAATTTCCTAACAGAAATAAATCAATTTTACATTTCAAATTAAATGTTACAAATCTGAAAATATATCAAGTGATATGCCATTTATAATATGAGTAGTGCTACGAGTACTCTAAGTTTCACTACATTAAGACAATTCAAATATTCATTTATGAGATAGTTGAAGATTATTCACATCAATTGTTACATTAGTTTGTAAACTTTATTTAGTAAAACTTTTTATAATACTTTTAGCATTTTCCTTATAATATTAAATGGCGTGACATTTTTTACGTTTTGTTTTGCAATGAATTTTATAGAGAGACCTAACTTAAACAAAAACCCATATAAAATCCAAAACCCAATCAATTATGAATTTTCTAATGGGGTTTCATACTCCATTGGGTCCTTTCCGTATGTCTCAAAAATTATTTTTAGCTTTCAAAATATATTTTTAAATAAAATAAACCACAGGATCAAGGTGAATTCTAAAAGAAAAAGATTGAATTATAAATTACACTCTCGAAGTTTAGGATCATTTTAATTTACCAATCAAGTTTAAAATGATGGATTTTGAACCCAAACGTTATATAGTATTTTTTATTAGTCTTCCTGTCTATGTTCCCTTAATGATTTGATCATTTTGACAATTTGAAATTAGAATATGCCAATTTATTCAAAAAATACATATATAAGCAAAGAGATATAAGCCAACACTAGAAATACACATCAACTTGTGTGTCTAGCTACACATCAATTGCACATCAACTTATACTTGTACTCTAGTTATGTAATGTACTATAAACCCGATTTAAAACACTAATATTACTATTTTTGTGTGTGTTCTAATAAGTATTACTGTTTACTCAAAAAAAAAGTAGA
Source organism: Quercus ilex subsp. ballota (assembly GCA_032727855.1). Classification (NCBI taxonomy): domain Eukaryota; kingdom Viridiplantae; phylum Streptophyta; class Magnoliopsida; order Fagales; family Fagaceae; genus Quercus; species Quercus ilex. The sequence continues at coordinate 47,580,340 of CM064910.1, forward strand.
GATGTTTATCCCACATTGGTTGTGTGTGTCTAATATTTGTTGTTTATAACTTCAGTCTACAACTACAAAAATTAGGTCACTTTGTAGTTGTACTCTAGTTATATAATGTATTTTTACTAAAAAAAAAAAAAAAAGTCTAACTTTAGTTGGCATTTAATAGCCAGCTCATTAATTAATGGGTATGGGCCGAAGAACTTTATTCAAAACATTGTTTACTGCTCTCTTTAAAAAAATTATTTAGTGTTAGGGTCTAAAATTAAAATTTAATTTAATTTTAGAGTCAAAATCAAAATCACCATAAATTTTGAAAGTGCAATTCACAAATAGAAAGAGAAATGGAAAGATTATTGTATAGCTTACTTGGACTGCTCGAACGTTGAAGTGACCCAAATCAGCAAACATGGCCTCGGTCCCTGGTTTTGTCCCCAGTCAAAATAGAAAACCAAAGGTAAAACAATCCAAAAAAGAAAAAAGAAAAAAAGAAAGTAGAAATATAAACAACACTAGAGGTTATAGTTTAGGGTAATTATAGATTCAAATTGTAATAGCAAATGTGTACAACGTATCTAGGCAAAAAATTGTACACTTTTTTTAAACAATTGTAATTATATGTAAATAATTGTACACTTTTTTGTAAATGTGTACAATATTGTACCCCTTTTTTTAATTTACAGTGTAAGTTTTATATTAGTAGCACAATATAAACTAATAATTTTTCTTTAGTTTATAGGGTCTAATTAATGTATGCTTTAAGGACATACATTAACCATGTATTTTAAAAAATATTTTATGAAAAATTGAAAAAGTTTTTTAAAAAGTTTGTTATTTTTTCGTTTTTTCATAAATTAAAAAAAAAAATCCCTAAAATGAGTTACTGATATATGCATATATGCTCTAAGGGCAAATATTAGTAAAACACTAATTTATATCTCTCACCTGTTACGCATAGAAGAACCCCACCAAGGGAAATCCATCCTTGTTTACCATTTCTTTTGAAGTACTTTACGATATATGCTGGATTGAAAGCACGTAATACCCCAATGTCATATTTGAATAAGTTGTAGAGACCAATGCCACTGATGAACAAAAACCACACAAAGATGATAGGAGCAAACGAAAAGCCCACTTTATCAGTGCCAAATCGTTGAACAGAAAAGAGTAGGATCAAGATTGCTACTGAAACCCCCACAACAGCCCCTGGATGAATATTTAACACATCAGAGGTATTCCTAGTTATGGTGGCAAAATGATTGACTGCCTATGTTTGAAGCATTATCTTCTTTCTATTTTATTGGGTTCTCTTAGAATCAAGTACACTAAAATCTAGTGCAAACATAATACCTGTGCCTAGAGAGTGTATCCCACTCACCGCAGAAAGAACTGCAGCAAAGACCAATCATTGTGAAATGTTAACAGATAAGCCTTGTACTGTTTCACTATGTCAAAAAATTTGTGACAAAGCAGAAACTGACCTGAAATGCATGGAGTAAGAATCCCATCTCCAATTACCATGGAAGTTCCCATGATGGTAACAAGGAAAAGTACAGTTTGTGCACTTTTGCTTTTCTCAAGCATCTCCCTGATCTTATGAGCTCGTCTCGACTGGTTGGATGGCAATTCAAGTCTATAGTGAGATAGCTCCCTGTCCTCTGGCTCTTGATTTGGTATTAAACTCACCCTTGCATAACGGCGTATCAAAGAATAGAGTGCAAATGTTCCACCTACAAATTACATTAGATTTTCAGGGCACTGAACCAAATAGAACAATGGAAGGTTATCACTACATCAGTTATGCATGGAATGTGCGCTACCTAGCACCTAGAGAATTGAAAGTACTTTGTCAGGCTTATGTAATTACCATAAATATTACCTTAAGTTATAATGCATTCATAGACTACAAAAATACCTTACAAGTTTTTTGCTAGGTAAATAGGGGAGGGGACTGGTGGAATTTGAATCTCAGTACCCAAGCACAATAAGAGGTGTTAGAATCATCGGATTTGTAGGTAAATAGAGAGCGAAAAATCTTACATACTCTCAAAGCAATGCTCTCACAAAAGGAGTGAAACCCTCCTTGGGACTCATCTCTGTTGTGAAAGCCCAAAGCACTATATTGGGAGTAGGTAAAAATTGCCCAATAGAGAGGGGAATGGTGGAATTTGAACCCTAATGTCCAAGACCAAGCACCACAAGAGGTGTTGGAACCACTGGGGCTATCCGTCGAAACACAAAAATATCTCATGTGTTAATAAGACAGAGAGAATTCAAATTAAGGAAACATAATCCATTTCTTACCATCACCATTGTCATTGGCCCACAAGACGATAAAGACATACTTTATCATGGGTAGGAGCGCAATGGTGTAGATGATGAGAGACAACACCCCAATAACGTCTTCTTGATCATTAATAATATTGGGGAAAGTGCTTGAGTATACATAAAGCGGTGAAGTCCCTATGTCCCCATATATCACCCCTATGCTCTGAAATGCTAAACTTAACGTACTCTGCCAATTCACCTGCTCCACACCCAAAAATACAAGTCAGTCACAACTTATTAGTTAAGTACCATAAATCAAAACAATCAAAGTAGTGCCATCAGTGAGACACCTTGGAGGCATGGTTTTGAAAGGATGAAACTCTTCCAGCCTCTATATTCAAAGAGTCTACCCGGCGCAGCTTTGTCCATGATAGCTTTCGCTCTTTCATGTTCTTTTCCTCAACTGTTATTTCTGTTCCTTCGTTCATCTCAGTTTCTCTAGTCTCCACCACTTTCTCTGCCATCATTTGCTACTGTTTTTGTTTCTCCAGTGATGGCTTTCTTTGTTACCTATGCCTTGCTACCGGATTTATAAGCACAAAAGTCATACATGCAAGGGCGATATTTATTTGTTTAGACTTTTTTTTTTTTTTTTAGTAGTATTTAAATTTTGGCTAAAATGCAAAACTGACCCTCTAAGTTTTACCTTTTATCATATCAGTCCTTTAAGTTTTAGTTTTGTCATTTCAATCTTCTAAATTTTAATTTTTGTCAATATAAACCTCTGTTAGTCTTCTATTAAGTCCTCCGTTAGTAGCCATTAGTCTCCTCGCAAGGGAAAAAAAAATGGATAGTAAGAAACAGAAAAATTATCTATAAGTATAAAAACTTTTTGGGATGTTAGAGGAGAAAAAAGAAAAAGGAATTAAGATAATAGAACTTGTTGAAAGACGCACTTAGATGACCACCTTTGGAGATTGTTTTTAATTGGCTTAAATGAAAACACTATCTTCTCAACAAACAAACAAACAAAAATGGAACACTACAAAATAGAAACTGTTAAGCTATTTTCGTTGGTTTTAGTGAGATACAAAAATTGTCTGTTTCAACAAGAAGATTTTGACTTGCCAACCTTCGTTATGCCGGCGGCTCCATGAGATACTACAGACCGAATAGTTGACGCCATTGATTTTTTCTGTTCCAAGTTGCAAGAAGACTTTTTTTTCCCCCCCTTGCAAGGAGACTAATAGCTGCTAACGGAAGGATTTAACAGAAGATTAACAGAGGACTGTATTGACAAAAAATAAAATTTAAAAGACTGAAATAACAAAACTGAAATTAGAGGACTGAAATTACAAAATGTGAAACTTAGAGAGACTAGTTTTGCATTTTAGCCTTAAATTTTTTAATGCATTTAGTTAAAGTTATAAATTCAACGTCAATGGAACATGCTAGCAAACGCAATTAATAAGGTCTCTTATCCAAATCTTGTTTTCACTCGTTAGCATTTCCCTTATATATATATATATATATATATATATTTTTTTTTTTTTTTTTTTGCTTCCCAAACTTTGTTTCAAAATCTTGCTTGTATATTAAAATGACTCACTTTAGTGCATTTACCCTCAAAATTGTTTCAAATTAAAATTTATTATTGTCACCTGATTAATGGAAAATTCTACCGCGGCAAATCTAATTTATGGTACATCATAGGTTTCACATCATCAAAATAATTTTAGTTTCATGAATTCTATTTGTTAAGTCAGCATTTTTCATCCATCTGACGGGTATGATTACTTTTTAAAAAATATATATTTTAAATTAGTTTAACAATTTGAACAAATGTCAAAGATTAAAAATTTAAGTTAAAATACTTAATCTAACCTTGTAGCTAAATTAGTATATACCTCCATATGCACAAAATATTTGGAGATCTAGAAGAAAAAAAGGTTCGAGCAGATTAATAGAACATTATAATTATCTTTTAAAATAAATAATAAAAACCTTATTTCAATCAAGCTCTGGCTGCAATAAAGTTTGTCTTTCAAAGTAAAATGTTGACTTGTGGAGGTAGATTTACTTTACCTTTTCTTATCGGAAAAGTTTTATTCCTTGTTTCTTTCTTTCTAGTTTTAAAATCTATTGCCGTGTTTCCAAGTACAATTCTCAGGTCTCAATCATTGGAGACGTGTTAACTAGCCATATCCTTGGCATATTTTAATAGCTATATGAATTTTGTCCAATTGGAATGTATAGGTTAGTATTATTATTATTTTGTTTCTTTTTTGATATATAATTATGTTCCAAGTAGTACTGTCATTTATTATAGTTTGTTTATTTTCAGATTCGAATGGAGCAACCTTTTAATCCAAGGGAGATATTTTAATTAGTGTTGAGAAGGTAACAAACTTGTCTTCAGAACTTTTGACCGAGAGTTAAGAAAAACCACTCAACCAGGCCAAAATAACCTAAGATTTAAGCTTCTTAGATTCTGGCAAAGAGATTATTCCCTTGACATAGATAAAATTGTGCGGAAACTTGAAATATGACTATTTTACGAATTAAAATTCCAGTACATATGAACATAACCTTTATATTTCATAAATTTTAAACAAAACCTCCTAAGGCCACACAAGTGTGTGTGCGCATGTGCGTGGTAGGAGTAAGAATAAGTATAGAAGTAAACAAAGATGGAGTGACTCAGAGCATGCACAATAAGCACAGCACAAACCCTATTTTTTCCTAATTTTAGTGAGTAATACTCATTTTTCAATTTTCATATTAATAACTCCAGAGATACAACATTTTTTACAAATATACGGTAGATTACAAAGCATTATAATTCATAAGTGATGGACCTGTGTGAAAACTAATAAAATATGCTATCTCAACTATTTTGAAAATTTTTACTACGTAGCATTATCCTTTTTCATCTCCAACAAGCTCAACACTGTCTCAAATTTTTTTGACTTTGCTATAAAGTAACTCAACGATATTCTTGGGCATATAACAAGGCTAGATAATTTTCAACCTTTTTTTTTTTACCCAATATACTTTCTTGTAGTGGTTCTCGATTGAAGAGAGAACCCAAATGGGTGGGAAGATATAGGGAGATCAGTATATCGTAGCCGATTGTGGAGAGGCATAGTTCAGTACTACCGTTACTTGCTTGAGGTATAGCTCGCCTCTTGCCAATAGATTAAAACGACACTCCGACAGTGAAAATGTGTTTGGATGATTTGATTAGATTTTGGGTCAAAGTTACACTAAAGAATTTGGGTTTTGAGGATTTGTACAGGTAAAATTTCTTTTATTTGCTGTGCTTTGAAGTGCCTTTCTCTCTCTGAGGTCGAGGGGAAGGTTATACAGGTAAAATTCATTTTCTTTGATGGGTTATGTGCATGAAAATGGGTTTGAATGATTTGTGTTAAATTTTTTATTTTGGAATTTTGGGATGAGATTGTCACTTGTGTGGATTTGGGTGGAGCTGGTAAAGAAAATTGCTGATTTGTGATAAATATGACTGTTTGATGAAAGAATAAAGAAGGAATTTTATAAAAAAATAATATTTTAATAGATTAAAGAAAAAAAAAAATAGAAAATTTGTTAGAAGAGGATATAAGTGTAGGAAGTTCAAATAGAAACTTTCTAGCAAAATTTTCGCTCAAACTCTATTAAATTCATTGTAAATGCTCTACCAGATTGGTGGTTCGCCCAAAATAGGGTTTATATGTCATTAAAGTTGTCACCCTTTTATCATTATGACACATTACAAAAAGAGTTTAGGGATCATAAATTAGTGTGTGCATATATATATATATATAAAAGAGATATATAACGCAATATCCCTTAAATTAGTGTGTGCATATATATGTTTTATAGATTTAGAAATAGGTATGAAATGCAATAAATAAGAGATAATTAATGAAATCCTAATCAAAATATTAATATTAATAAGTGTCTTTTTTCACTGTTAGATTTACTTAAATCTAATAGTTTATAAAAAGTGTAACTGCCCTAAAAAGTTACACTAGGTGTAACTTTATAATAATTACACTTTTTTAAACCATTGATTCTTAAAAGATCTAATGATTAAAAATGCATCATTAAATGTTTATTACTTTTGACATCCATACCTAATTAATTGCATTCTCTCTCTCTCTCTCTCTCTCTCTCCTTATTTATTCCTTTCCAAATTCCACCTCATTAAACGGGCATGCCACCACTTCTTTTTCTTCTTCTTTTCCCTTCTTTCTAGGAAATTATTGTGTACTCTCGGAGTACCATAAATGCATACTCTCTACTCTCACATGAATGGTGGGTCCCACTAATTAAATTCATGGTGGGACTCACCATTTATGTGAGAAAAGGGAGTACGCATTTATGGTACTTTAGGAGTACCTAATAATTTTCCTTTCTTTTTTAAAAGAAACAATGGTTAATTTTAATGCAAAAAAAAATATTCCCTTCATCCCACTTTGTTTGTCCTGTTTGAAAAGTCAAACTTTTTAAATGAACATCATTTATTGTCTTGTTTACCTTTTAAAAATGTATAAGTTTCCAAAACTACCCTTAAATAAATTTATCAAAAAATTGAATTAGTAAATTAATATGGGTATAATAGGAATATTAGTAAATTAATAATTTTTATTTTTAAAAACATGACAATATTTTGGGACATCTCAAAATGGAATAGAGGACAAACAAAGTGGGACGAAGGGAGTAAATAAATAAGGATTTGTACAATTTTCTGTAAACAATCTTGAGGGACTTTGTTGCTGTTACCTCTATGTTTCTATAATCCTCTCTATTGAAATTATGCACACTACAAAAAAATGGGATTGTCCCAACGTTTTCAAAACCGCTGGGATAGGGTCAAAACGGAGCTATCAGCAGTTCAATCTCCTTTCCCATAAAATGATGTTGTATTTGTGTTTGAAAACAATGACCCCTTATTCATAAACTCTAGTAAATTCATTAAAAAGAAAAAGAAGGAAAAAAAAATTCCAATTTGTATTCATAAACGCTAGTGGATTTATAAACTCAAAATCTCCTAGCAATAGCAATTATTAATACCCAGTTGCAAAAGCCAGAGAGGCAGTAAGTTTTAAATACTAGCTTTCAAAAGAAAAAAAAAAGGTTGGAAAGAAAGTTTATTTCTTCTAAACTTCGAAGTTTGAAACAGAAAGTTTTCATGTTTGTGTTGTTGCCTCAGCTTTCCACATGGAGCTTCAAACCTTAATTTTTTCACACCACACAAATATTATGTATTTTATGTTCTCTTATTATGAATCACGTCTTATTCTCAAAAAAAAAAAAAATCATGTCTTTAGTATATTATCATTGATGGTAGTTTCAACTCACTGATTTGTAACTTAAGAACGTTAAGAATAAGATCAGGAGAAAGCAAATCTGCAACTTAACATGGTAAGAATAGGCACTTGTGCAAGGTTAGGGAGGAATTAATGAGAGAAATAAAGTAAAAAATAAAATAATATAATATTCTCTCAAATTAATTTAGTTAGCTGACGTGGTTTTTTAACTATTAAATTTTTTTGAAATCTATGATCTAAAAAAATGTGTAATTTTTGTAAAGTTATACTAAGTATAACTTAAACTCATTTCATATATATATATATATATATACACACACACGGGTTTGTATCTCTATTCCCTGTTATTGTAACTAAGTTGAAAAAACATGGAGCTTGGATCTCTTATTGCGTTAAAAAACAAAAAAAATGCTTAAAAGAATAGTGGGGTTGAACGGTAAGGAATTTAATATGAATATATCGTTATAATTGGTGGGCTACCGTGTTCTCAAAAAAAGATGTCATTATATTATCTGTCACGCTCTAGGAAGAAGTGGGGATCCGTATTTATTAATTAAGGTTCCGATCGAGAGAAGTCGTTGCCAAATGCAGCATAAGACGTTCGCATTTCTGAATTTTGAAAGTAAACTTTCAAGTTCAAATCATTAGTTTATATTGCATTATTGCAATTATTGTCAATATAGTAAGCATTTACGTGTAATGTGAATCAACAATGTCGTAAAATAAGCCACCCATGCTATATATAAAATTACAGCTAGAGTTGAAATTTTCAATTTTGCAGAATTTCAATGGCCTCTACGTTTGAGTTGGCTTCAGCTTTGATGCTTTTTTATTCTGAAAACTACGGTAATGTCTATAAATTAAGTATAAACTAGCGGATGCATCACTCTCACGACTTTACACTTCAATATATAATTATGTGTGTTTATGAAAATATTGTTCTCATAATACATAGAACTTTGCAAATGGCATGTATTTTAATGAAACAAAATAACAATTTTCTCTAACTCTTAGGTGGGCCATCAGGCCATGTGCTTATTTTATATTATCTGCACTTACTTCTACAACTTTATCTTGAGTATTTTTAACAAATATGTTAAATTTATTTTGCTTAATTAAAATACGTATAAAAAAAAAATTATATAAATATCATTTGTAAACTTTCATTTATAGCGCGATGGAAGTGATGATTATAATAAACCCTAGAATAAACAGGCTGCCTGAAATATCATTTCTAGTGGCTGAAGTCTTAGCCTTATTTTATTCCAAAAAAAAAAGTCTTAGCCTTATAAAACATATAAACGTACTTTTTAGAAATGGAACATATGATCAGTACTCTATTTAGCTAAACTATTTCTGCTTAATTTCAGTTTTATGTTTTCTCAAAAAAATAATAATAATAATAATAAAATAATTTTTTTTTTTCAGTTTTATGAAATATCTATGGTTTGGGACAAGAAGTGTTTGACCCGAAAAATTATTCCTGGTGGTGGAATTAAGAAATGATTAGGTATAAATATAATTCATAGGTAAGCATAGAAAGCTTGTTATAGATTTAAAGTCACTGTCTTCGGCGATTGCTAAATCCCCCCGTCTTCTTTTGTTAGTTCTAAGTCCGTGTCATTGAGACAAAAATAATGGGGGTACAACAGAGTCAACCTCCAACCTGCTACATTAGCCTTTTGTCTCATAACTTGTTGCAGTAGTTGTTCAGGGGCGGTGTTTTTTCAATTTTTTGTGTTCCAGGGTTAATGGGCTTTACCACGAAGAAAGAGATTAAGATTTAAGAACCTGTTCAGCCATTCAGGCCTCATTTTTCTCTGGGGCTCAGAAGGGAACTTGAAAATCTAAACCCATGAACCAACAAAAATTGGATGAGCTTAGGTCATGTTGTGGATAAAAAAGCTCCAAATATTGTAGACACTGACATCCCATTTTGCAACTTACATTTAACATCATCTAATGACAAAATGGTCATTTCACATCTCAAGAGCAAAACGGTAATTTTGACTATTTAATTTCTAAATACATTCCATGAAATCATTTTTAAATCATAACAATTAAAATTACAGATCATAAATATAAGAAATTATAAGGTATTCATAATGAATCACATCATTTTTGTCTAGTAATCTACTATTCTACTAAAAGACTTTAACTTATTTAAAATTTTGCTGACTCATTTTAAGATAAAAATTAAAGTAAAAGATAAACACATTTAAATGCTATCTGATTAAATTCAAAATAAAAGAGAATTGTGTAAACAGTAAAAAAATTAAGAGGGAAAATTTCTTTGTTTAAGCGCTCCCTCAAAAAAAAGAGGGAAAACTTCCTTCTTCTTTAATGGCTGATGTTAACGTGAAAAAGTTATTTGTGTTTCATTCTATTATAATAGAAAATACAGTTCTTGATTCTTAGTTCTTACTGCACTGCACCAATAGACACACAAATGGCCGATGGAGGTACGCTTTTGTCAATGGCTGATTAAGGTATGCTTTTCCTTTGGTGCTGTTATTTCAGTTTTAGTTTACATAGGATCGTACACTGCCTTTGTAGCTTTCGTATTGCACTCGACACTCAAATGCCTTTGTTTTGTAGTCGCAAATCCGTGCTACACACAAGAGCCTACCTGTTTGTGTGGTAGACTCATCTTACTTCAATTTGTGTTATAATTTGATGAAAAAGTTATTGCTTAAACGTGTAATGGCTTACAAAAAATAACTCAAAAATTCAAATATTAAAACTTTTGAAATGACATCTTAGAAATTATTTAAACAAAACAAAATATATATATATGATTACACGATAAAGAAATATAAGAGAAAGAATGGTTCAATTTAAAAGAATAATCCATAACTATAACTATTGAAATCTACCAAATAGTTTTAGATATTGCAAAAAAATGAATCTAAAAAAATATAGATTTTCAAAAATTCCAAAAGGTATAAAGTTTTTATAAAAAAATCAAAAGATTCAGACCTTACAAATTATAGACAAAAAAAAAGTATATATGTGACTGCACAATAGGAAAATATAAAAGAAAGATGTCTTATCCTTAAAAGAATAATTCATAGCTATAGTTATTGAAATTTGTCAAATAATTTTAGATATTACAAAAAAATAACTAAAAAAATCCTATTGTTAAAACTTTTGAAAGGCCAAAGAATCATAAGATTCACTTCTTATAGATTATTGAAATAAAATAAAATATATATGACTACATAATAGAGAAATATAAGAGAAAATTTGATTGTTAAAATCTACCAAACATGTTCAAATATTGCAAAAACTAAAGCAAAATTCAGATGCTACAACTTCTAAAATGCCACACACACACACACACACACAATTAAAGAATCAGAAGATTTAGAGCCTAGAAGTTATTGAAACAATTCAAAAATATATATGACTATTCAAAAGAGAAATACATGTTCCTATAAAAAGCAATAGGTTTTAATGGATCTAAACTTTAAACAATGAAAAAAAAAAATGAAATCATAAACAATTATAGGTATAGGGTTTGGTGATTTATAATTGTATAAAAGGTCGTATCAAGATCACTTTTTAAAAAGTACATGAAAAACCATAAAATAAAATTTTTTTTCTCACCTGTTAGTTTGTGCTCCTAGCAACCCTAGAAAAACAAAAGGAAAAGGGGAAAAAAATCCATGGAAAACCATTAACAAAAAATTTTAATGGGTCTAAACTTTAAACAATGAACAAAAAATAAACATAAACAATCATAGGTACAGGATTTATGGTTAATCGTTATATATTTATAAAGCAAAAGAATTAGAAAACCCAGATTAAAAAAATAAAAAGGGACATACAAAGATCAATGGTTGTAAAATACAATCTTTGGTACCGTGTTTAAATGAAATTTTAGATGCTTGTCCTGTGACTCCCATCAAGTTTTCGGGGCAATAAGTACGTTTATTTGGGTGTTATGCTTCGGCATTAATCTTCTTCTTTTGCTCCTCATCCTTAGCTTAGAGGAATAAAGCAAAGATTTGCAAAGTCAAATAGGAAAACAAAGATTAGAGTAAAAAAGCAAAGGTCTTCAAAGTCAAATAGGAAAACAAAGATGGCTTGTGTAGGTTAGCCTGCGGATTGGGAATGGGAAAACAAAGATGATTTGCGTAGGGAAGAGTTCTAGGGAAAGAAGAAGATTTGTCAAACAACTGAGGAGAAAGAAAGGAGGTCTGCGTTTAATGAGATTGAGGTTTTTGTATTATTGGGTTTTAGAAGAAAGAAAATCAGAATTTTTATTTAATTTTTTAAAATAATGCTGACGTGGAAAACTGTGAGAGTTTCAAATGCTTCGGTTATATATATATATATATATATATATATTTTGATTAGTTTTTATCTGTAGCATTTGACTAGATATGCTTTTCCTTTGTCTGCCACTATTTGATTGCCCAGTGCTATTGCTTATAATTTTTGGGTTAAAATTCATCTTTGTCTGCCACTATTTGATTGCTCAGTGCTATTGCTTATAATTTTTGGGTTAAAATTCATCTTGTACAACGTAGGGACATAAATGTCTCTTTAGTTTTCTTGTTTGGTTGAGACTAGAGCCTACATATTTAATTTACATAGGATCATACACTGCCTTATTCAACAAGTTCGTTTGAAATTTAATTTACATAGGATCAAGCACTCTCCCATATTTAACAACCTCCTATCTAGTCAAACACTACAAATCAAAATGATGTTATGTTTGTAGATGACGCAAGCTAGATATCACATCTAATATATTTTTGGAGATGTTGATAAGATCTAGTAGTTATTTCAAGGCTATACGATTTTATTATAATAATATGTGAAAAGTGTAAATAGTTAGTTGCTTTTATTTCTTATATTTAGTTTTTTTTTCTAAGTATGTTCATATTTGTGAAATATTTAAGATGCAGTTGCTATTGAAAATAAAGAAGATGCCACTACAAAAACTAGCATGAGAGACAGTTTTATGATAGTAAATCATGAAGGTCAAAGTGAAAATTTACTTGGAATGGTCGTGAACAGTGAAGAGGAAGCTTATAAGTTATATAATGAATATGCTATGCAAATACTCAAAGAATGGTATACGTCAACGAGAGTATGTGTGTTCAAAAGAAGGATTTCCACGAGACAAGAATCCTTGTGAGATTAAAAAGGTAAACAGATTAGAGACAAGAACAGGTTGTAAAGCTAGTGTTAAGTTTATAATTGAAAATGGTGAATGGAAGGTGACCTCATTCGATTCTGAACATAATCATGAGCTTGCCAAAGCTGAACAACGACAATTTTTGAGGTCAAACCAAAAAATAACAGATGCATATTCAGGTGTCATAAAAACTTTTAAAGAAGCTGGTATAAGAACAATTAATGCATATTCTTATCTAGCTGAAGAAAATGGGGGGTTTGTCAATATTGGTTTCACAAGACGGGATTGTAATAATTTGGTAAATAAAGAGAAACTAAAAACAGTTGAGGTAGGTGATGCACAAAGCTTGGTTAATCATTTTAAAAAAAAGGCAAGCTGAAGACCCATTGTTTTTCTATGCAATTCAGGTGGACCAAGAATCGAATGACTAAGGGGCTATTTGGATTTTTATTTTTCATCACTCATCACTCCTCACTTCTCACTCAATTTTCGTCACTCACCACTCATCACTTAAAATACTCCATCACTCTACACAAAGTGTGTTTGGCACCATCACTCAACTTATCATCACTCAAATTTTTCAACTATTGGTAGGCCCCATACATGTAACTTGGTGCATCTTTTACTTTTTTTTTTTTTTTTTCCCCCCTTCAACCAGTACCCAAACTCACCGAACCCAGTGAAAAAAAAAAAAAAAAAAAAAAAACTGAACTGACAAGAGCGAAAAGGAAGAAAAAAGAACACCTGAAGAACAGTGGAGAAGAAAGAAAAGTAGAGAAGAAAGGAAAAAAAAATGGTCAAAAGTTGCGGCTGACCCTGACTAGTGAGTCCCTCCATGTGTGTTTAATTACCAAAATGCCATTGGAAACATAGTTATGGAAACTGAAAACACCTAAAATGTGTTTTCAGTTTTCATAACTCATCACTCAAAAATCAGAGAATTGAGTGATGGTAACAAAAACTGGAAATAGAGTTATAAAAATCCAAATAGACTTCTTAGCCATGGGTCCCACTATTTTTGAGTTATGAGTTATAAAAACTGAAAATCCAAACAACCCCTAAATTTTTTTGGAGGGATGGTAGGTCAAGGATTGGTTACAACTCTTTTGGTGATGTAGTGTGTTTTGACACTACATATTGGACTAATAGGTATAATATGATATGTGCCCCTCTTGTAGGTATCAATCATCATTGGAATAATGTATTGTTTGGCTGTGCTTTTTTGTTAGACGAGACAACTATTTCATTTGCTTGGTTGTTTGAGACATTTATAGAATCAATGAAAAATCAAAAGCCAAAGATGATTTTTACAGATCAGTGTCAAGCTATGATCAAAGCCATAAAATTAGTGCTTTCTGAGACAAGCCATCGCTTATGCTTATGGCACATTTCAAAAAATGCCGCAATACAATTACGAAGCCATTATGGACATCTTGCATTTAAGAGCCGGTTCAATAAAATTCTTTATGGGTGTGAGACAGAAGCAGAATTCAATTCTTGTTGGGATGGCTTGATAAGAGATTATAATTTGGCAGGTGACAAATGGCTTAAATCTTTGCATGAAATTCGTGAAAAGTGGTGTCCAGTTTTTAGCCTAAATATTTTTTCTGCCAAAATGAAAGCTTCATCAAGATGTGAAAGCACTAATAATGTTTTTCACAACATGACCTCTAAAACAATGAGTTTGACAGAATTTGTACTTCATTATGAGACTGCAGGGAAAAAGATGCGTGAAGAAGAATTGGAAGAGGATTTTCGCTGTAATCAAGGTGCACCTCCAAAAATAGTCCAGCATAGTGGAATTTTACGGCATGCAGCATCTATATATTACTAGCAAAATATTCTACTTATTTGAACCTGAGTTTGCTTCTACCTTGGGGGTCAAAATAGAAGAAGTTAATCATGATGGAGATATTCACACTTTTGCACTTATTGAAGAGAGTCATCAAAGGGTACGCACTGTCCAATTTAATTCTTTGGATAATGTTGTTACATGTAGTTGTAAAATGTTTGAATCCTTGGGGTTATTATGCCGACATGCATTACGAGTAATCAATGTAAAAAACATAACTCAAATACCGACTCAATATATTTTGAAACGATGGACAAAGGATGCAAAAAAAGATAGTGCCTCGTGTAAATATGCAACATCATCAAGTATGAGTAATGAGATGTCAGTGACATTGCGACGCAATGAATTAATGCACTCAGTTTATGATATATTTAGCAAAAGTGCAGCGACAACTCGTCATACTGAAATGTGCAAAATGAAAGTGAAGGAAATGGTAGAATTAATTGAAAAGAATATGGCAAATTTGAATATGGAGAGAGTTGTTGATGCCAACAATGATGGTTTGATTGATGAAAGTGAAACTGCCACCAATGGTGATGGTTTAATGAAGAGCTCACATGATGATTTGCCAATATTGGATCCCCCATATGTGCGACAAAAAGGAATTACAAATAAGAGAATCAAATATAATCTAGAGAAACGCAAACGAAGGGCACCAAAAGATGTTACTAGATCAAGTAAGTATTTTTGAAATACTAGTATGAATTATTCAATTATTATATATGTATCTTATTTTTTTTTTACTAATATTTATAGTTTCATTCGTCTTAGAAAAAGTAACAAAAGGAAAACCTTCAAAAAACTTTGATCAAACGCCACAAGTTGCAAGTTCCTGCAAGCATATTAGCACACCTATGGATGTAAACTGATCAGGTATGATTATTTAAATTTTATGATTGAAACATTGAAATTTCATACTTGATATTGCAAACAAAATTGTATACTTACCCTTTTTTTTAGAACAATTAACAATGAAAGAATTGTCACAATACTTTGCCCATGCACAACATGACATTAATTACTGTGATGGAACTCTCCCTAAAGGTGTCAATATTAGTGATCAGGTTTGTTATTCATATTCCTCAGTCCCTAAGCAATTTAAAGTATTTTTATGTTGGTTGTATGTATTGATTTTCTATAATTGTTGTATAGATGTTTTCTTCCTTGGGCATGCCACTAATCAATGTTTCGAACCATTTCCAACAGTTTAATAAGGTGATTAAAATATTTAAAGAATTTAGTAATGCATTTTTCTTCTTCAAGAAGCATAGGATTTAATTTTGTTGTATTGATTATTTGGACTACAGAATCCTTTATTCACATAGAAAGATGGTTCTTCAAACTCTAGCTTTACAAGGATGCTTCAAAATAATGATCATTTGACTCAGGTACTATTTATTTTTTAACTTGACTTATGCAGTTTATTATTCAATTATTTTTTGTTCTTTAATTTGTGGCAATTCATTAAATATTGTTAATTTATTGTTATTTGAAAATGACAAACACATTTATATTTTATTTTGCAAGATTCTTTGAACTCTATGAAGTTAAATAATTAGAAAGAGTGATTCATCTCTGAAAGTTGGAATACATGTAAACAGTTCAATTGCGTTGGAGAGTTTATGGGCATTTGCCCACTTGAAATGGCATCTCCTTTACATTTGATTGTTCTGTTTTTTGCTTCTAAAAAATAAAAATAAAATAAACTCTATTTTGTTCTCTTTATTTTGCCTTGTTTTGTACTGTTGCAATGAGTTTTGAGAATGCAATGGATTCTCATTTCTTAGTTGGTAACAGAACATAACCTATGGATTTTGCATTTATAGTAATTGCAGCAAGATTGATTCATCTCAGAAAGTTGGAATAATGTAAATAGTTCTGTTGCATTGGAGACTTTATGGTCATTTGTCCACTTGAAATGACATCTCTTTTACATTTGATTAGTCTTTTTTTTGCTTCTCAAAAAAAAAAAAAAAAAGGTTTCTCTATTTTGTTCTGTCTATTTTGTCTTGTTTTGTACTGTTGCAATGAGTTTTGAGAACGCAATGGATTCATTTCTTGGTTGGTAATAGAATATAAGCTATGGATTTTGCATTTGTAGTCGTTGCAGCAACTAACATATATATATATATATATATACTTGGCCAATTCAAACAATCTGTATAACAAGGAATACTGAAGGATGTAAATTAAATATACAAAGCAACTCTAAAAAACTCTCTTTGCCACAAGCCAAAAAATTTGTCTAGTGGCAAGGTGTTGTACATTTTTCTTTGCTAAGAGAAAAAGATTTTATTAAAATACAAAGCAGTGAACATCAAGGCAAAACAAAAGAAGAGGGCTTGCTACTATCCTCAGAAATTACATCAAGAAAGGCCTTGGGTCCAGAATCAACATTAAAACTACAAAGAATTCATTTGAATCACAGCAAAAACATTCAAAGCCTCATGAATATAACCAAAATTTAAAGAAACAATAACCACCAATGGATTTGAATAGGAACAAGAGTGGTTAATAAACTCAATCAAAAATGTATATATAAAATTTAAGGAAAAACATCCCATATTACAAACAGCTTCTTTCTAAATTTAATTGCTGGTCTAATTTGCTTTAAAATAATAAAAATTCATTACATCCATAAGAACTTAAAAAAATATATCCATTTAAAACCAAAGGAAAGCTACCTTTCTCAGTCAAAAAAAAAAAAAAAGAGAGAGAGAAAGAGAGGAAAGAAAACCAAACTGCTCTTTCTAATACCAGGAAAAATCAGCCAAAAACCCCTTTCTGAAACCCTAAGATTCAACACCAAAAAAAAATAAAAAAAATCCAAAACCAAAGCCAAATGAATATGCAAAATCTTTTAGATAAAATAAATAAATAAAAAAAATAGAGCAAGCTAAAAGTTCATATAGGAATTAAACCAGATCTTACTGATTAAGAGAGAAGGTGATGTTGCAGAACTAATATCATCAAGAGGGAGAAGAGATTTTAGTTTGCTCTCTTCTGAAATTAAACAGCATTTCTCTTTAGAAATTTCATATAGGAACATCGGACCTTTACCGATTAAGGGGGAAGATGATGTTGCATAACAGATGTTGTCGAGTGGGAAAAGAGGTTTCAATTTGCTCTCTTATGAAATTAAACGACATCTCTCTTTCAAATTTGTTTTAATTAGTCATGTATTCAGATAGGAGTAATATTTAAATGTGTTTATCTTTTAATTTTTATCTTAAAATGAGTCAGCAAAATTTTTTAACAAGTGGTAGTTTTTTAGTAGAATAGTGGACCACGTCACTTGTCCACCATTAAGACCTTATAATTTCTCCATAAATAAAGATGACAATGGGGCAGAGCAGGTTCGAAGGATGGGGTTTTCACCCCCGTCTCACATGGTTTTGTCTTACTCCATCCTCACCCCGCTCTGCATGATGGGGAAAATTTCCTTGTCCCATCCAGGCCATCCTCACCCCGCTTCGCATGATGGAAAAAATTTCCTTGCCCTATCCGGACCATCCTCATCCCTTGGGGCCCGTGAAGCCCTGTTCCACCTCGTAAAACTTAACTTCTTGTTAATTTACCCACAACTATTATAATTGTTTTTAATAAAATCTGTTTCGTTAATAAAAATACACTTGAAATTACAAATAAATTTATCTCATCAAATCAAAATAGTTTTTTTGTAAAAATTGAATGATATTATTAAAATGTTTAACAAAACAATATCACAATAAAAACAAAAATCCCATAATACCTATCTATCTATCTATCTCTCTATATTACTCTCTCGCTTAGTGTTGTAACTTTATGTTGATAGCAAGTTTTCTAGCTTTGTTGATAGCAAGTTATTGACTAGTGTTGTACAACACTTCAATGTTGTGAACTTGTAGCTAAACGTGAATTGATAGATTAGTTTTTAAAAAGTGTTATTGAGTTTATGTTATATAATAGTTGTTTATGTATAATAGTATTTTTTTTTTATATTATATATTTTTATTTGACTAGACTCATCACACGCACTTTTCGTGTGCAATAATGCTCTTTTTTATTTATTTGTTTTTTTTGGTTTAGTATTATAATACTTAAAAGTGATATATAAATAACTGTGTATATTTTTATTTTTTTTAAAAGGAGATAAGGCAACGTGAAACAATGTTTAAAAATGAGATAGAAAACTGTAAAAAATTGAAACCCAATGAGGCATTTGAATTTATTGATTGTGATAAGTAAAAAAATTTGAGATTTGAACAAAAGAAAGATGATATAAGTAGTTTTCACGTGAGATAGTAATTTTTTTTTCTGGAAGAAGTAATTTTGTATTTTGTATTTTTTTATAAAGATAATTGAAGTATTTGAATTCAAATAGATAACAAATACCGATAGAAATCAAACATTTGAATGCATTTTTTTCCCCCTTTTGTACATGAGATAGTATTACTGTTTTAACATTTTTTTGATTTTTTTGTTGGAAAAACATTAAACTAAAGGGTATTATTTCAAAATTTGTATGAAAATATTTTGATACACCAAAAATTGAAGACGAAGTAGGGGAATCCTCTTATTAATAGTATAGATAATATTAGGAGTTTTTGAGATAATGACAAATAATTAACTTTTTAATGGTTTGGTGACAAACAATTATTTAATTGACTGGTCACAAGATTTTTTTTAAGAAAGAAAAGGTTTTGATACAATTATAAATGTTTAAGAGAGAGAAAAAGGTTTAAAATTCAAAAACTCAATCTTTTGTGCCAAATGTTGTTGAAACTTCAAATATTAAACTTCAAAGATGAAGGTCACTTCACAAGTATAAGTACTTGTGTGGTATGGGGGGTAAGGGTCGGGGTTCAAGACTCCAAGAGAGAACTTCACACACATATATACTTAGATTAAGCTAGAGTTGAATTTTTATCTTTTATATATATATATATATATATATATATACCTCAAAGGAAAGCTTAAAGATGTAAATCTAAGCAAAACGTGATGTTGGATTACAACCACCGATATGAGATTATCTTGTTGAGACAAAATTTGTCAAGCATATCTTAGAATTGGACGATAGCAATACAGAACTCATGGTTAACAAATGAATTTTATATAGTGTTTGTTGAACTAGAATAAGACATTGATTTATACAAAATCAATTATAAATAATTAACTTCTTATAAGATAAATTGGTCATTAACTTCTTTTTATACAAGTAGGTTCTAGTTAGCTCAATTGGCAAAGTCTTGAATAGTTAAATAAGAGATCTGAGATTCAATCCCCGCCTACACCAAAAAATGATTGGTGTTTTTGTCTGATGATAAATAGCTACCATCAGGAGCGGACGCCGTATGTTGAAATTCTCTCCCAAAAAAAAAAAAAAAAAAAAGGATTCTTTTTATTCAAGAAATTTGTTATATTTAGCTTGGGCCTCTAGAAATTTTACTGACTCTGCTATAGCCTAAAGTAAAGTGAAGACATTTTTTTTTTGGTTACATGGGCCAGTTGTTGCATGCTTAACCTTTCCTTTTGTAGACACAAAAACATCGTTCCTGTTAGGCAATTACTTAATTTAGTGTGCATTTGGGATGAGCTAAATTTTTCAGCTTATTTTTGCTATTATTCATGGGTCTCATTACACTTTTTGATATTATTCATTGGTCTCACTGTACTTTTTGATATTATTAATGGGTTCTACTGTATTATTCAGCTTATTTTTTAACATTTTTTCTACACTTTCAATAAAAAGTTTTCAATTTTAACTAATAAGTTATTCCAAACAAACACTTATGTGGCGTTTGGTATAAGGGAATCTACATTACTCCTGACATCCAGATTCCTAGGAATGTGATTCCTTACAATCTGAATGCCTAGGAATGTAGCTATTCCTATGTTTGGTTTCATTGAGAATCTCTTAAGATTTCTAAGAATGTGAGATGATAATATTTGGTTTATTCCCAAGAATCTTAAATGAATTATTTATTTTTCTCATTCTATTCTTAGATTTAAATGTGAACTACCAAGTCCTTTAAAAAAAATCTTCCTCTAAATAAATAATGAAAGACAAAATATAAACTATTAATTATATCTATCCTATTTATGTTATTTTGGCGGGAAAAGCTATTGATAATTTGTTTTATATTTTATCTTAATTGCTTAAATGATATGAAAAAAGGGATAAAATTGTCAATTTATAAAATATACAATTTCCTTTAAGCTTGGGAATCTAGATACCCACCTGTTTTAAAGAAATCCACATTCCTACTGAGAGAGGTTTAAAGGAGGAATTCAGATTCCCCCTGGCAATTGATTCCCTATCGTGATTTACAACCAAATATGAAAATTTTTAAACATTCCTGAGAATCCTAAAATATTACTCCGTACCAAACGCCACATTAGTATCCTTTCATCTATTATTTTATTTCAAATTCCACTCTCAAACATCAATTATTGGAGACTTCTGCTATTCATATCCTTGGTATTTTTTCCAATAAATTAATTTCTAGTAGGTGAGTCAAGTGTTATTATTGTTGTTGTTGTTATAACTTTTGACGCGAATGGAGTTTAAGGGATTTGAAATTTTGATTAAGTAACTTTACATATTCCTTTGACAGAGTTAGTGGAACATAAATATAACATCCAAAGTTAGGCATTGGATTTGTATTCAATAGATAACAACCTCACTCACAAACTATTTGAGAACCTTAAACAAGAGGAGCCAACCACCCCAATCTATATGTTAAGTTAGCCTATAGGAAGCATCTAACAATTCAAAAATACAAAAGTATTAATTAAGTACTTTGGGAATAATGTTTTGCTTCCTCCTCTCCTCTCTCACAATAGTTGATATCACTAGTTCGATTTATGATGGGACGCATCATTCATATAAGAGAAAGAAACATTGCTCCCATAATATTAAATACTTTTTTTTCAATTCCACAATTTTTGCTATAACTCTTTAATAATTTTGGATAATAAGATTATCATGCATAGCCAAACACCATCAACAATGATTTATGGTGATTGCTACTTATACATGAGCTTTATTGGTTAGCAAGTATTGTGTTGCATGGTTATATATACAAACAAAACAAAATAGTTACAGAGAACTGGTGTTTAAATTTGAAACTTAGTTTACCAAGTCACTTATTAGTGTACATGATCTAGCCAGTCAAACCAAACTTATTTAATTATTAATTCTCACTTCTCATTTTAACTAAACCACTCACTCCTGACTATACTCACGTTGGAAACAAAACCTGTCCTACTTAAAACAACCAGTCTTGCACCTAAAGAATACGCACCAAACTCTCACTTTAGACTTTAGCCAATATTACACGTTTTTAGTTTCTACCACACCAATGACACTATTCACACCATCTCCTCTTCTTTTTCTTCTTTATTTGTTTATTTCATAATCCCAATCATTTTTTAAATTCTCATGTATACAACAGTTCTTTTCCAAATTCACACCACCACTACCAAAAAAATAAATAAATAAATAAATAACTTCCTATAGCAACATTTTTTTCAATGGTGTTCACAAAAAACGCCAATATAGGTACCCTATAGTGGCATTTTCTAAAAACGCAACTATAGGCATATCTATAGCACGCCACTATATGTCCTCGTCTTACAAGGGCCTATAGTGGCGTTTATATGTCCTTTGAAAAAAAACAAAAAAGCAACCGAAAAAAAAAATATATATATATATATATATTTAAAAATGACCTATAGCAACATTTCATAAACGCCGCTACAGGTAATTAAAAAAAAAAAAAAGGCAATTGAAAAAAAAATTTAAATGACCTATAGTAGCTCTTCATAAACGCCACTATAGGTTCTAGTCTTACAAGGGCCTATAGTAGTGTTCATAATGCCACTATAGGTCCTTATAAAATAAATAAATAATTTTAAAAAAATGATCTATAGTGGCATTTCATAAACAATAAAAAATAATAATAATAATAAATAAAAAGGACCTATAGCAGCATTTTATAAATGCCACTATTGGTCTTGGTCCTGCAAGGGCCTATAGTGGCATTCATGAATGTCACTATAGGTCCTTATAAAATAAAATAAAATAATAAATTTAAAAAAGAAATTATAGTGGCGTTTATGAACGCTATTATAGTGACATTTTATGCAACGCTAGGTCCTCTTTACCAAAAATAAATAAATAAATAAAAATAAAAATAAAAATTTAAAAAGGACCTATAGGAAATTTAGAAAAAAACAAAAACAAAAACAAAAACAAAAAAAAGCCCACTGAAAAAAAAAAACAAAAAAACAAAAAAAAAAAAATTAAAAAGGACTTATAGCAGCGTTTCATAAATGCCACTATAGGTCCTAGACTTACAATAAACGCCATTATAGGTCATTTTTTAAATAAAAAAAATGGCAACCTTAAAAAAATAAAATAAAAAATTTTAAAAGGACTTATAGCAGCATTTCATAAACACCATTATAGGTCCCTTAAAAAAAATGAAAAAAAATATATATATTTAAAAAATGACCTATAGCAACATTTCATAAGAGCCACTATAAGTAATTTTTTTTTTTTTTAAAAAAAAGGCAATTGAAAAAAAAAATTTAAAAAGGACCTATAGTAGCGCCTCATAAATACCACTATAGGTCCTGGTCTTACAAGGGCCTATAGTAGTGTTCGTAATGCCACTATTGGTCCTTATAAAAAAAAAAAATTTTAAAATGATCTATAGTGGCGTTTCAAAAACAAAAAAACAAACCAAAAACAAATTTTAAAAGGTCCTATAGTAGCATTTTATAAATGCCACCATAGGTCTTGGTCTTACAAGGGCCAATAGTGGTGTTCATGAATGTCACTATAGGTTCTTATAAAATAAAATAAAATAATAAATTTAAAAAAGGAGCTATAGTGGCATTTATGAATGCTATTATAGTGACGTTTTATGAAACGCCACTATAGATCCTCTTAAAAAATAACATTAAAAAGGACCTATAGCAATGTTTCATAAACGCCATTATAGGTAATTAAAAAAAAAAAAAAAAAAAAAACTATAGATCCTGGTCTTATAAGGGCATATAGTGGCGTTCATAAATGCCATTATAGGTCCTTTTAAAAAAAATGGCAACCTTAAAAAAACAAATAAAAAATTTTAAAAAGACTTAGAGAGCAGCATTTCATAAACACCATTATAGGTCCTTAAAAAAAAAGGCAACCAAAAAAAACTTTAAAAAAGACCTATAGCAACGTTTCTTAAACGCCACTGTAGGTCCTAGGTCTTACAAGAGCCTATAGTGATGTTTTACAAACGCAACTATAGGTCAAGCTGGAAAAAAAAAAAAAAAAAAAAAAAAAAAACCCACCGAATTATAATAATAACCACCTAGCCCACTTTCTCACCTACCCCATTATTACCTATCCCAATATCTCTAAAATCACCAAATATGCTAAAAAACCACCAAAATGACCAAAATATCCTCAAAATCTCTAAAACGAGAAAAATACCCATGAAACCTCTATAATGACCAAAATACTTCCAAAGTCTCTAAATGAGCAAAATACCCTCCCTAAAAAAAAAAACCCTCTAAAATGATCAAAATATCTCCGAAACATAAAAATGACCAAAATACCCCCAAAACCCTAAAAAATGACTGAAATACCCATAAGCCTATGAAAATTACCGAAATACCCCTGAAACTGAAAGATGTCCGAAATACCCCCAAAATCTAAAAGATGACCAAAATATCTCTAAAATATAAAAAATGACCAAAATACCCCCAAAATCTATAATATGGAAAAATACCCCCCAAAACCTATAAAATGTCAAAAATGCCCCTAAAACCTATAAGATGGATGAAATACACCCTAAACCTAAAAAATGACCGAAATACCCTCAAACCTTTAAAATGTCCAAAATGAACCCAAAACCTCTAAAATGACCAAAAATAACCCAAAACCTCAAAAATTACCAAAATAGCCCGAAACATATAAAACGACCAAAATAGTCCTGAACCTCCCAAACAACCAAAATACCTTGAAACCTTTAAAATGACCAAAATACCCTTAAACCTGGAAGATAACCAAAATACACCTAAAACATCTAAAATTACCAAAATAGAGGTTTGGGGTGTTTTGGATGTTTCTAGGGTATTTTCGACAAACTAAAGGTTCTAAGAGTATTTCGGTCATTTTATAGGTTTCTAGGGAATCTCAGTAATTTTTTAGGTTTTAGGGTTATTTTGGTCATTTTTTAGATTCTAAAGGTATTTTAGTCATTTTTTTAGGTTACGAGGGCATTTTTGTCATTTTTAGGATTTAGGGGTATTTCGGTAATTTTTAGACTTTGGGGCTATTTCGGTAAATTTCTAAGTTTAAGAAGTATTTTGGTAATTTTTAGGTTTTGAGTGCATTTTGGTCATTTTTATGTTTCGGGGGTATTTTGGTCATTTTTTAGGTTTCGAGGGTATTTCAATCATTTCTTAGGTTTCAGAGGTAATTTGGTCATTTTTTAGGTTTAGGGGGTATTTTGGTCATTTTTAGGTTTTGGGGGTATTTCGGTCATTTTTTAGGTTTTGGGGGTATTTTTGTCATTTTTTAGGTTTTAGGGGTATTTCAGTCTTTTTTTTAGGTTTCGGGGGTATTTTAATCATTTTTTAAGTTTTGGAGGTATTTCAATTATTTTTTAGCTTTAGGGGGGCCTTTTAGTAATTTTATAGGTTTTGGGGGGTATTTCGGTCATTTTTTAGGTTTAAAAGGTATTTTGGTAATTTTTAGGTTTTAGGAGTATTTTGGTCATTTTATAGGTTTCGGGGGTATTTCGGTTGTTTATTAGGTTTAGGTGGCATTTTGCTAATTTTTAGGTTTCAGCCGTATTTTGGTCATTTTATAGGTTTAGGAGGTATTTTGGTAATTTTTAGGTCTCGGGGATACTTTGGTCATTTTATAAGTTTCAAGGGTATTTCAGTCATTTTATAAGTTTCAAGGGTATTTCAGTCATTTTATAAGTTTATGGGATATTTTGGTAATTATTAGGTTTCGGGAGGTATTTTGGTCATTTTATAGGTTTCAAGAGGTATTTCAATCATCTTTTAGGTTTAGGGAATATTTTGGTAATTTTTAGGTTTCAAGAGTATTTTGGTTATTTTCTAATTTTCGGGGCTATTTAAGTAATTTTCAAGTTTCAAGGGTATTTTGGTCATTTTTTAGGTTTCATGGGGTATTTTGGTTATTTTTTAGATTTCGAGGGTATTTTGGTCATTTTCTAGAAATTTAGAGTTTCTATTGTTTATTTAAATTTTAGATGAGTTTAGTGGGTATTAGTGGGTTTATCCATTAAGACCCATTTAATTAAATCACCTAATGTGTCTTTATCCATTTAATTGAAATATTCAAATAGATTGGGTTAAGACTTATCCAAATTAGGTGGGTAATGACTGGGTTCATGGATATGGATAGAAATTGTCACCCCTAATTACAAATACTGTAAAGCCTTGAAGAAGTAGATTTGAGTCATACAAGAGCTCAAGGCCAGCCCTAGGCCTAGGTAGGAATGGCAACGGGTTGGGTTCGGGCCGGGTTTTTCCATACCCGAACCTGACCCGCGGGGCAAGACCCGGCCCGTTTAGGGTACCAGGTTTTTTTTCGGGGCCCAGACCCGCCCCAACCGGGCCCTGCGGGCCCCATTTAGGAATTGGGCCCAATTCGTGGCCCAACCAAAAAAAAAAAATTTAAGCCCAAATTTAAGTCCAGATTTTGCCTACATTAAGCCTGCATATTCTAATTCAAGCCTAAATAATTAACGTGGCCCAAATGCCAAATTAGTCCAAATCATAAGCTATTAATCATAAATCAATAAATCACTTGTTAATTATAAATCTATAAATCAATAAACCATAACTAATATCATAATCATAATTCAATAAATCATAACTAAGATTTTAAATTAATAAATTACCTAGCTAAGATAACCATTTAATCATTAATCAACAAAATCATAACTAAAATCACCAACTAAACATAAAAATAAAATAAATCCAACAAGTCCAAGAAATAAGTATCAAAAGTCCAACGAGTCCAAGAAATTAAAAAGCTACAAAATAAATCCCACAAGTTTAGAATAATTACAAACCAACAAATTAAGGAAACAAGTCTAAGAAAATAAAAAAGCTACTAAATTAATACAAAATGTTTAATCTTCATCAATTGTGATACAACTCCCATCAATTGTGGCACAACTCCCATCATCTTCATTTGGCTCCCCATCATCAAGAATGGATTGAAATGTACTATCTCCAGATATAGTTGAAGAACTTACAACAACAATGAATTAAAAAATGGAATAAACTTTGTAGGGGCCTTTTTTGTGTCTTGGGTTGGGCTGGGCTGCCTCTTGTAGTAATGGGACCGAGTATTTCTAAGTAGGAGAGTTGAGATCGACCAACTATAACTCACCTTGGGCCGGCTTGTGCGCAAACTAAGCCTTGTCTGTCAGGAATGTTCTCACGACAAGCTGAGCTGTCATAAATAGTTTTACGGCAGGTAGGTGTAATAATAATGAAGAAAACAGAGTACAGTGGCCTATTCTTAATGAAAGAATGACTGAGTGATCACAGTAATGGCAATAACAATGATAATAACGGCTTTCACAGAAAAAGAGTAATTAATTAAGCGATAATAGAAGTTAATCAGAATAAATATCAAGTCAAGCTTGAGTCCACGATGGCAAAGAAAACCAAGAAGGAAGAACGCTTCCTCTCAATGAAACTAATCTCCCAGGGGAATATCCTGCTATGGAGATTAATGACTTTGAAGGAATCGGACCTAAATGACAAGTGCTCAAAGGAATTTCTATTGCTTAATTGTCTCCCAGACAGTGGGATTTTGAGGGGGAGAGAAGGGAACCGACCTACTGGTGCATGCCCATTACATTCTTTCTCTCTGTTTCTTGTTTACTCTCTTATCTTTTCTTCTTGCTTTTCTTTTTTTTCTTTTTTTCTTTTTTTTTATTTCTTTTTACTTCCTGGTACCTCTGTTTTTCGATCACCCCTACAGGGCATGGCAATGGTCCTTTTATAGGGCCTGCCATGACTGGATTTTACCACCTTACCCTCTAACCGCCTTTGTCTGGTTTGGGCGTACTTGCCGACCACCCAGGAGCTCGTCTGTGTTCCCCAGATAAAGGCTGGTTTGTGTTGTTTGTTAGTCCGCTGTGGCACTTTCTCCTGTCATGACGTAAATGCTCTTTCTTTCTCTCCATGGCATGCACCTGACGTTTCCTCCCCAACCTTGCCTTTTTTGGGCAGTCTGTTATCCCAACAAGACGTACCTCCCAAAAGGGCTTGGGCAGGAACTGCAAAATAGATATTTTCCCCTCTTCTCACCACCAAACCACACCCCCCCCCTTACCTCTTACCTCTGGCCCATGGCCCCACCATGTCCCATATTGGCTGAGTACAGGCTGGTGGTGCTTGGGCCTTACGCGTGCTTTCCTGTTATGTACGTTCAAAAATCTGCCTGCAGCTCATGTATTTGCCTCGATTTGGAGCTTTGTTTGCACAGTCTGCCGTGCTCCTTTGTTCTTTTACGTGGGCCGCTTTGCATAATTCACTGTTTCCCTTTAAGGGTGGGCTTCTTTTAATACTGGGTCTTACATTTCTCCTGGCCCATTTCTTGGTTGCCCTCATGTCCAACCACATTACTTGGCATTTCCTGTCATGGCTATTTGCTCCTGCTAGGCCTCTTTTCAAGCTTGCCGTTTCATTTTTTCCCCCAGTGGCTTAATATGACCACTGGTGTTCCTACTTATGAGCTCTAGTGTCCCTTTCTTTTCCCTTTGGGCCTGTGGCCCATTTACTAACTCTGCATTCCCATGGGTTATTACTAACTTGATTGGGCTTCCTCGGCCCAACCTTCTTATTCTCATCCTTGGGGTTTATGGGCTTGCCATCAACCCCTACTTTCTTTGTTTACATTGCCTTTGGCTTGCCGCGGCCCATTCTCACTTTTCTATACCATATACTGCCTATGGGTGCCATCTCTCTCCTTCCGGGCCTTTTGGGCCCATTTGTTTCCTTAAGACCCATTTGTTCATGTTATGGGCC
Source organism: Quercus ilex subsp. ballota (assembly GCA_032727855.1). Taxonomy (NCBI): domain Eukaryota; kingdom Viridiplantae; phylum Streptophyta; class Magnoliopsida; order Fagales; family Fagaceae; genus Quercus; species Quercus ilex. The sequence continues at coordinate 47,609,003 of CM064910.1, forward strand.
TGTGATCCATTATTCCTGCCGCTTGGGCTTAATAGTTTTATTCTATGCTTGTCACTTCTATTTGCTGCCTGTTTTGTTGAGTTGGGCCTGTTTTACGAAAACGACCCTCAACAAACTTCATCAAATTGTAACTAGCAAATATAAAAATACAATTTTGATTTTATGAATAATTTATATATATATAAATATCCAACATATAAAACATAACAAATATGCTAATAATGAATAATGATGACAGATTGTGAAACATTTTGCATTCAAGCAGAGACTTTGCAGTAACATCTTGTATTCAAGCACATATATGCATCTTGATTTTAGCATCTTAGACCAGTCACCCAAACCACATAAGTCTGAAGTTTTTAGAGGAACAACTTTACATGAGACCAATACATAAATGGGACTAGGAAAGGCTCAGGTGGGACTCAAACCACATATATTGGCAGTGGCACAAATTAGGCAAAGAAAGACATAATTGTCTAATAGAAATTTCCAGCAATAGAAACCACAAAATTATTAATTAAAAAGTAAGTAATACAAATAAAGTAGCAACACCAACACATTTTCAAATAAACAAAAGCCTCATTGGGGCAAATCTTCTTTTCTTTTTTGTTCAAATAAACAAGAGCTCATAGGTCTTTCAAAGACAAGGCTGCATCGACCAATACAACACAAACTAAAATTCAACCATGCACTCTACTCGCCAACACAACCACATGCTTCGAATTCAATTAGAGAAGAGAACCTAACAACATTGTAGAAACCATACCTAAGTTTTGCACACCATTTCTTATTACCATACCAAAGGCATCGATTCAAACAATTTATTTTTTGATTTAAAAAAAACATAGATCTAAGCAGCAATGATCAACGCTATATTAATTGCAAAAATCACAAAAGAGTAAAATCCATGGCTATGGCAGAACTCACCAAAACTGAAATTAAGCGTGCTAATGAGGGCCTTGTTGCAAATCATAATAGAGATCGGAGGCATGACTGACCTGAAATGAGGGAGCGTCAAAGCGTCAAAGTGAGGGATTGAGGCGAGGGAGGCGAGGGACGGACTGAGCTGACCGGTTTATGGGAGGCGAGGGAGGCTGAAATGAGGGAGGGAGGCGAGGGAGGCTGAAGAAAAGAAATGAGGGAGAGGGATTACCGGATTAGGGTTAGATTAGGTTTATATATATATATATATATAGGGTATTTTCGTAATTTAGGGTTCCGAGTTTTTAAACGGGTTAGGTCTCGAGTTTTTTTGATAAAACCCAGACCCGACTCGGACCCACTTCGGGTTTTTTTTTTTAAAACCCATACCCGACCCTATTCCTAATCAGACCGGGTAAAACCCGGCCCATTAGGGTCGGGCCGGGCCGGGTACCCGTGGGTCGGGCAAAAATTGCCATCCCTAGGCCTAGGCCACTTAGGCAATCACCTAGGGCCCCTACTAGAGAAAGTCCCCCAAAATTGTGGCAGAATTTGATATATTTTTTTGAGATATAGGGAAAAAAAAATTAGTTTTACATTTTTTGCTACATTTAAGAAGTCTTAAAAAAATTGAGTAATGTTAGAGATAGTGCAACTTTAAATACATGGATCTTACAAATATATAAGTCACTAATCACAAGAAATAATTAAGATAGGAAAATGTTAGAAAAAATATAAATTTAAATACATGGGTGTTATAAATTGATATGACAATTAATATGATTTGTGGACATCAACAACTTATTAAATGCATTTTTGAATTACTTTTTGTAATTGATGATACATCTTTATAAGTCTCATGTTATAAAATTTATAATATCCCTAACATAATCTCTTCAAATACTTGTTTATTATTTTCTTGAAGTGTCACTAATCATATTCATTGTTACATCGTTTGCAAGTTTTTTTGTAGTAAAATTTGTTATAGCTTTAGCATTCTTGCAAAAAAAAAAAATAATAAATAAACGTATTACAAAATAAAAAGAATGGACTTTTTTATATAAAAATTATGATATTAAACACTAGTTAAATATTATTTAAGTAGGTTCCTCAATATATATATATATATATATTTAAGTGATAATAAAAATGCTCCATTTAAATATATTGGCTTAGGCCTCCAATTTTGTTGAGTCGCCCCCTACAAGAGCTGAGCAACATTAAAGATTTTGGACTTTGAGCAGGAATAGAAGATGATGGGGAGGATTTGCTTTGGGAAGCAATAATAAAAGGACAAAACTTAGGTACAGTACTTTAGGTGTTATTCCTTAGATTCCCCTCTTAAGATTCAATCATGTGGCTACTTAACTAAAAAATACACTTCCATCCCATGAGAAAAAATTCACATGGCGGAATCTTAAAAGGAGAACCTAAGAAACAACACTTAATTACTGTACCTAAGTCTTGCTCATAATAAAATCTATGTACAGCTTAATTTCAAGTCTATTATATCTTTTTGATTGGCAACAAGCAAATCGAAGACATAGAGTTAAATGACAAACAAAATGGAATGTGAATGACATCAAAAGTTTTATAATGCGGAAGGCTCATTGGCAATTAGCAAACTTTTAGCTTCTAAGAGTGTTTTAGGGGAAAATTATGTTATACATACACTAATACACACACTCTTGCACAAACAAAGAACTGAAATCATGACTTAAAAGTCATGATCCTAAGTTAGAAAGTTAAATATCGTGACCTTTTTTTTAGTTCATTTTTTATGTGTGTGCAAGAATGAGTGTATTAGTAAGTGTGTAATAGACACTACTCTCTTTTTAATGGCTTTTGGGTTTGCAATAGTCTGAGTTCTAGGTTTTTTTTGCACTGCTCTGTTAGTCTATTACCTTTTGGCATTTGAAAAAAATGGACTTTGCTGTGGTCACAAATTGTTGAGATGGCATGTTGTGATTAGTGGAAAATCATTTTTACATGGTTTTACTATCAACATCATTTTCATTTTCAACCACACACAATCTATCATTTCAACAAATTATAGGAAATATGGTAAACTACTATTTTTCTACCTAAATTTTATCAAAAATTTGTTTTTTGTCCCTAAATTTTAAAAGTTCTTTTTTTCATTCCTAGACTTTGTAAAGAGTTTTTCAATAGCAAAAATAGGGATGAAAAAAAAATCAATAGTTTAGGGGGGGGAAAATTACTTTTGGTAAAAATTAAGGAAACAAATAAAACATTTTTAATAATTTAAAGACGAAGGATGAACTTTTCAATAGTTTAAAGACGAAAAATAAATTTTTTAAAGTTTAGGGATAAAAACAAATTTTTGGCAAGATTTAAAGACCAAAATAGTATTTTACCATTCTACCAACAATAATGTTTATAAACTTATGAATTATGATACCCAAAACATAATAATAATAATAATAATAATAATAATAATAATAATAAATTTATCAGCAGCCAAAAAAATAATATTTGAGATGAAGAATGAGGAAAATGTTTAAATAAACAATCCTATCCTATAAAATAAAAAAATCCCATCCTTGCCTAAAATCAGATTTAGTTTCTTCCTATAGTGCCAATCCTACACCCAAATCCTCTCTTTTTCTATCTAAAAAAAACACAAACGCTCTCAGAAAATATAAACGAAAAACATATTGAATATCTTTTTTTTTTTTTGTTCTTAATGATGAATAAGGATATACCTTCATTAAAAAAGAATAAATATACTAAATCAATTTCTACTAGTCTCAAATAACAAAAGAAGACCTAGTTGTGACTTTTCAAATTATTCAAGGGCTTGACATTAACTTTCTAACTTTTAATAATTAAGCATATTGAAATTTTATGTATTTTTCAGCTACTAAAATTAAAGTATATTAATGGAATCAGTAGCACTTATTAACAAAATAAAAATAAAAAATTAAATCCCTGACTATTCCTCATCAATGATTTAAGTTATTATTTTTTGAGGAAGAATGATTTAAGTTATTATAATCAAGAAGCATTTGTGCCGATTCAATTCCTATCATCTACAACAATTAAAAAAAAAATTAAAAAGTTTTTCATCGACAGCCCGGAAAATGAGCTCTTGCTTATATCATTAACTCATTGCAATCATTGCCAATATTATATAGCATTGAGGGGGAAATGTAAATCAATAATGTCTTATTATAAAGCACCTGGTTTTGGAAAACAGTGTTGAAATGTGCATAGTCTTTCCAACTTGGGCGGTGCCGCGGTTATACTTATACTTAAAGCTCTGTTGACTTTTTTGATTCAGAGTCACGACAATATAAATGAAGGATATACACATATTATATTATATGGTGAAGGGAAAGATAAAAATAAATTATCCTAGACAATGTTATATTAGTCTACTTTAAAGTCTAAACAGCCACATAGAACTAAAATTATTATGCTTATCTAACAATCTTAAACTCGTATTTTATTGACCTCAATTTGAAGACAATGTGAAATGGTAAAAAGTGGCCAAATTGTGGGTGGCAACCATTAAGAGGCCCTGTATATTTACACGGTATGAGCCTTACATGATTATGGGCTTGTTTCAAAATAAGTGAATACCTTGTATGGGCCTAAATTTTTGCTTCTTCAATGTAAGCGACCTACCATTTCCAACGAAAATAAGTCTAGAATAGACCCAAAGCCCAATTTTACAAAGAATAAAACCCGCTAGCTAATATTCAAGATACTGTAAATCAATTGGTTGGCATCCGTATTTCCAACGAACACATTCTCAGGTTTTAAACCACCACCTACCAAGGTAGTCAATACCGTACCGAAGGCTGTACCGGTTTGGCCATAGGTACGATATATTTCGGATACCAGTCAATACTGGTGTACCGTTTCGGGTTTACCGCTATTTTATATATTTAATATATGTATATATATATATACACACCCACACAAACATATCTACACAGACAAATCAACACAGAGATACACAAACGCACCCAATATTTTTGTAATTGAGCAAAATTTTGTAATACTAAAATTATTTATAAGAAAATTATTATTTCACACACAGTATTCCACATAACTGTACACTAACTATCACTATTCTATTTACAAATAAAGCCAAAAAATTAAAGTGAGTTTGTAGTTATCTCAATGCTTCATTATAATAATTACACATGTTACTATTATTAAATACTATAAACAAATACAAATAACAATACATTGTTATCAAAACTAAGAATAATATAAAATAGTAAAACATTAAAAGTGAAGTATAATAAAATATAAAATAAAATGTATTCTCAAAATAATAAAATAATACTGCATGTGAGCTGTAAACCACAAGTATTGTTTGACTTTGTGTATCCAGATATTTCACTTATGAGCAATTGTGTTGTCTCATCAAATACCAAGCTTTTACATTTCTTTATCTTTCTTCTTTTACATTTGATCCTCTCCTTTCTTTCACCCGTCGTTGCAGCTTCAGTGCCTCTGTCTTTTTCTTTTCTTTTTTTCCTTCCTTTCTTCACATCTATTGCTTCTTCTTTCTTTCTTTGTTTCTCTTCTTTTTTCATCTCTTCACACTGATGCTTTTGTGGGTTTTATTGTACTTTTTATGGGTCTATTTGTTTTTGAATCAGTGGGTTTTGTTTGGGCTTATGCGGAGGAGGGAGAGACGGCGGCCGGATTTTTGTTCATGGGTTGTGTGTTTGTGCGGTGGTTGGGTTGTGTGAGTTTGGTTTTTAAAGGTTGGGATCGGTAGGTTTGGGTTGTCAGTAGTGGTAGGAGGCGGAGTGGCTCCGGCTTTGGCTCCGGCTGCAGCCAAGTGCAGCAGCTTTGGGTAAGTTTTGAAAATTCCTGAGAATTTTTCTTTGGGATTTCTCTATCTGATTCTTTACCCGGTATCCATTTACCGGCCGAAACAGCCGGATTTCGCCGGTACGACCGGTATTTTTTCTGGTACTAAATAAGGGGGTAATCTGTACCAGTGCACTGGTCGGAACGGTATATTCCGGCCGTACCGGCCAGTACAGTACGGAATTGACTTCCTTGCCACCCACCCCCCCCCCCCTCTCTCCTTCCCACCAACTATCAAGTTATCAAAAAAAAAAGTCCACTAAGTAATCTCTCTTACCCATTCTCATTTACATAATTTTCCTTTCCATTGTTGTTGATGATGCATGAAAATCGTCAATGAGTTGACGGCTCCTAATCACACCGAGGAATACCTGTAGAGTAAGAAAACAAGAACCAAACAGAAGGCACTAGTGGGGTACCAGCCAAAAATACAGTGAATGAGAAATCTCTAAGAACTCTATACTGAGAGAGCTAGGGATTTTCTGCCTGCTGTGGCTTATATAGTAGTGGGGAGGAGACCTAGACCCTAAGAATACAAGGATTTTCCTTACAAGGAGAATGTGGAGTTAATGCCATCAAGATATTTGGGATACTCTCCATTCTAGGAAGGTGAGAATCGTGTGGTAAGGTCTTTGTGCATGGTGCACAAGATGTTTACATATATGAATATTTGAGTAGACAACGTTAAGGCCACATAGGATCCATCAGTATGCTTCTTCGTCAGTAGGGGTTGTTTATCTACCTAGTAGGGAGATGCACCCATCAGCTTCATCTGAACACACATAAACATCGGCATTTTTGCTGGCGTAGGGTGTGAGGTCCTGGATGGTGGTTTAAGGAGGCTGATAGATTCTTCAGGGTCGACAGCTCTTTTGAAGCCGTCGGCTTTATTGTTGGTATCTTTCCCTGGCGAGTTTTGTTGTTTAAAGATCTTAATTACGAAAATACTCTTATCAGCTACCCCCTACTATGTGGTCCTGTCGGCTATGTCTAATGGGCCTCGGAGTAATAAAGGTTTTTATGGGCATTAATTGCTTTATTGAAGAGCGTGTTTATTAATAGGGTAGGTAGTCTTTACAATAAATGCGAAATGACACATGACACTTATTGATTGACCTCGTTTCAAATCAGAAACGTTGCTTCATATGCCTTGCTCCTTCACCCTATAAATAGTTCCTTTCTCTCATTTTTCCTTTTTTACTTCATTCCCATTTCTTAAGAGGTGTGATCTCAAGTGGTTCTGTCGCTACTTTCGTGTCCATCCGTCGTTTTGACCAGTCGAGCAACCGTTGACTTCCATCTTCGTAAGTCCTCTTTTCCTTGCTTCTATTTATTGCTTTTTAGTTGGCCATCGCTTTTTAGAGATGTTGGGAAATTTAGACTCCGGTTGATAAAATTAACAAGTTTTAAATCCAAGTTGTTCATTAGATTTATTATGAATAAAACTTGTTAAAACAAACAAACATCAATATCATGTCAGCATCATGCAGCGAAAAAATAAATAAGACAAGATATGATAACCTAGGAAAACCAATGAAACAAGCTAGTTTCTCAGTAAAACACCTGGGAGGAAACCTTCCCGAAAAGCAATCCACTATAGTAAAGAGAAGTTTCAGATCTAGTACAAAACCTTTGTCCTTAGACTCTACAATCCTCGTAGATGAACTCACAGCAGAAACCTTCTACCGCTTCAGAACCTCTGAACTCTTCAATATATGAATGCCACCCTCTGATGCACGAATCCCAATATGTGACTAACCAACTGCGCGGATCCCAATACGCAACTTCAAACACCAACTAGAAGAAGATTGTTGGCTGCAAAGTTCTTCACTTCATCAACAATGAAGATCAAGAAGTACTTGGTTACAAAACCTTAAGGCGCAAAGAGAGAATAAGATATCGGTCACCTTTTGCATATGTTCTCCTTGTATTCTCTTATGTGACAGCCTCTAAAATAAGCCTTATATAAGTCTAGGGTTATGAGAAAAGAAACCCTACACAAATACATAAGCTTGGCCCAAAAATCAGATCTAAAAATCTGAATTCCCGTAACCTCGACAGATAGTAGGTGTCGAGTAGGTGTCAAGATTTAAACTTCAATAGATACAACTATCGAGGAGGTGTCAAGAAGGTGTCAAGGGGACAGAAGCTTTCTCGACCGATCCACCAGTTGTAGAAAAGGTGTCGAAATTGCGATAACAATCAATTGAAAAGCTCGATAAATAGCTAGCTGTTGAGAGGTGTTGAGCAGCTATTGAGCTATCTGTCCGCAGGTGTCGAGCTATCTGTCCAGCTTTATTGAACAGGTTTTCTTCACTTGTTTCTTGGTCCAATCTTCATGGCTTTAATACTAGACTTGAACAACATGTTTCCTGAAGTATTAAATACATCCTAGATCTATCCAAATACAAGTAAAGTACGTTTTGTCAAAGGATTAGCCAATTACATAAAAGAATGACATATCTTCTTAACAAGTGAACCACATATGTCCTAACAAGAGACCTGTCGTATGACTAGGTTCTTAGAATACATCTATTGCTTGTAGGTGAATAGATGTCAGGTGATAGAGAAGCGATAAGTGAACAATCGTCGTCAGTCTGTGAGGGCACAGGCTACGATGAAGTCTATCCGTCGGGGCGCGAGCCTGTGGAGGACTTGACATGGTCCCTAGAAAGGGAGCTGTCTACCAATTCTCCTGCTAAGAAAGATAAGGAATACGAAGGGGATGAGAGGGAAGGAGAAGAGGAGGATGAGGAAGAGGATGACAGTGAAGAAGAAGGCGATGGTGAAGAGAAAGGAGATTATGAGGAAGGTGAAGAGGTCGTAGGCTAGGCAAATGGTGGCTGTCACAGACCCTTCATCCTTCCTTTGATATGGACGGTGAATGATTTCTACCTGATCATGTCCTTGAAGGTTTTCAATACTCTTTGTGTCCGCTACCAAATTCCTGAAAACATTCCCCTTGTGGTTACCGAGAAAGTTTGAGAGGTGTTACTTGGGTAGGACAGCTGACGTCGACATGTACGACGCCATGTTCACTGTAGGATTGAGGCTGCCACTAACGGAGCTACACTGTCAACTTGCCAATTATTTAGGCCTATCCATCAACCAACTTACCCCAAATGCGTGGAGGATATTCATTGGAGCTGAGGTGATATAGGGCCAGTTGAGTGGTGGTAATCGTGGCCTTACCCTTGAAGAATTCTTCTACTACTACAAGCCTCAACAAATATCCTTGTCGAAGGGTATTTATCACTTCCTAGCAAGGAAATTGTCGTTTAAGTTAGGGTTAAACATGCCTGACTCCAGTAGGAATTAGAAGAATAGGTATTTTTTCGTTCAGGGGATGGACTAGGTATGTAAACCCAAGGAGTTGTATAGTATGCCTAATGGGTTCGATAATACGTGGGGTGTTTTAGGGGAGTTTGGTGAGTCATCGATGTCTGTTTTCATCTTACCCCTTCAATTTTGATTATATAACTAACCTACTACTTTTTTTTTTCAGCTTAAGCTTGTCTGGAAATAAATGACAAACATGAGAGTTTCCTCAAAAGAGTTTGGGCGATCCCGCTTGAGCAAAGAAAGTGGAAGGATCTGGTCACTCTTGATACTCTTCATGCCTTCTGTGGTGGTCCTGAGCTGACGGCCGAAACCCGACGGTTAGACGCCTTCTCTCTTAATGTAAGTTTTTTTTTCGGTCTATCTGCTTATTTATTTGTCATTCCTAGGGGTGTGCATGTGTTAAGTTAAGGAGGTTTTTTTACTCAACCCATCATATAAGTCCAACCCAACCCACATGGGTCGGGTTGAACCCATGGGTTGGACAATTTTTTTTTATTACCATTATTATTAAATTGTGCTAAAAAAATATAAATATATTAAGAAAAAAAACAAAGATTAGTATCAATGTAACTCCTTAAAGGCAAACAACACTAATGACTAAACAACAATAGTAAAAACAATAAGGAGATGGCCAAATAAAGACAAACTTGCAAAGCAAGATAGAGAGAAAGGGACACAGCAAGTCAACAAGAGAAAATATTGTAGAGTAAGAAATAGACTGTAAGCTGAGACAAAGCAAAAACATTTAAAAATCAGCCAAAAGAAAACAACGAAATCAACAAAGCAAAAGCTAAACATTGATCCACCACGGCAAGAGAGATAAGCAAATAGAGTGAGAGAGAGGAGAGAGGGAGAAGCCAAAAAAAGAGAAATAGAGCAAGAGAAAGAAACCCAAGCACCTGCACCTAACACCAGAAGAGAGAACCACCAGAGTAAGAAAGAGACTTATGGTTGAGACAATGCAAAATTATTTAAAAATCAGTAAAAAGAAAACTAAGAAATCAACAAATCAAAAAATAAATATTGATCCACCACGGTAAGAGAGATAAACAGATAGAATGAGTGAGTGAGAGAGAGAAGCGAGAGAAAGAGAAATAGAGCGAGAGAGAGAAAACATTAAGAAACTTTACCTAGCACTGGAAAAGAGAGCTACCATAGGAAAGATAGAACCACCGCCAAGGTGGTGATGATAGCTAATGGACGGCAGTGGCTCAGCAGAAGGAGAGAGGGTTAGAGTTCAAAAGGGAGTGAAGTAGGAGAGGGGAGTGGGAGGCGGCACATTAAGGGAAAATGTTCTAGGATTTGTGCGAACTAATTGGCTTTTATATAGGATAGGAAGAGATGGTCATTTTAAAAAATTTATTAATTATATAATATGTTTTAAATATATATTAAATATATGGATGGGTCAGGTCGGGTCGGTTTGGAATTTTATGACCCGAACCCAACCCGACTAGCTATAAAAAAAATTTTGTAATACAACCCACTAAGCCCTAAAAATCGACCCAACCCAGCAGGTTGGGTTGGGTCAGTTTTAGCAGGTTGGCGGGTTGGCTACACACCTCTACCCCATCTATTTTCCTTAGTATTGTTATGTTTTCAGAGATGGACGCTGGCAGGCAACAACCCCCAAGAGGAAGGGCACGAGGAAGATGATCGTCTCACCAAGAAGGCGACGGGCCAACCTGCTAGGGCAAATTGAAAGGATAGGCTGCAGAAGTCTCATTCACCTCTCCGTCATAGGGTTAGCAAGGGCCTCATGTCGACCTATGGTCCTATTGTCTTCAACCCTGTCCAGAGACTAGTATGCCACAAGGATTATGCCATCAAGATGGTCAACTCGATCATCAAGGACACAGACCTGGACAAGTGTGGTCAGCACACCACTAAGGATCTAGGGGCTTTTGGCCTTTTCAACCTAGCAAGGGTGAGCATCCATCAAGTTTACTTCTTTTTTGTATATTTTGTTTCTCCCAATTATAACCATCATCTTTTTGCAGGTAATGGTTAGGATGAAAGCCCTTCAGGATAGGTGTGAAGTTAAGGAGGGGATGATCCATTGGTAACATAAACATCAAGAATAAGAGGTGAAGGAGCAAGATCAATAAAGGAGGCTGCCCGTATTCTCAACGTTGAACCAACAACAAAAGTTGCCTTGCTAGAACAAGAGACCCGTCATCGTGAGGAGCTTGTTAAGGCGAACACCAACCTGATGACGAAGCTGGCTGCCCTCTGTGAACAGATGGAGCGAGACAAGGCGATACTGTGGCGGCATTCTGGACCTCTCGTTTGCCCCTGAGGGTCCATCTACTACTAAAGACCAACCTCCTTCCGACATTCCTCCGTCCTAATTCTTTCTTTTTTTTTATTGTTGCTTTTTTGTAAAACCAATTTTGAGACAATGGTGGGCCCCTTTTTTAGGCTTTTATATATAAACGTTTATCCCCGTTGGGTTTATATTTATCACTTCTTTTATCCGTTACTTTTACTTGTTGCTTGTTGCTTTCATTATGTCTATTGTAATTGTGGATATGCCCCCCTCCCCCCCCCCCCATCCATCGTAAAGACTTTGCTATACATTCGCACTTTCTTTTTCGTTGGTATTATATATTTATTACATCCATCAGCCTTGTAGCAACATCGTGTGTTCCTTAGGACAAAATAATTTAGGCTTGTGGGCAGGACTTAGTAATTTTGTGACCAAGTATTCGTCGGTATCCTCGGTCATCCATTCATCTCGTAGTTAGGACTTGGTATTTTTTTGTGACCAAGTACCCGTTGGTATCCTAGGTCATCCGTCCACCTCGTAGGTAGGACTTTATAATTTTGTGACTGGGTACATGTCAGTATCCTTGGTCATCCATCCATCCCGTATGTAGGACTTAGTGATTTTGTGACTAGGTACCCGTCAGCATTCTTGGTCATCCATCCACACCGTAGGTAGGACTTTATGATTTATTTTTTTTGTGACTAGGTACCCATTGGTATCCTAGGTCATCCGTCCGTCATTCGTCCATCCTATAGGTAGGACTTTATAATTTTATGGACAATCTCATAAAGGGTAGATCTCTTAAAAAATACGAATGATGTAGAAGAACGATAATATGTCTAATAATCCTCAAGAGTCTTATTTCAATAATCAAAAAACTTAATATTCTACTTTAACAACCAAAAACTTAATATCCTACTTTAACAACATAAGGGAAAGAAAAGTAATAACATAGTTTGCAATCATCTACTACTGGTAGTATCTCCGTAGTTGCTCAGTGTTCCATGGGTGGTGGAGCCTTTGTCCGTCAAGGGTCTCCAGGTGGTAGGTACCCTTTGTATGGCAATCAATGACCTTGTAAGGTCCTTCCTATTTGGGGCCTAACTTGCCCTGTTTAGGGTCTTTAGTAGCTATCATCACATTCGTAAGGACTAGGTCCCCGACCTAAAAGTGCCAAGATTTGAACTTGGTGTTGTAATGCTTTGCCATTAGGTCCTGATAACGTACTGTCCATTGCTCTACCGTTGCCTAACTTCATCCAAAGGGTCTAACTTGTAGGCGCATTCCTTCTTCATTCCTCCCTTTGTCATGGTGGGCCACCCTGTAGCTGGTTAACCCAACTTCTGCTGGGATGATGGCTTCATTCCCAAATGCAAGGCAGAAGGGTGTTTCGCTTGTAGGCATGTGAGCTGTCATCCGATATGCCCATAACACACTTGGCAGTTCATCTGCCTATATCCCCTTTACCCCCTCGAGCTGAGTCTTGATCATCTTGAGCAAGGATTGGTTTGTAACCTCAACTTGACCATTGGCTTGTGAGTAGGTGGGTGATGAATAGTGGTTTTTGATTCCCAATTGTTGACAGAAGTCCTTGTATGTGTCGTTGTCAAATTGTTTCCTATTGTCGAAGACAAAGACTCTAGGAATGCTGATGTGGCAAATAATGTTCTTCCATACGAAGCCTCGGACATTCTTCTCAGTGATAGTGGCCAAGGGTTCTGCCTTGACCTATTTAGTGAAATAATCGATTCCTATGATGAGGAGCTTGAGTTGTCGCATTGCTATAGGGAAGGGTCCTACTATGTCCAGCCCTCATGGGTGAATGGCCAGGGAACATTCATTAGGGTAAGCTCCTCTGACGGTTGTCGTATGATGTTGCTAAAGCATTGGCATTTTTCATATGCCTTTACGTAGGACTGGGTGTCCTTCTACATAGTGGGCCAATAGTATCCTACTCGTATTAGCTTGTGGACCAGCAAGCGTGCTCCCAAGTGGTTCCTACATGCTCCTTCATAGACTTCCCTCATGACGTAGTTTGCTTTGTCAGGGATTAATCATCTTAGTTATGGACGAGAGAATCCCCTTTTGTAAAGGACATCCCCAATTAGTATGAAGTGTGACGACTGCACCTTCAGCCTGCGAGAAGCATTGTGGTCTTCAGGGAGCGTCACGTTCTTGAGGTAGGATACAATTGGTGTCGTCTAGTCGGCTTCCATGGGAATCACTTATACATCTATTTTATCAATGACAAGGGAGTATTGGATGAAGGATAATGCCTGACCAGTGATGACCATGTGCTCCGTGGATGCAACCTTGGCTAGACAGTCAGCTTGCTCATTTTCTTCCCTCGGGATTTGCACAAATTTGGCCAAGAGCTTCTAGTATACCCTTCCTTTTACCATGCTTAGATACTCCTTCATCCGTTCCCCCTTGGCCTCGTACTCTCCATTGATATGTTCGACAATAACTTGCGAATCACAGTGTATGATTATTGATGAGACCCCTCCTGTTTTAGCCAGGTCGTGGCCTAAGAGGACTGCTTCATACTCGGTCTCATTGTTGGTTGTTGGAAATTGGAGACGAATCATACACTCCACTATATCTCCCTCTGGTGACTGTAGGACGAGCTTGCCTCCTCCAGCCTGTTGGTTGGACGAACCGTTCTTCCATATCATCCATGTTGCTAGTCCTTCGTCTTCATCCTCTTTCGCTGTGAATTTAGCTATGAAATCAACTAAGGCGTGGGCCTTAATCGCAATTCTTGGCTAGTATAGTATGTCGAACTCGCTAAGCTCTATTGCCCACAAAACCAATCGTCCAGCTACCTTTGGATTGTTCATTGCCCTTCGCAATGGCTTGTCTGTTTGGACCACTATGGTGTATGCTTGGAAATGCGGCTTAAGTTTTTGGCCAACTGTGATCAAGGCAAAGGCTAGCTTTTCCATGGGGGGATACCTTCCTTTCGCTCTTAGCAGTGCTCAGCTGGTGTGGTAAACAAGTAACTGTATGCAATCTTCTTCTCGGATAAGAGTTGAGCTGACGACCATTGGAGACACAACTAAGTAGAGGGAGAGCTCTTCACTGGGTTTAGATTGACTGAGTAATGGTGGGGATGCAAGGTATGCCTTCAGTTCCTCGAAAGCCTTCTAGCATTCGTAGGCCCTCTTTAGTGTTTTGAAGAAAGGTAAGCACTTGTTCGTCGCCCTGGAGATGAACCTGTGGAGAGTCGCCACCCTACCGTTTAAACTTTGCACCTCCTTGACTTTTTTGGAGGCGTCATCTCCAATATGGCCTAAATTTTGTCTAGGTTAACCTTCACACCTCGCTGTGACACCATAAAGCCTAGAAATTTTCCGATGATACCTCGAACACGCATTTGCTGGGATTGAGCTTTATGTCGAAGCGGCGTAGGGTTTTGAATGTTTCCCAGAGGTCATCCAGGTGACGAATTCTCTTTTGCACTCTTTATAAGCATGTTGTCCACGTATACTTTGACATTCTGCCCAATTTGTTGGACAAACATTTTATTCACAAGCCTTTGGTACGTCACCCCTACATTCTTCAATACGAACGACATGACCTTGTAACAGAAGAGCCATTAGCTTGTGACAAATGAGCTCTTCTCCTAGTTTGCTTCATCTAACCTGATCTAGCTGTATCCGGAGAAGACATCCATGAAACTCAATAGTTGGTGTCCGGTTATTGAGTCTACGAGGAGGTCGATATGAGGAAGTGGATAGTTGTCCATGGGACACGCTTTGTTCAGGTCAGTAAAGTCTACGCACATCCTCCACTTGCCATTCGCTTTTTTGACCATTACTACATTAGCAAACAATTTAGGATAATATACCTCCCTAATGAAATTTGCTTCTAGTAGCTTGCGAACTTCCCCAGCTATGGCTTTGTCTCTTTCTTTGTCGAAGACTCTCTTCTTCTGTCGGACTGGAAGCTAGGACGAGCACATATTGAGTTTTTGTACCATGGCACTTGGATTAATCCCTAGCATGTTCTCATGGCTCTAAGTGAAGACGTCCTAATTGTTCTTCAAGAAGAGGGTCATCTTCTTGCGAACTGAAGAATCAACTTGCGTGCTGACACAAGTGATCTAGCCTAGGATGTTGTCGTCCAGGGATATCTCCTCCAAGTTTTTTGTTGGTTCTACTACAACTCATCGCTCCTCGATGCTTAATACCTACAAATGATTGTCCATTTCTAACATGGCTATGTAGCATTCATAAGCGACCATCTGGTCCCCATGTGCTTTTCCTATCCCGTACTTTGTTAAGAACTTCACTAGTAGGTGGTATGTAGATGTGGCCGCTCTCCATGCGTTGAGCGTAGGTCACCCAATGATGGCATTGTAGGTAGAGGAGCAATCGGCGACTAGGAAGTTGACCTCCTTAGTGAGCTGCTGAGGGTACGTTCCAATGATTACTGGTAGGGTGATAGTTCCAATGAGGAAAACCTTGGTACTGCCAAATTCGACTAGAGGCGTATCCGAGGGTAGGAGACATTCCTTGTTGATCCTTATCTGGTGGAATGCAAGGTAGTAGAGGATATCTGCTGAACTTCAATTATCCACTAGCACCCGTCGAGTGTTGAAGTCTGCAATTGATAAGCTGATGACCAGGGCATCGTCATAAGGGTGGTGGAGTCGTCGAGCATCCTCTTCGGTGAAACTGATGGCTGGGTTGTCAATCTTAGTCGTCTAGAAATCTGGACACTTTGCACCATCCGTAAGTTCGTCTTTCTTGCCTTCTTAAAGGAGTCAGTCATTGTATTCCCTTCTACGATAACCCTTATCTCTCCAAGTGGGGCCTTTGGTCTTTCTTCGACCCCTGATGAACCGTTGTAACATTCCTTGCTTGATAAGAGTTTCAATCTGCTGCTTGAGATCAGAACACTCGAAAGTGTCATGCCCATAGTCTCGGTAGAAGCGACAGTATTTATTTCTGGGCCTCTTGTTCGAATCGCCCTTTAACTTGTCTAGCCAAGTCAACGTCGTGTCTTCACTTATCTGCATGAGGACTTGGTCCAATGGGGCATTTAGGGGTGTGAAGTTTACAGTCCTCCTAGGCAGAGGTCTTGATCTCCTATCGTCCCTTCAATCACTTGTTTGGGTAGACTTTCTTCCTTTGTCTAGACGGAGATCATCTTGCCTTTCTCTCTTCTTCAGCCTACGCCCTCGAGAAATCATGGCGTCTTTAGCATTCATGTAATTCGTGGCCTTGTACAACATATTAGCCATTATCTTTGGGTCATTCTTGTAGATAGAGAAAAAGAACTCTCCAGATTACAACCCATTGGTGAACGTGGTGATCAGGACTTTATCGCTGGCTTTATCAATCAGAAAGGCCTCCTTGTTGAAGCAAGTCACGTACGACCTTTGGCTCTCATCTTCCTATTGCTTAATGTTCAATAGACTTGTTGAGGACCTCTTATACCTCTGCTCTCCAATAAAGTAGGTGATGATGTATCCGCTCAATTCTTTGAAGGTGAAGACAGTATTGGGGGTAGTTTGCTAAACCATACCCTCACTGGCCCCTTGAGTGTAGTAGGGAACACCCTGCATATAATCTCATCTAGAACCCCCTGTAGGTGCATGAGGGTTTTGAACGACTCTAGATGATCGAACGGGTACTTTGAACCATCGTATGTTTCTACCTGCGGCATTCGAAACTTCGTAAGGAGGGGGAAGGAAGTCACCTGTGCTGTGAAAGGTAAGTCCGTCCCACAGAACTAACTTGTCTAGGTTGGTGGACATGCATCCCCTCATGTCATTCATCATCACGTCCATCTTCTCCTTTACCATTTGCATGTCCTAAGCCATGCACATTGCACTGATTTCTAGTTCCAACTGGCGGTTAGTGCCCTCCGGTCCATCTTGTCTGCTAAGAACATTTCTTTCTTCATGATCTTCCTTCTCCTAACAGTCCCCCATCGCAAGATGATTACCTTTCTGCTCGTCGTTGTCCTATTTGTCACACTAGTCTTTGGGAAGTCACTTGTTCCTTTGGTTCAGCTATTGCTCCAACTCCTAGTTGCATTGGGTAAGCTGTTCGACTGTTGCTACCAAGGTTTGCAGTTGCCTCTCCAAGGCGTTGGAGGGATTCCCTATCTCCTAGTTGATGGTAGTCGTCGATCGCATCTAGACCATGCAACTCTTTGTCTCAGAAGCGATAATATGGCTAATCACTCATTTCCCACAGAAGGTGCCAACTGATGATGCATGAAAATCATCAGTTAACGGCTCCTGATCACACCGATGGATAACTGTAGAGTAAGAAAACAAGAATCAAATAGAAGGCATCGGTGGGGTACCGACCAAAGACCCTCTGAAAGTTAAGTCAATGAATGAGAAATCTTTAAGAACTCTATAGTGAGAGAGCTAGGGATTTTCTACGTACTTGGAAAAGGAGGAAAATTGTGGCTTATAGTAGTGAAAAGGATAGCAAGATCCCCAGAATACAGGGATTTTCCTTACAAGGAGAATGTGGAGTTAATGCCATCAAGATATTGGGGATACTTTCTATTCTAGGAAGGTGAGAATCGTGTGGTAGGGTCTTTGTGTGTGGTGCCCAAGATGTTTCCATATACGAATATGTGTGTAGACCACGTAAGGCCATGTAGGATTTGTCAGTATGCTTCTTCCATCAGTAGGGGTCGTCTGTTGACCTAGTAGGGAGATGCACCCATCAGCTTCATCTGAACCCGTCCACATAACTATCGGCATTTTTGCTGGCATTGGGTGTGTGGTCATGGATGGTTGTTTAAGGAGGCTGACGGATTCTTCAGGGCCGACAGCTCTTTTGAAGTCGTTGGCTTTATTGTTGGTATCTTTCCCTAACGAGTTTTGTTGTTCAAAGATCCTAATTACGAAAATACCCTTATCAGTTGTCAAAATAATGTTATGAATGTGATGCTTTAATTTAATGTTATACATGTAGAATGATGCTCAGAGTAATGTGCTTTTAAGATTACTTTTATTCTATGCATAAGTTTCCTACTTCTTAGCTTGAAATTCTCTCGTTAATTCTCTTTATAAAATTCTTCCTTTGATTCTTGGATGATTTTAGCTATGCTTCATTGGTCTAATTTTGCAATGAATAAATAATGCTTTGACAGTTATTTTCATTCCATAAAATCTTTCCTCATCTGTTTAGTTTTAAATGTGCTTAGCAACTTTCTTGAGGAAGTGATATGTTTGATTTCCATGTGACAGAAATGTAATAAATTGTGGAATTTGCTTCTACAATTATATATAGTACTAGCCTCTAAGCACGCGCATTGCGCATGCTTAAAGGCGCTTCTATTTTTTTGGGTTTTTCAAACAAATACAAATGATAAACTTTAGAGATAAGTAGTAACTGTAATTTCTTTTTAAAATGTGTAAGCTATAAAGCACTAGGCATACCATCCAAACAAAACCTTAGGCACATGAACATGTAGATCCAAACATACGAAGATGGAAAGAAGCACATAAGCATATAGATCCAAGCAAGAACAAAGCAAAAAGCATATAAATTTGTAGATCTAAGCAAAAACAAGGTATTTAGACATATCCTAGCCTAAGAAGGCTAGGCCAACAACATCATAGTAATAAAACATGTTGCAAAGCAAATAGACATGCTAGAAAAACTATAAAAGCAAGAGATAGCAAGAAAAAGCAAAATAAAGCAATAAACATACTAGGAATTAAATTGATGTAGATAGTAGCTAAAAAGCTACAACTACACCCCTAAACCTCAAACCCAAGATTCCTAGACCAATGAGAGAGGGATGACAGCAAGAGCACTACCTCTTGATGTTGGAGAAAAGCAAGAAATCAAAGGTTTTATGTGTTTTTGGAGAGATGGAGAAAATCTACCTAGAAAATCTTCAAAAAAGCCCAAAATTAGTTTTTATTTTTTACTTTTTTTTTTAAGTTTTAGGGGGACAGGGGGTATTTATGGTGAAAATCTGACTCTTTGGCTTCTAACAGCCTTTTAAGGTGCGCTGGGGCTGATGCTGATGTTAGCAGTCTTGTCATTTTCCCTAGTTCAACTTTGAATGCATATTTGACTGCCTTCTCAGACTCCGATTGAGCTGATCTTGGTGTCCTTAAAAAGGTATGGATGTCTAGTTTTTAGAACATCAAAAGGTATGGCCTTGGGAAGAGAGCCAATCTGCCTAGCATGGTTTTCAAGATATCTCAATCGTTTTAACTCCGATTTCAACCCATGAATAGTCGTTGGAAAAAGAATTCAATAATCTTTCCAATGGCATTAGTTTCAACTTGTTTCAACAGTCGGATCAAAATTAGGGTTTCTAGGACCCTCAAGAGCCAACTCCGAGTTAAACTTGGTCAAAGTTGGTCAAACGTGACAAAATTCTCCGAATAGCTTGAGTTTGATGTAAAAATATGAAAAAAGTGGTTTTGGGGTGATTTTGACCAACTTTGACTTTTGGGTCAGCTCAAGGTTGACCAAAGGCATTTTGGTCATTTTGACCTAAAAATGTACTTTGAGGACTTCAATACCCGAATGGGTTGTGCTATATCAATCTAGATGTTTTTGCAGTTGCACAGTAAAAAGTTAATATTTTTATATTTTTAGGAGTCCAGCACGCAAAATAATGGCGGACAATATACGGTATCTACAATATATAATGTCTTTTTAAACTTGTGTTGTTTTTATAGGAAAAACCAAAGGCAAAAAAGTGGATGACCACTCCTATTCACCTTTATGACAAGTTATATGAGCTCTTTGCAAAGGATAGGGCTATTGGTGTTGGTGCTGAAAGTGCAAAAGAAAAAGTCCAGCGATTGGGCAAGGGAGGAAAGCGACATTCATGCTAATGCTAGTTACGCAATATCTCAAGATGGGTTCCGTATGGATGGTATGGCAAACATGTATGATTTAAATTATGAGCCAACAACTCCTATTGATGCTTCTTTACAATTACATTCACATGATGTAAACATGAAGGCTTATGTGATAGATATAAATTTGAACAACTTAATGATGGAATTAACAAGGTGGTTGAAGTAATTAGGGAAGGAAAGATGATTGCTGAGAAAGGAATTGTTGCTATGGAACAAGAATGGCCACGTTGTTATTCTGAAGATGAAATATTTACTAAGTTGAAAAATATTGGAGTTCCTAGTCACCTTCAAATTGAAGCATTCCTTTTCTTGATTGACTCTCAATCTAAAATGAGAGCATTTTTTGGTTGCCTAGGTGAATGACGTAGGAAATTACTACTTCATATAATGTATGGTCCAACAGCTGCTTAACTTCAATATAATGGGTGGTAAGACATGAAATTTGATGAATTGTATTTTTTGTACGGATAGTGCTAGAATGTACAACATCTTGTATGGATCTTTTGATAGGGACTTGGCTAAATGGGACATTTTGAATTTATATAGCTGGTTATGGTTCCTTTTGGAGGTAAGTGTTGTAAGTCCCTTTTGGATATTGATAGTGTAAAGACTCTGATGACTAAACCTATGGTTTGTTTTTTTTGTGAAGTCGTGGATTAATGCAAATGTATTATTACAATATGCTCTTGAAGGAATGTAAATATAGTGTAAAGAAATTGAACCTATGGTTTGTTTTACGACATTGTGGATGAATATAAGTGTTAGTAAAATATGTTTTTGAAGGAATGTATATATGTTATTGTGTAATATTATGTAAAACAATCACCCAAGGTTTGAAGGAAAAGCTACTCTCCCAAGCCGGCAAGGAGATCCTATTGAAGGTGGTTGTGCAAGCCATTCCTACCTTTGCAATGAGTTGTTTTAGGCTTCCAGTGGGTTTATGTCATGATATTGAGATGTTGATCCATAAATTTTGGTGGGGACAACAAGGGGATAGGAGAAAAATTCATTGGAAGAAGTGGGAAGTTTTATGCCATCCAAAAGTGGAGGGGGGAATGGGTTTTAAGGATTTATGTAAATTCAATGAAGCAATGCTGGCAAAACAAGTGTGGAGACTGATCTAAGACAAAAGTTCTCTGTTTTATCGGGTTTTCAAAAATAAATATTTCCCAAATTGTTCCATTTTTGAACCCAACTCCTCATCCGGATCATTTGCCTAGAAAAGTATCCTAAAATCCAGGAATTTGATTGCTAGTGGCTCTAGATGGAGGATTGGGGATGGGAAGACTATTGGCATTTTTGAGGATGCTTGGTTGCTGAATTCTGAGGGAGGTAGAATTGTTACTCCACCATCTCTTTTATCTAAGGAAGCCATAGTGGACTGTCTAATTGACCCTCATTCAGGGTGGTGGAACACTCATCTGATTGACTTGTGTTTCTACCCACCTGAAGTGAAACTTATAAAATCACTGCCTTTATGCTTTACTTTTCAACCTGATACACTGATATGGCCGAAGGAAAATTCAAGGAATTACTCAGTCAAGACGGGTTACATGTTTCTTTGTGAGACGCCTGATGTGGTTGTGACAGATTCTGAGGAGAACAAGGCTCAACGGAAATTCTGGAAGAGGATTTGGAATATTAGAGTTCTTGGAAAAATAAAACACTTCTTATGGAAGTGTTGCACCAATTCTCTTCCTACTAGAGAGAATTTGCTCAAAAAAACTATACTCACAGATTCTTTGTGTCATCTGTGTTCCAGGGAGTCCGAAACTGTGCTTCACGCTGTTTGGGGCTGTGAAAAGGTTCAGCAAGTGTGGATAGTCGAGTTTGGTTAGGTGGACAGGTCTGCAGCAGCATCGGTTTCCTTCCCAGAGCTAATCCGTATGGTGCAGTCAAGGCAGCATCAATTACCGTTGTTTGCTACCACAGCGTGGTCAATTTGGCACCACCGGAACAAATCACACCTTCAGCAGAGCAGCTTGCCTTTGAATAAAATTGTGGGGTATGCAAAGGAGTAAATTAGGGGCTTTAAAAATCTACAGCAACAGCAACAAATGGTACGCAAAAAAATTCAAACGAGAAAGTGGAGTCCTCCGGGTTCAGGTATGATGAAGACAAATTTTGATGGAGCTTTGTTTGGAGAATCCGATTAGGCAGGTCTTGGAGTGGTGATTCGTAATTCTGAAGGACAGGTTATGGCGGCCCTTTCGGAAAAGATCCAAAAACCACATTCAGTCCAGTCTGTAGAACTGCTGGCAACAAGAACGACAGTCACTTTCTGCATTGAAACAAGTTATCAGAATTCCATCTTCGAAGGTGACTCTGAGCTGGTTATCAAATTGCTTCGGGGGAAGGGGTTGGTAAACTCACAAGATGGACACATAGTTAAGGACATTTTGTCTTATGCAAACTCTCTACACGGTTTCTCTTTCTCTCATGTCAGTCGGCAAGGAAATGCAATAGCACATGCCTTAGACCAGAGAGCTAGATTATCTTTTCCTTTATTAGCCTGGATGGAGTCTGTTCCTCCATTTCTTCTTTCATTGTATCTGATTTACCAGTTATTCAATAATAGAAAGTTTCTTCCTTCTCAAAAAAAAAAAAAAAAAAACTTATTATGTGTATATATTTTGGACAGATAGCCTAATGTAGCGTAAAATATTCTACAAAATTCACAATATATGTCATCATAAATGCTAGGTTCCTAATATCACGTATACAATACAAATCAGGGCATTGACTTGGGCATATTGATAGAAAGAAATTATTTATTTCCTATTCTATTGTACATTAACTTTTGCGTGTGTGTGTATTAATAGTATTCCATACTTTTCAATCAAACTGAAATATATGGTTGTCCTTTGGCTTAAAAAAATGTTAAGAATGATGATTTTTTTTTTTAACAATTGGTTAAAGAATGATGTTCTTTGTTTAATTAATTTCAAATTAAATAAATATAATGATCAATAGTATAACCAAACGTAAAATTTGAAAAGGGAAAAAACTCAAACATATAAATTAGGTAAAATTTGTACTTATAAACATTATCGAATTGAATCATTGATTAACCTAATTGCTAAAACATAGAAATTTTAAGTTATTCTTATTTTTTTTTATTATATGTTACAAGTATTTCTAGTAAAAGTTATGAGATATTATATTTGAAAATTATCCACTTTACTTCAATCAGACATACACTTGTCCTTTGAAACTAAGTTCCAATCTAAGCTTCAAAAGGCCTATGCATTTAAAGTGTGCTTGATGCTTCTGCCATCATTGTGAGAATGAGGATAGAAAAAAAGACTATTCCTTCTGAAAAAGCTATGGAAAGGAGGTTTTTATATGGCCACTCATGTTTTAGAGGGAGTTTTGGATAAGAATGGGTGATGCCACCCATTCCTATCCACAACACCCATTCCTAAAACTTTTGGGACCTCATATAAAAACTCTTTTTTCTTTTTCTTTTTTCTCTCTCTCCTATTGATTACTACTAATCACTAGGAAAGTGAAGGTTTTTATGGTTTTTATGTGGTCTGTAACATTTTAAAAGGGGTTTTGAATAAGAATGGGTGAATCATCCTCATCCATTCCTATCCACAACCCTCCCTCCTAAAACCTTAGAGCATTCGCACCAGCTCAGCTATAATCTTCTAAAATAGATGTACAGTACAAAATTTACACATTTTGAGCAAAAAAACACCCCACATCAGTGGGTGTAAAAATGTGTAAATCTGTGTATATATTTCCATGAGCTACAGTACCCGTGTAAATATACACGGGTACTGTAGCTCGTGTATACATTAAAATAATATTATCAACTACCCAGCGTGCCAGAATAACCACCAACCACCAAACCCAGCGCCACCACCAACCACCGCAACGTAGCATAGAGAATTAGATCAAAATCAATAGAAAATTAAACCAAAAATAACAGAAAAGCAATTAGAAAATCCAACTCAAAATCAAGACAAACCCACTGAAAACTCAACTCAAAATCAATCAAAACTCACCGGTAAACCCAACCCAAAAACAGTACAACCCCACTGAAAAACCCAGCCCAAACCATACTCAACGGAAAACTCACGTGAAATGCCCAACGGAGCCGGATCTGCTACCAGTGCCGCTACCCGATCCGCCAGATCTTCCATTGCTGTCGTCGGTTGGGGGTGGGAGGCGAAGGATTGGTGGTGGAGGAAGAGAGGGAGGGGCGAAGGAAAGAGGGACGGAGAGCTGGATCGCCAGAAGGAGGCCAAATCGGTGGAGGACATCGGCGGCAAGCTGGATTGACGGAGAGCTGGATTGGTTTCAGCGAATGGGTTTTGTGATTTGGAAGAGGAAGGCAGAGAGATGGTTGTAGAGAGAGAGAGCAAGAAATCAGAAAATGGGTGGAAACAGAGAGAGAGAGCGCGTATTTAAGAGAGGTAGGTAGAGATAAATAATAAAAAAATAGAGTATAATGAATATTTTATTGAAATATCTTGTAAAATAAATGAATTGATGTGAGTGTTTTGTAAAAGTGAATGTGTAAAATAGAAAAAGTAAGTTTTTAGTGTAAAAATGGATGTGTAAAATACACATGCTGATGTGAATGCTCTTAAGACCTCATATAAAAACTCTCTTTTTTCTCTCATATTCAGAAGAATGATCAGCTCATGTGGGAGGCACAAACCCAAATTTCCTGTCCCTACAATGACCATTCCACTTGAAAAACAGTAACTTCAATCTCTCTAAAGCTCCAAAAATAGAACCTCAACATGAATAGAATGAGGGTAGTGACAAGGCCGTGGGGATGGAGGGTAGGATTTTTGTGTCTACCCTTTAGTTGCTAATCACTGTTGCTCAATAGGGGAAAGTGAATCTCATTATACGAGACTCTTACGTTTTTAGGGCTAGTAATGGTTGTGGATGAGAATTGGTAACCATCCCTAAAACCATAAGGACCTCATATAAAAACCTCATCCCTTTGGTAGATTTCCTCTGTTCCCAAGGCTTGTGACCTAAGCCTTTCTCCTTTTACCCATTTTCATCAACACCAAACAGTCACCATTCCATTCTCAAAATAGCTCTAAAATGAAAAATCCCATTGAAATGAACCCCAAAAACCCAGGAAAAATAGTCAGTTCAGCCTCTCCAAAGCTCCAAAAATATAACCTGAAGGCCCCAACAAGAAGACCAAGAAATTCCAGCCCAAAAACACAAAAAAAATTCCTTACTTTCTTTCATATACCATAAACCACAACAGGAGAAATTTCAACCAACCCCCCACCCCCCCAGAAAAAGGTCATTCCTATTCCCACTTACCCAACACAACAACAACGACAAGAAGTAAAGAAGAAGAGCAGCAATAGTACATCAGCAAGTGGCAAAGCATAAAGAAAGAGAAAGGGAAATCAAATAGGGTTCCAAACAACCTTATCCGATGACACCACCTAATCCAGGAAGCAAAATATGGCAATAGAACCAAGCAGAGGATCCAAATTGAAAGTAAAAATCATCACAAACAGGGAGACACACACACGACCAAGCACAAATTGATTGCCATCTAGTATTATCATATGCATCATTATCATAGTAGCACACAGGGATTTGAGCTAAAGCATACAAAGCACACACACACAGGCATGTTAAACCTAAAACCCCCAAAAATCCCAGACCAAAAACATGAACACAGATTCACATGCACCCACAAACAACGACACAAATACACACATCAGACTTCAAACCCATTTTGGAACAAACCCCAAAACAAAAATCCTCTTTTTCTTAAAATCTCCAAACCCAAATACCAAATCTCTAGAAACAGAGCAATCAATCCCCAAACCCATAAAGAAACAACAATAGGGAGAGAGATTCTCACCAATAGCTAAAAGAAAAAAATAATAATAAAAAAAAGTGAGATAGAGATAGCTATAGAGAGAGAGAGAGAGAGAGAGAGAGGGGGGGGTGAACTAAGGAATCACCATCGTAGAGAAGGGTGGTGGAGAGTAGTGGACGGCGAGCTCAAGTTGAGCCATAGCCATAGGAGGAGAGAGCTAGAAGCTTACATATTTCATATTCACTTGTTTTGATGAACACATATTTCAAATTCACAGCTGATAAGTTTAAGAGAGAATTAACTACTTGTTTGTTTTGATAAACAGAAAATTTTGTGTAAATATAGATTGTGATGAGATAAATGGAACTGGGTTAGACCAGGTCCAACCCAGATGACTAGACCAATTTATTTCCTATCAAGCCCAATCGCTTTAAGCTCAAACCTCAGCCTTTTAGCAAGCCCAATCTGAAACAATGCCATTTCCCTTAAAACCAGCCTACGACATCTAAAATCGTAAGCCCAGTCTGCAACTTTATCTCTTGCCCAGTTGCCCACATCAAAGTTTAAACCCAACATGTTCACACCCTTAAGCCGAAACTTTAGAAAAAGTTAAATCCTAAAGTATCTCATGTTTTGCCCGTAAAATATAAATCCCCACTCAAACTTTTGACACATTCACATTTTAAAAGCGAAAAATTATAACGTTTTGTAGCGAAAAGCTATAATGTTACCGTTTTATGGTAAACATCATATATATTTGCATTTTACCAATGGAAGTTTATAGCGTTATATCGTATTATGTTAGTCATCATTTAACTAAACACAAAAGGAATTGTTGAAAAAACGTTACACTAATTAAAAACAAAAGAAGAATAGAGATCGACAAAGAGAAAGAGGAGAAATTTGTTAGAAGTGGTTTCTGTTTAGCGTATTTGTTTTGATTTGGATTTGTTTTAAATTGGTTTTGGGTAATTTTTTGCAGGGAGTATTTTTGAATTCCTGTTTTTTGGAAATCGGAATTTTGATTTGTGATTATTTTGCGATTTTTTTTAAAAAATTTTTTATTTGAGGAAATGATTATTTTGAGATGTGTTTGCCTTTTGTTGGAGCCTCCGGACTATGGGGAATTATAAGGTTATGGACATTAGTTATTTTTAATTGGCATAGACAATTGCAAAGGACACTTTTAACCTTGTTGATTCTTTTTTCTAAGCTTCGCTTGGGAGTTCATAAGGGAAAAGAATGGAATGAAATAGAATTATCATAAGGGAATGGAAAAGAATGGAATGCATTTAAGTAAGGGAAATGAATGAAAAAGAATGGAATCAAGTAACCTTGATTGGATGTTTTAAAATAAAAGAATGGGGAGGAATGGAAATGAATGGAATATAAGTAATCTTGTTTGGGAGCAACATGGAAGGAATGGAATGAAATCATTTTATGACAATATTATTATTAGACCCCTATTTTAAAATAAATGGTTGAATATATAGGGGTATTTTGGGAGTTTTAGTAAAAAAAATCATTAAATTTAATTTCATTTCCTCCCATTCTTCCCAATTTTGGGGGGAATGAAGATTTGAGGTTTTAAAAGTATAGAGAGGAATGAGTGTTCCCTCCTACTCATTTCATTCCCTCCCACTTAAACTCCAAATTAAGGAAATAAGTTTTTCATTCCCTCCATTAAAACTCCCAAACAAGGGAAGGAAAGAATATTCTAAAATTATTCTTTTATTCCTTCTCATTTCATTCTATTAAAAGTGTCTGTTTGGGAACAGCTTGCTGAAAGCATGCTAAAACATATTTGTACCTTGAAAAAAATTTGAAAAAGTGAGAAAAAATAGGAAAAAGTGAGGTTTTAAAAAGTTGTACATAAAAACTAAAAGCTAAAACTAATACTAAATAGATTCTAAATGTTCTTCAAGTTTCTCTCTCTTCTTTTTTTTTTTTTTAAAATTATGAATTGCTTTGGGTAGTTTCTCTGCTTATGTGTGTTTTTTTTTTTTTTTTTTGGATAGTTAAGATTGAATTTCAACCTATGGTATGTGTCGCTTATGTGTTATTAGGCAACAACTTTCTATTTATGTGTAATTAATTTTTGCTATCTATGAAGAGAGCAGAGAGTAGAAAGGCGATGAGAGAATCAGAAGCATTACCAACAAAGGATTCAATTTCGACATGATTGGTAGACCCAAAGTTGCTGGCTAATTCTTCTTCGCAAGATACTCTTTCACTACCTACAACAATACGTCGCTAACACAGGTTTTAAACTTGTAATTC
Source organism: Quercus ilex subsp. ballota (assembly GCA_032727855.1). Taxonomy (NCBI): domain Eukaryota; kingdom Viridiplantae; phylum Streptophyta; class Magnoliopsida; order Fagales; family Fagaceae; genus Quercus; species Quercus ilex. The sequence goes on from CM064910.1 coordinate 47,637,353, forward strand.
ATTTTCACCTTTTTTATATTACACACTTTGTACTTATTTCTATTTGTTTTAGGATTTTTATTAATTCCGTCAATTGTTTCTTCAAACTTACACTTATTTTAAAATATATTTTATGTCATTTTTTTAGTGTATATTACCATGACCAACATTGAGATTTATTGAGTTTTTCAGATGCCTTTTAGGGCACTTGTATCAATACTTGTATAATAGAAATGACAAAGTTTAGCTACAAAATTGATAGCCTAAGCCTACAATTTCCTTTTTTAAAAAAATTAACATTACTATATATTTTGAAATTTTAATAGTTAAATTGCATGTTCTTTATCGTGGTTTTAAAAATGGGACTGGACAGTTCGACCAGTTCAATCAGGAACCGAGCATCAGTTCGGTTCAGTAAAAACCCTCTAAAACTGGCCAAAATTAGGTTGAACTGGGAACCAGAGGCAAAAACAGTTTTTGCCGTAGTCTGAGAAGATAAAATGCAACAAATAAATATAAAGAAAAAATCATTAGAAAAAGAGATAGTAAATGATGATGATGAAGAAAATGTCATTGAAAAAATAATTTTGCAATATAATGAATATGACTTAGATAGAGTTGGTTAAATAAGATGATGAAAATAAATTATTATTTTAGTTCATGTATCATGCGTATCACTCTTAAGTTTATTCAATTTGAATGTGTATATTATATACATACGTTAAACAAGCACCTTAAAACCGAATGCTCAACCAACTCGGCCAACCCTGGGTTTAATCGAATATATTCTGAATTTATAATGAATGTACATTTTATATATTTAATATATAATATTTTTTTATATAATATTATTAGATGTCCAATACATACATGATAAAAAAAAATGAAAAAAAAAAAAAATATATATATATATATATATATATTCAAGGGTGACAAGTAGTTTTTTCATACCTTTCCTTCTACTCCCCCCTCTCGGGCCTCTCCACTTCTACTTCTCTACGAGAGGTTAGCTATTGCACCAATACATTGGAAATTGGAAGCACCCAAATTATCCAATCCAGCTACTTCCCAACATCGAATTCTTCTTAAGAAGGGATATTCACTGCTGCTTCCATATATAACAGAGACGGCGTCTCCTTCTTCAAAATGCCCATCCGATTGCAAAAGCTTCGGCTTCAAGTTCTCTCGTCCAATATGACCTACTTTCTTTGTGGTGGGTCTTCACTCTTCATCAGGTGATGCTGAATCTCTCTCCCCCTACACATTTTACTACTTGTTTGTTTCTGAATGTGATGCCTTTACAATAAAAAAGCTTAATTTAGAATGCCAGTGAGGATACAAGAGGAGAGAACAATGTGGTGGAAATTTGGGGCCTTTTTTTTTCCTACTTGTGTCAACCCAATAAACATCATGTGTACTAACTTACCATTAGCACTGTGATTCCCTTTTATTGGAATTATGGGGGTGAAATCGTAAATGGGTTTTTTACTATTTATTTTAACTGATATGGATGATAATGTTTTGTAATAAAAGTCATTGAGATCGTACATGGTTTTAAGTTTCATGCAAAGTGTTATTAGTGACATAGAAATGTGATGGAGTTGCAGATCATGTGTGAGTGTGACAGATTCAGAATGTAAAATAGCATTTTTCTATTTCATACAAAACAGCATCAATTTGTAGGCTATGTACTGAATTTATCCACAAATACAGTGACCATTATCTATACTATCCCAGCTCTCGACTTACTGTCCGAAAACTAAACAAGATCTTTTTCCCCCATTGTATGTTTGAATTTGGCTATAAACTAAAAACTGGATGGCTTCATTCCCAGAAACTGAGTTTAAGGAGCTGCAGCTTCTGCACAAGGACAACAATGGCTATTTATGCCCGTTGGTTATGTTATGCTTGTTTCGTTCCTACATACCTCTATGAATGAGATCTTAGAATGGGTATCATTTCTGCTTACTTTTTGGCATTGTCTCACCAAGAAAATTAACTACTCAAATTTTCCAAGGTGAAGTCCCTGTGCATATTCAACCTCCTACATTATCAACTTCTGCGAAATGGTGTAGTAAGAACTGTTTTCAACTCCCTACGAGCCCAGTTCAACTATTGAAGACCAGATGTTTTTACTTTAGTTTCCCGCTGTTAGATGAAATGAATTCAGAAGTAAGAAGATTGCTCTGGAAGAATTTTCATTTGCTTAAGCACCAAAGCTGCTTTTTTTTTGAGATCATCGTCATGAAGTAGCTGTATGAGGATGCCCTCAAACCGCTGAAATAATGTTTGGGTGATCTGTGTATGGTTTAGGATCTTCTGGAAGAGGTCTAAGGCTTTGGTTTTGGCAGGTAAGGACCCCTTCTCGAGGACTTGTAGAATGGCCACCACTCCCTGGTTCTCCACAATGGCTTCAGTTGCATGAGACAGTGTGCTATGGTCTGTTAACAATGTTTCGAGTGCCATCAAAGCAGCCTCTGCCACACCGGATTCTGTCTCACTCAAAGTTCGCACCAGTGGCTTCACTGCATCAGCCTTGACGAGGCAGAATGTATCTCTATGTGAACAAGCTGCACCATGAACAGAACATAAGATTCCGTTTGTTGATGAGGTTGAGCAGCACCAAGACATGTTCGGTAGAAGCTTAGTCAAAAAGAGCATTGGCATGGAATGCTTGCTTTTCTCTGTCATGATGGTTGTATCAGAGACTGACTGGCTGGTGGATTGGGATAGTTTGGCAAGTGCAATAGCTGTTCGCTGCTTGGCTAGTGAGCTGCCCCTGGAGAGAACACGAACTAGTGAAGGGTACAGTTCAAGTTTGCCCACTTGCCTCTGAAGTTCAGGTTTGCTAGGTTCTGCGTATCTCATAAGTGCTGCTAGAGCATTTTCTAGTAAAGATGTACCCCGGTCAGCAGGTGCCATCTTTCCATTATATTCCTCATCAGCGCTGCAAATCACCTCATGAATGGCTTTTAATGTGTCCGATTTGCAGAGTATCTCATCAATAGTAGTATCATCTTTGGGAAGCAGGCTAATGATTCCAGCAGCAGTGGACCTTTCTTCAATATCTAGTGAAGACGTGAGGATGCTTGCCAGGGTGGTAATTGCTAACTCTTTTGCAGGAGATGGTGGTAGTGAAACCCCTGCAGGATCACCTTCAGAAATGCAGTATATCAGCTTCATTGTCCACCGCTTCACCACAGGTTGGTCACTGTGAAGCAAAGAGAAGAGTTGCCCCACCGCATTTTCATCTTGTCGAATTAAGTTTCGAGCTGTCTCAGATTTCTGGCTGAGTTCAACCAGCAGGTGTAAGAACTGAACCTTAGTTTGAGGATCAGAGCTGGCTACAAGCTGCAGAAGGAGATTGACATTATGCTTCGATTGGAGCTCCTGCAAGCCCTGATATTTCTGAAGTTCAAAGTGCTGACTAGCTCCAACCAGTAGAGCAAGAATCTCTGCAGCTTCTTCTTTCTCTCGTGGGTCAGACCTGACAAATGAGATGAGACCGAGCAAATGAGGTATTGTAACAGGATCTTTTAGAAGTCGCTTTACCATCTTGGGGTACTCTACAAGCTTTTTGATAGATCTGAGGCAAGTTGCTTTGCATGCTGGGGTACTTGAAGAGAGCATCTGGACTAAATTATGTGTGAATTGCTTGTCCTTTAGGACCTGAATATTGATGTCCTTGAGTTGCATCTGTATCAATGCTGCAGCCATCAATGTTCTGGTCTCTTGAGGTCCTGCAAAAAGTGACACAGGTTATGGTTTGGCTTGCCATTAGATAGTGTATCATATGAGTGTGTGATATTACCTTGGTTAAAGCGAGCAACAAATGGTTGGAAGTGTCCAGCTTCAGCCATCTTAACGACAAAATGTGTATTAGAGGAGAGATTTTGCAACACATTGTGGGCATTCTGTGATACATCAGGGTTGTTGTTTGAGAGTAAAGAAACCAAAAGAGGAATGCAGTCTTTTGTACTTCCTATTTTCTCTGCAAGGGTTTCTCTTTCTGACAGCTCCAACAAGATTGCAATGGCATCTGGTTCTGTTCCATCTTTATAAATCTGCTTCACGATGCGACGGACAGCCCCTGCTTCAACCATGGCTTCCTGCAAGTTTCAAGCAACAAAAATGATTACATTTAGTTAGGTGGAAGATGAAATAGTAATGTGATCAGCTACTGCACTCAGCATTTGCTTACTTTGTGATTATCACAGTATTTAGCTATGTAGTAAAGGCATTTTAGTGCCGCAGCACTATTTAACCTATCGTCTTTTAGTATCTCCACCAACTTTGGTATGAGTCGTTCCTCTGCAACTTTGGTTGCATATGAAGGCTTCTCCATCAAAAGTTGCATGTCCTCTAAGGCCTTGTTCTGTCTAGAAAAATCATCTGATTTGATTCCAGGCACTGCAGCTTGGAATTTTAAGTCCATATCTCGCTGCTTCCATTCTTCGATAGAGTTTCGAAGGGATAGGTTTGGCGTAAGATCCAGGGATAGGAGCTCCTGTCTGCAGGTAGGGCACTTTCTCTCTCCCCTTTCAAAGTATTCCTGAATGGCTTTCCTCTCAAAGCTGTGGCCACAGGGGATTGCAACTGGGTCTGCCATCATCTCATGGCATAATGGACACATGAATGAATCAATTGGGTATTGCTGGTGGTATGTGGCAATTCTTTCATCATCGTGTGGCCTCATAACAATTTCTGTACTGTACAAGAACTGAATCAACTGCGATAATTGTAATGCCTCTGCCTGCTTCTTTTGAGCTTCCATTTCTTCTTTTTCCTGCTTCAGAAGTTCCAATTCATTCTGCACCATGGACGCATTCACACTAGCACCAACAGCTTCTGCAATCTTCTCCAGGAGCTTTACAGCATTCTCCTGATTCTTATTGCTCTGGGATATTGAATTTTCTATCTCAGAAGCAATTGCTTCTGTTGCTAATGCTGACTGAAACTCCATTGAGCTCAAGTTGTCAATGATCTGGTTAGTCACAGTCTTTAAGTCCAAGGTTATATCAAGATTGATTAGCTGAAACGAGGAAATAGTCTTGGCAATATCTTTGGCCATATCCTGCATCTGCAAGAGTATTGAGTTTGACTTAAATAAGAGATGGATGCGACTACCAGATTTGCAATCTTGAATGATCTTGCAGGCTTTATTCAGCTGGAAATTCAAGTTCTCCAATGCAGCTCTTGTTGATTCTAAACCTCTTGCTTCAACAACTTTCTTGGCATTCAATGAGCCAAGGAGGCTTTTAAGCTTAAAAATATTATTGGAGAATTCCTGAAAGCTGTTCTTGTTCAGCATCACATCCCTTGTTTCACTAACAAGCTCGATTGCCTGTTGTGTTACATTATCCCATAGTGCTTGTAGTAATGCTATCTGGATTTCTACATTGAAGTCCATTGTCTAGAACATCCACTATCTAGGTACCAAAGACAAGCGTCAAGCACTTTTAGCACAGTATGAACTGCAAGACAGATATTGTCTTCCTTCTTTCTCCAAACTTTCTTGGTTGTGGTAGGAGTCTTAACTCAATTCAATCTTAAAGGCTTAGACTGAGACGGTCTACAAACTAACTCACTAATGAACCTAAACTGCTGGGTATCCAAAATTGATGAAAGTTTAAGGGCTGTTTTGGGTATCAGGATTTCCCTATTAGGTCAGTCTATTCCACCAATGATTCCAAGCAACTCGATTAGCATCCAGTTCTGCAATCGTCAAATTAAAAAACATTTAGAATTTGAAACTGCGGTACAGAATTAAATTAACACTAAATTTTCTTTTCACATAACTCCTCTTTCTACACGCAGGTTGCCTATTGCTGTGAAGAGGTGTAGTGCCATTTGAAGCAATTTTATGAAGGTTTAATAACCAATTTTAATAACCATATGTTTTTTTTTAACTAACTGTTCAGTGCTTTCACCATATTCTCTAAAAGATTATTATTTGCTTTGATTTTAGAATTTAGAAGCCATGTTTGTTGAAACCTGCAGTCTAGCAGACTAGCGCTAACTTTAGCATAACTGTTACGTAATAGGCTTATGAGTCAACTCAGCACAACTAAAAGTATAAAAAATCTTCAGGAAGAAGAAAGGAAAAAAAAACTAAGTAAAAGAAAAAGAAAACAGTATAAGCTCAAGTTACTGACCTGTATAGATGGTTCAGAAGGCAAAGTCTTGGTTGGAAATACTCCAAAAAGTCCCTCTTGAGTTGTGTTTCCAGAATCCAGAGTTGAACTTGAAATGGTGAAGTCACTGGGAAGTTGTTAACTGTTGTTATTCATGAGTCATGACTGTCTAAAAAAATTAAAGGAGACAGAATGAGGTTTTCACAAGTGGTTCTGCAAAATGGGGCTGAGAAAACTGTCTCGAGGACTTTAAGAAAGAAGAGAGGATGCAAAGAATGGAAGAAATTGAAGAGGAAACTGGGGCTGGTCAAGTTCAAAGGAGAAAGTCCTCTCATGTCCTTGTTTTTGCATTATGTTCAGGGGACCCAGTTGAAGTTTTCACACACCAACTTAAATTAACCAAGCATACAATTTAACTATAAAAGTCTCCTATGCTAACCCTGACCACACTTCGTCTCTTTGTGTTTTTTTGACGCGTTAGAAGAATCACGTGCTCAAGACTTTTGGGGGCTTTGCAAAGCGCGTAGCACACAAGTGATTTTCCCCCTCCATAATTCTTTTTCTATACTTACAAAGAGAATTTAAATCCTGGACAACTTTGCTATAACTCAAAGATGCACTAGTTAAGTTACCAGACTTTTGGCAACAGCTCCGTGAGATAAGGCTAATGAGATTGTTAACCATAACTCTGTGCAGTCACTTTTCATTTTATAGTTTTTTTAATAGGTCCTTTAAAAAATAAAATAAAATAAAATGTTGTCTGAGAGTTATTAGAACCAATGTTACCAATTTCATGCTAGAATATTCTATTCTAGTTAGTTAACTGATACGAATAATTCATTTATTTTATCTATTCCGTCTATTTCGGTCTATTTTACTAAATTCTGCCCAATATAACGACGTCAATTGATATGTTAACAAATCATTTTTTTCTCCATTACTTTACTCACATATGGTATTTTTTTTTTTAATTCTTTTACTCGTATATGACCTATTATGTTATATATGATGATAATATTAAGGATGTTTATATTATTTAATTTTGAATTAATAATTTGATATGCTATAATATTATGTAAAGAATTGCACCGAAATAGACCAATAACGAATTGCACCATTTAAATATATAAACCGTAACTGAATTGATAACTTTGATTATAATACCTTATTAATCCCTTGGATGAATGTACTCTCCCAAACTAATGGGTCATAGTTATTGAGTCGACAGTCTAAAGCTTTTCTTTGTAAAATCAAGAAGTGCCATTTGATACACTGGATTTAGAAAGTCCCTCTTGCCAGGAACATGAGGGCGTTCATATTGTAGAATTTGCTAAGTTTGGCTGCCTCTATAGATTTTATATGCTTTTGGAGTTGGAAGTTTCATCACAAAGACATCAAGACCAATTCCACGTTACTTAGAAAGTAAACTGTAAAAGAAGAAAGTAAAAACTAGTCACAACTAACCAGAGTCCAGAAGAAGCTTGGTCATCCGCGGCATTTCACAAGAAGCCGTGTTTGCATAACCTGGGTAAGTAGTGTAGTAAACCACAACATATTGTGATGCATTTAACAGAGTTTTAACAATATGAATGCGACGCGTTCTCTCTTCAACTGGCCTTAGAATATAGACCACCATGTTTAATTAATCAACTCGTGTTAAACGACAACGACAACAACCTACTATTACTACTATCATTACATGCATCACGTCACCACCCCTCTCTATGTGATACTATGTTTTAAATAATATAAGTGGTCTTAGCATTTTTCAAGATAGGTGGAATAGAAACGTATGTCGCCAGAGTTGTCCATTTGTCAGTAATTTCAGTTCTTCCTTGGCTAAGATCATAGGTACATTAGATTTATGTGTTTAAAATAATAATAATAATAATAAAGAAATAAAGAAAGAAGAAGACTATAACTCCATTAGGAAATGGGGCATAGAAAATGACGGATATGACATACATTAATGAGATATTATAATAGAGTGGAGTTGAGTAATTTGAAATTTATATACGCCTAGAGTCTTGTAACTTAAATGACATCTTCTAGTGTCACATGGTAGATTTTACCCCCAAATTTTTTGCCTTGTAATGGCAAACACGAATAGTAAATACAATAGAATACTTACAAATAGCAAACACAATGGAATACTTTAAACAGTCTGAGTGAATGAAATGCACAAAAAGCCAGGGACAACCATTCTTTGGCCTGGTCTCCAAAATTTTGAAAAGAAAAAAGTATATATATAAGGACTGATTTTAGCAATTTGGTCCTGTAAAATTACACTTTCCCCTCTCCCTCTTTACAATATCATTGACCCTCTTAGTAGTGTCCATTAAAAAAAAAAAAAAAAAAAATCTAAACCTTAGAAAAAAAATTTGACAAGCCCAAAAAAATTAGCCCAACAACAAAATCACCAGTAATAAAGCTAAAGAAAATTTTGCTCAATTTTACCAAAAACAAATAGTCCTACCATTATTTTTTTTTTAAAAAAAACAACAAAATTAATCTAAATGTTATGAATTACATCATTCCATCAAATCCCCCCCACCCCTCTCCCCACCATTCACCACCCATCCCCCTCTCCTAACCTAAAGTAAGAGACGTTGAACGGTTGAAGGGAGAGGCAATGTCACTATCATAAGGAGACCGAGACGCAGTAGCCGAGTAGCAAAGCAGCAGCAGAGTTGCACCCCAGCCCCCAAATCTAACATCTCTCTCTCTCTCTCTCTCTCTCAGTGCAGTAATTGCTAAAGAAAAAAAGAAAAGGGAAAACTGGGAAGTTTGAACGTGTAGCTATTGTTATCATTGAGAATAAAAAAATAAAAAATAAAAAAATATAATGAATACATAGTGAGACCAAAATTGAAATTCACTATATTACATTTGTCACATAATGCACAACAAAATTAATGTTCATAATTTATTGGCACAAAATTTTTTTAATAATTCATTCCAAAACAATAAAGTTGCAATTTTTTAGCTCAGCAATGAATAGGACCACTAAAGTAAAAAATACAAGACCACTTTCAATTTTGGTCCCATTATGTATACATTATATTTATTTATTTTGGTCACACTATGTATGCATCAAGTTAAAAACTACAAGACCAATTTCAATTTTGGTCTCACTAGGGTAGCAATGCTTCCTTTGCTGCCATAAATAACTCATCACTAAGGTCTAACATCAAAGTCATCCAAACTACATGATCAAGAAGTTCACTTTGACAACCTACTCTCCAACCTTAAAGTTCGCACCATAGCAAATCCTAGAAACGGGTTGTCCTTGGGAATTCACTGCCTTAATTGTACTAGGGCATTTGCTCACTTTTAACCCAAGTTCTTGGATCATTTGTCAGCAACAAAGTTGTGGGTGGCACCCGTGTCCAACATGGATTCAGCCCCCTTAGCATTCATCTCCACGTGAGCATAGGACAAGTCTTTAGTTGTTCTTGCACCAAGTGCATTTAGTAACTATGATGAGTTCACACAACTAGGAACTTCACCATCCAAATGTTTTTTGTCATCATCAACAACTATCACATTCAACTTCTCATGTTTTTGGTACTCCCTTACTCGACGAGGCCCATTACAAATGTAAAAGCCAGAATTCTTTTGTCCTTTGCCTTGCTGTGAAGTCTCACCCTTGGTAAAGGTCTTTACACCCCCCATCTTTCTTCTTCTTATCATTGTTTTTCTTGTCTTCCTTTTGCTGATTATCTTTACCTTTGTTTTTGGACTTTCTTTTTTTCTCATCCCTAATAGACCTGGCAAACTTAAAGTTTACCAAAGCATCTGCAACAGCCCTGGTAGCTGGCAAATCACGAACCCCCTACCTTTGTGTTGTGGAGATCACCTTGGAGAGTTTTCTTGAGTAATTAATATAACATATAGAGATATACTTTAACCCAAAAGGCATAAGCCCTATGGGTATGTGCTCAATTATGTTATATTAACTACTTATTCTTTTCATCATTATTCATGTGAGACTTAACTCATATGTGTAACCCAACAATCTCCCCCTCACGTGTGAGCCTCTGCCTTTTTATAAGTTTCAAGATCTCTCTGTGAGTCATAAACAAGTCCTACTTGCTCCCCCTTGCCTAATGAGCTTTTTCCTTCACTAGTGTATCATCCATGGGCCTGCAACGTGTCAACCCTACACGTCTTTTATCTTCCATGAGAACCTAGCACTTCAACATTGGCAATAATACTCATTTGTTGGACTTTTTCCAAGATCGTTTGGGTGGTCTTTATGGGCTTGTTTGGTGTAATATAACGTCTCCATTCCAACTGTGAAAGAGACCCTTCCCTGCTCCATTTGCAAAAGGGCTCCAAGTACACACACCCTATTCCTGCTCCAATTACGAAAATAATGTCGATAACCTTGCCACCTTTGCCCCACACCACCATGGGCTCTAATGCCACTTGTTAGGTCCCGAATAATATTAGCACCAATATTATCAATCCAAATAGCAATCACACACAAAAACACAAATATTTTCGTGAAGAACCCTTTCTCTTTAAAGGGAAAAACTACGGGACAAACTCCTAATCAATTTTACTATTATCAGCTCAATTATAATACTTCTAGTGTATGTCTCACGACTAAAGAAAAATCTCTTCTATTTTTTTGCTCTTATAGACACTCTCTTTGTGTCTCACGGCTAAAGAAAAATATCTTATTTTTCTGTCACACACACTAATTATTTATCTAGAATGCAGCAACATTTTGCTCTCTTCTCTCTAGCTTTCTTCTCTTCTTCTTTCTATTTTCCACATAGATCTCCTTGGCTATCTTCTCGAAGGCAGCAACACTTTGCTCTCTCCTCCTTCGCTATCTTCTTGAAGGCAACAACACTTTGCTCCTCCTCCTTGACTATCTTTTCCTTGCGTTCCTCCCAAGTGAAAATCTCTTTTTTCTCTCTTGGTTTCACGCTCTATTTTCCCTCTCCCAAGGGAGGACCCTTGGGCCAAAGCCATCAAATTCTTTATAGCATTGTCTATTTATAAGACTCTTTTACTATTCCCTCTTAAACTAAAAATACATTACTTATTTAACAAGGAATAGACTTTCCTTCCACACCGAGAAATAGTCTTTCCTTCCATACAAAGGAAACTAAATTAATATTTCCTTCTTCAATTAGGAAATCTAATTTACTTTCCAAGTCACAATTGAAAGTTGCAGCAATTTCCCAACAATTTCCACCTTGACTCAAATTCCATCAATTGTCTTCAACTATCTTCTTTCCTCTTGAGATAACTCCACCTTAATCAAGTAGTCTTCGTTTCCTCTTGGAATAGCTCCACCTTAATCAAAGCAATCCATTCTCTTCTATCTTAGTTCCATCTAAGCCCAAGGCTACAACCTTGACATAAACAACTTATTTTCTTTTGGCATGTTCAGCATAAAAAATAAATAAAATAACTTGACATAATCACACACAATTCCAATGTGCTTCAACTTTTTAGCAAGTCTCTTGCAACCTAAACAGTATTGCAAGGCAAGATTTGATTCTTCAAATCTTTCTTTAATGCTTCCCATGAATCAAGCTTCCCTCTACTAGCGTCATCATCATCTTGCAATTAGGTCCTCCACCACAACTTGGCATGCTTAGTGAGGTACATACTTGTGATGGTAACATTTTCTTGATCCAAAACCTGAGCAACCTTGGAGTACTTCTCCATATGGCACTCCGAGTGCTATTGAAAGGCTTCAAATCAAGCACATTCACTTTGGTGGAACCTTGCCCTTTACCATGGAGTCCATTGATTGCTCTTTTCAACAAAGCAATCTTAGTTTCACATTGGCTTGTTGCTTCTTTCATACCATTAGATTGAGTATGCAATGCTGCAGCCCCAATTCTTCAATGCGATGTAGTGCAACATTCACATATTTTACCAAAGCATTTCTCATTTGTTAAAGTAAATTTAACCACATTGTCCAACCTATAACAGATTGAACCAAGGCCCTCTTATGTAGGAGCCCCAAAAATTCCTTCCAAATATGCCACTCTTTCTCTTATTTTTCACTCTAATACCAACTATGACATGACAAATTTTACTTCCAAATATTTTTTTCTGTAATGGCATTAAGTTGCCCACTTAGTCTAAACCAACACCAATAGAACACAAATGGAATAGTGTTTGAGGGAATGAAATACACACACTGTCACACCAAGTTTACAAGAGTAATCTACTAACCTTTATTAATTTCTCACAAAGTACAAAGGAAATCCAAGGCCCCTTTAAACAATTCACACTAGGGACCCCTTAGCTAAAATTGCCTACATAAAGGCTACAACATACCATTACAAAAACTTGGAGAATTCACAAATTGCACACACTGTACCCTTTCATGTTTCTGCCTAACTTGTTGCTAACACTCCTAGCAACCTTAAGGAAAGATGTGTGTTGCTGGAAATAATAGTCAATGGGTAACCACTTGAACATGTGACCTCCTCTATGGTCATGCCTTAAGACAATCACAACTATTGTTGTCTTAACCTTCCTATAGTGCTGCCAACACAGCCCATAAATCCCATATCATGGTAACTGCTTGCCCACATGTGCACAGCCTTGGCACATGCTTTAGCCCCTCATAGGCATTGTGCCACATCCTAGGAGCTCACACCTGATGCCCATCCCAACATACAGAGGGCTTGGCCTGTGCCAATGTCGCCTTCTAATAATCAACATAGCTCACAACTTAATAACTGCCCATATGCCTTCGACCCATGGTTGGTAAGCATCACAAAACCCAAGCCACATTATTTCCCACATAGCTTTCACATGCCCACACTCTTGGTAGCCCAGTTCTGCCTTGCACAATAGAAACAATGCTCATACACCACAACCTGCTCATGGCCACACCCATGCAAGGTTGGCACAACCCAACTCAGCATAGCATTAAGAGCACCTAGCTCATGTCATGGTTTGTAACATGTCAAGCCGAGCCACACAACTTCTCATCAATGCCATCATCAAGCCCACAAGCCATTAACTAGTGTAAGGCATGTACTATTATGAGGGCACCACCACCTACTACTGCTCACAACCTAGTGTCGCCCATGGTTGCCAAGCCACAACTCATGGTTAGCACGGGGTGCAAGGTTCCCCAAATGCTGTTACTACTTGTTGCTCCAAGGTCAAGCACCTAGTATTCAAATAGAGACATTTAAGGTTCAAATTCCCTCCAAAAATATCATATTATAAATTTTTTTTCAAAGTAATGAATTCCCTCCCCCAACTATCTAATTATAAAAAAATAAAAGTATTTGTATATAGTACTTTTATTATATATATATATATATATATATAATTCAATAGTTTTTGAGGGGAATTTAAACCCTAGACATATTCGTTGAAAACACTAGAAAGTGCTAGTCATGTTGGAATACATCAGTTTGCATCACACACAAAACCAAAATAGTGAAAGACTATGGATCTACTTTTATAATACAAGATAATACATGAACTATGAATCTTAGATAGTTGGTTTGATACACATACCTTGCTGTAGTGAAAATCAAAACAAACTTAAGATTAGATCTAGAGAAACCCTTTAGATTTTCATCTCAATTCCACAATAGTTTTAAAGAGTGGGCTTTTGTCAAAAATCTTGAAAAAGAACAGTTATCTTTCTTGGTTTTTGCAAACAATCAAATTTTCTCTATATATTCTCTATAGAGAAATAATGATTTCCTTTTTTCATCCTGACAAAATAACTTATAAATTAATTAATTAATTAGTTTCTTGGGCTTTTAGTTTGTGGCTTGAGATTAGGTCAAATGATGTAATAAAGCTCTAGTTGTTATGAGGTTTGGGCCTCTTGTTAACTCTTGACAAGCTTCAAATTACCATTAATTTAGCACCACTATGAAAATTTAATTACACTCTAGGCTTTATTAATAAATTATATCTCAAAAATATATTAATTAAATCAATTGACCCCTCCATGAAATACCTATAGTGAAACAAAGTCATAAATTAACTACCACTTTGTAAATTATTATTTTATTCCTTTAGTCTCTGGTTTAATATTTTTAGTTATTCTTATATTATGTGAAATTTAATTTCATTAAATATAAACTTTAGTAACTCTTTACAAAGAAGTTGGGCCTAGCACATTGAAAAACCAATTCCCAATAAACTTAATTCAAGTGGTTATTTTGTGTATCTAGAAAGAAATTATAAATTCCGTCTTGAGAATATGTTTTTTCTTAACACTAAGTGTAGTTGTCCAACATAATGATGTTTTGACCATTAGATTTAAGATCACACTTCTAATATATCGAAGTAACCTAATTTCATGATTAGGTTCACAATCCTTTCAGAATTGAGAGTCTATGAAAATAGAAGTTATAAGATTTATCATTCTGGTGACAATTGTTAATAGAAAAATAAATCTCACAGCGTTTTAGTTCTATGAGTCGTACACACTTATGACACATCAACACGTCAAGGAACTAGAGTTTTGAGTTTATAAGAAACTTTGTGATTTATATCTTTTGTAACTAAATCATATAAATAATGACAAACAATGTATCTCATGGACTATAATATAATGTCCAATTAGTTTATCTACAAATAGTTTCATATAATTAAACATTTCAATTAATCATAATTTACCATACAAATTGGATTTTAAGGCACAAACTCCTAACAAGTTGAAACACAATACTCTTGGCAATTTGTATATAGTATTGTAATTTTGACTTCAATATATATATATATATATATATATTTTTTTTTTTTTCTGTTTGGCCAAAATATTATCAGGGCTTATAATAATAACCCAAAAGTGTGGAGCCAATCAATTTTTTCCCCTCCCCATTTTGGCAAGTTCAGTAAGATTTGTTAACAATTTTGATATATTATATTTAGAAACTTTAATTGACAGACCCCACTTGAAAAATTATTCCTTGCTCTAGATCGAGCACCGTGCTCCTTACTAACAAGAACGTTAAATTGACATGAATAGAAAGTCGTGAGTCGTGAGTGCCTAGACCAATGTGTTTCACACCACAAGCGGCTACTTTTTAGGCTTCGATTAAAATGTTGAAAGCTAATCACAATCCTTCAAAACCTTGGATTAGTGTCTTGTGAGATTCAAAAAGGTCATGTGAAAACATTCATTCAAAAGAAAACCCGTAATTACCAAGTACTAAAAGAGTTACATTAATTCTTGGCAATGCCATTGACATGAGAGAGAGAGAGAGAGAGAGAGAGAGAGAGTGAGTTAATAGTGTGAATGGGGTGGTTTGTCTTGGAGTCAAGGTCTTGGAGAATTTAGTTATAAGAACATTACGCATTCGTAGATTATAAAAATGTCAATTATCGCAATAGGCTAAGCGAAACCATTACAATACGCTTTTAAACATCTATTACTTGACGCCTAAAAGAAAACAAACGGACGAGAGAAAAAGGAACAAAAAGGCAGCAGGCTTTCGTATTCCAAGCCCAACACTATCCATGTAACCATTACCTAGCCTATATCGCCTCAAAATCACAAAATGAAAATAAAAAGCGCACACATATGTTGAAATTGAGAAGGCTTAATACTTAAAAAATGGCAAAACTTAGATACATCCTTTATGTGTTAAACCTTAAAATCTTCAATTAAATTCAACTATAAAATTTATTGGCCAATATAGCACAAACGTTTGCCTTATTGGTCAATACATTTTCTTGTTCTTCCAATGCAACATAGTTGAATTTAATTAAGAGAGTTTAGGTAAAACACTAAAGGAACTGTAACTAAAATTTACCCAATACTTTAATAGAAAGCAGATGATGAACCCAAATCAAATCCAGTGGTACTAGGGTCCGGGACAGGTGGCATCCTCCCAAAGAGTGGGCTGTGCTGCACAAATTCATTAGAATCAAAACCCAAGTAGGGCCCAGTAAGTGCAGAGTCAAGCCCATTTGTAGTATCCTCAGAAAACCCAATAAAGTTCGTGTCAGTCCAAACTCCTTGTCCCATATCGGAGCCCAATAGTCCAGACCCATAAAAAGATGATGACGCATCAGGAGGCAAGGGTGGTAGCTGAGTGCTATCAGAGTAAGTCTGTGAGTGTGAAAGCCCAGTATCAGTGTCCATAATACCAGTAATGGGCTGATAAGAACCCAAAGTTGTTGTATTCCCTTGAGCCCACCCAGAAAATGGACATGCAGCATTGAAAGGGTCCTGTGTGAAGAAGAGCTCTGTGGTGGTGGTGTTTGTGTTGTTGGTTGTGTCATTTTGTTGGTGGTGTTGAAGGGCAGGAGTGAAGAGAGGTGAGATTTCATGGTGTGTTTCGTCAGGAGAGATAATAGAGGTGACAGAGGAGCCTCTAGGCATGTCAGAGTAAACAAAGTTGGTACGAGCTTTTGAACCTCGCATGGACCGAGCGGCTCGGTCATAAGCTAAAGCTGCTTCTTCTGCAGTGTCAAATGTGCCGAGCCAATGTCTCTCTTTTGTTGAAGGGTCTCTTATCTCTGCTGCATATCTACCCCATGGCCTTCTTCTTACTCCCAAAAACCTTAATGCTTCTCCTTGTTGGTTTTGTAGTGGTGTTTGTTGTTGTTGTTGCTGTTGTGGCTGTGCCTTTCTTTTGGACTTTGATGAAGAGGGTGAGTTGGCTGGTGATGAGTTATTGTTAAAGTCCATGATGTTTGAGAATAAAAGATAGGTCTAGAATTTAGATATAGGCTGAAATTGGCCTGAATATTTCAGTGTTTATCACTTGAACTTCTAAAAAAAACCAATACAAAAAAATAAAGAGAGAGAGAGAGAGAGAGAGAGTTTTTTCTTGTTTTTGTCTATAGACTTGGTGAAATTTTAGAGGAGAATGATTGTAGGTCTTGTTTTCTGGTAGTTGAAATGTAGGGTGGTTTAAATAAGAGCATTGTCTAATATATTCACGTGCTTTTTACCGGACTTGCCCTTCACAAGTTCTCAAAAGGCATTGAAATCCCACTCTATCCAAATGATGAGCCAACAATGACACTATTGAGTGTGTGCAATCTCTCAATCTCATGTTTTTTGCTAGTAATGATCTGTGAGAGTGGGGCCATGATTCTTTGTGGGTGATATCATTAGTTCATACTAATTGCCCTACTAAGCATTCCTCTAATCTCTGTTTAGACTGAAGTTAATTTCGACAGTTTTTTCCCCCTTTTTACTCTTTAAAACTGTTCTAGTTTATGAGAATTAATAGAAGAATAAAACGCAGCACCACCTCTCTACAATACGTTACAATTTTATTAGATTTTTGGACCCTCTATATGATTTAACTCCCTCCAAACACATTAATAGTATGACGGTTTTCTTTTAGTAATACACTATTCTACAATATTGTTATTTAATAACAATAATTCATTAGAAATCACATTATTGGATTGACCTGGCCACTTTGTATATACACATTTGGTCTCCACTGAAATCTACATGAATCTAATCTTACTGTTTAAGCTGACAAACTTCCAAGTAATTTTCAAAAACTTAATAAATTCACTTTTCTATTTTTTTTTTTTTTAAATTTTAACTGTGTGCAGAAACCCATGACTCCTAACCAAGGAGACGGGGGTAAATAAGTTAAGTCAATTAAATTAAGATCTTATAAACTATAAGTTAACAGTATGTCAGAGTTATCAAGATCTAACAAAAGAGCTACATCAATGCAATACATCATGTAAAACAAAATCAACATTTTTATTACAGCCTCTTTTTGCTAAAGCATCGGACACACATGGTTGGTTTCCTTCATAATTAAGCCATTCTTCATTATAATGAAAAACTTAGATGATATAATTCCTATAATTAGATGATATAATTCCTATAATCACACAATATTTTGAATTAGGACATTGGGTTTCTGCCTTATGGTCGATGTTGAGAAATAAAACATGTAAGCTCATATCTTAATGTGGTATTTTCATTCAATTATTTTAGAATATTTCCATAATTTTTATGCAAATGAAGAAAATTTATTTCCCACTGCCAAACAGATCCCAAGGTTGAATTTGTTTGTCTGTTTCGTGCTCTTAACAAAAGAAGGATAATCTTGGCTTCAAATTCAATTCCCTAGGAATTAAGAAAAGAAAGCGGCCCATTCTCTTCATTAAATACATGGGCGTTCAAATTTCCCACCCATGAACTGTGTAATAATTGGAATGATTAGAGACTCGATAGTCATGACTGGCATGTTCTCCTTGACTAACTTTCTTTGTAAATTTATATTTTAATAAAGCTCAATGGTGTTGATTAATACTTACAATTATATGATGAATTCAATAAAAAGTTCTCACATGTGAAGAGAAAGAGAGTCACTTGAATCAGGTACTAATCATGCATTGTACTAATCAAATCACCAGTATAAATAATGAGCATGCACGCGTTAGAAGAACTTTATCCAAACCCAAAAAGGTTTGTAATAGATTAATCTGAACCATATGATTGCTAAATACATGCCCACAAATCCAATTATCATTCCCCTGATCATTCAAATGTCAGTACCCATCATCTCATTACAATGATTTCAGCATAATTTTAACCAACCCTTGATCTTTCAAAGATAATTATACAAGCTTTTTGCCTAATAAAAAACTACAAGTACAAAATTTTAAAACTTTTAACTCTTTTTCAGCATTTCTCTTTACACTAGTCTTCTTACACGCGCTATAAAACCTGTGAGATAACTTCTTTCAAAGTTTTATTGTATAATAAGGTTAGTCGTTTCTTTTTATGTTGCACGTGACATGTTTTCTTTCTTCGTATGGTTTCATACCTATAATGCTTTTGTTAAAGAGTAAAATATTTTTTTAATTCTTCTTTAAATTTTTTATTTTTTACAAAACTTTATGTTTCTTATAGGATCGATTACGTTTGAGATTTCAATAATAAGTAAGTTAAGAGGTCAAATTAGTGTGTAAAAAAAATGCATAAAAGGTCATGTTACCCTATGCAATGCATATGGAGTATTTGACGTGGAACACAGGAATATAATTGTCTCAACCATGTGCATCCAATTTGAGCTAAATATAATGATATGTTCCACCATCTCTCTCACCTTTTCAACCCCAAATGTTGCTTTTTTAACTCCATGCAAATGGCTTCTTTTTTTTTTTTTTCTTTTTTCTTTTTTTTTCAATTATATTATTTCACGGAGTTTGGAGCATACTTTGTTGCAGTTTAGTATTAACAAAATTAGACCTCCAAATAAGGGAAAGGCATTTTGGGATGCATGTGAGAGGGACACAAAGCGTGCTTTTTCTTAAGAAAAACAATCACTAGGAAGACCTACCTACTGAAAAGAAAAACTAGAAGAAGAACAATTTTACATTAAGCCATGGACCCCAATAGATGGCCTTTCGGTACATAGACTATAATTTATTTAAGAAATGTTGTACGACAATCCTCTCGGTTAATGGTCCTTATTATTGATGATAAATATTATTTTTTTTAAATCCAATTTTATTGGCTTATTGATATAATGAAAAACTTGTATAATTAAGATGCAATGACTTGAGCAACACGTGGTGTCAGATTTGTTCTAATGACTATGGAGGTATATTCCAACATTCAAATGCACTTTTTTTTTTCTTTTTTGTGAATTAAAAAAATTGTTATGTTAACTAATGTCCTTAGAGCAATTGTTAACCAACTATTTTAGAAAAGTTTTAACACAATTTTTATGGAAAATAGAAAAAGTTGTCAAAATATTTTTTTTTTCTTTTCTCATAAAACATTTCCTAAAATAGTTCATTAACAAATGCACTTAAAGCATTCATTAACATTTTCCTTAAAAAAAATGTAGGGATGACTAGTCTATGGAAGATTTCACATCAACATAACTTGTTGGTATTTAGAGAACTAATTTCGTGTCATTAAGGATTTGAACTCAAGACAAAGACCCTAACCAAATCACGTGGGTAGAGGCGGGGACCTACTTGAAAAAAATGAGTCATAACCCATCTACCTTAACATTCTGAAAATTAAAATGTTTTTTTTTTAAATATATTTTTGTAAATATTTAAATTTTGACCTTTTAAAATTACATTTGGTCCCCAACAATTCAATTCACCAAAAGAAGGAAATAATAATAACAATGATAATTATAATGATGATGATGATGATGATTGACAAATTGGCCATGATGTGTGAAAATTTTCTGGGGCAAAAAATAAAAGACTTTTTAGCATACAACATTTTTTAACTGTATTTTCTATCTTTTTGGTTTTTTATGCAGATCATCTTTTCGAAAACAAAGAATACTTTCCTAATCAACTAATAATTAAGAGATTAAGGGTCTTCATGCGATGTTACTCTTTTATTTCTGTTGTAAAGTAGTTCCATACTCTTAGATATTTGAATATGTGCTTCTTTTTTCTCAATATATGTCATGTTAGATTTTTCCTTCAAAATTTTGATAAAGATGATATTTTTTACTTATCATCATTTTTTCTTTCTTTCTAAGTTATAGCTATGATTGCTATGATATAGAAGATCAACATTTATAGAATGGTTATACTTGTATTTATTCTCCTAGTTTTTACTATAGTTATAGAACAAGAATTTTTAGTCATAAATATTATAACAAAATTAGGTTTGTAATAAAAAGAAATATGATCTAAAGTACTATTTAATTTTGTACATTAAAAAAGAAATTTTTATATTTTAAATTTATTGAGAAACAATTATTTTGAATCTTTTATTTCTTTTATATATTTTTGATATTACTATACTAGCCTTGTATTTTCTTATATTAATTTAGTCTTGAATTTTAGTATAATTTTCATTCTAAAATTTCAAATAAAAAATTAATTTGTACATTAGACCCCCCAAATATTAAATTCTGGTTATTTCTTTGCACATGGGAGTAGATCTTTATCACTAAACTCACCCTCGATAGTCCAAATGCATATCTTTGTCTAGTCCTTGCAGATTACTCCAACACTCTTTTTTTTTTTCTTTTTAAATCGGAGATACAAATGCAAAGAGATTTTTGGCTCTAAGGCTTCGTCACCTACGTAGCAAAAGTTGGTCCCCTCCGAGGTCGGTATAGGTCAAAAATCTGATACAACTTTAGAGGAGAAACAATTAATATTTTTAGTAGAACAAGCACGCAAGTTGATGTAAAGTTGAACGGGATTGACACATTGTCTCTTTATCTAAGCTGTATTATTGTGACTGTCTTCCCACATTGTCCAATTCAGTTTTCTGCCTAAACACGTCTTCCTAATATTTCTCCCACGATTAAGAGTGTGTTAGGCGCAAAAGATTTTTACTTTTTGTCTCAGCTTTCTTGCCAACAATTTCACTTCTAATTTTTTTTTAAAAATAAGCTAGATTTTAATTTTTTTTCTCACACATTTATCGTAAATTATCATCTTCTCTTCTAAAATAAAAAATATAAATTATCAAACATTATATCATTTGATAAATACTATACAAATAAGTTGCTGTCACATAAATACTAAAGTAGCTAGTGTGGCATTTAAGCTGCCTTCTTGTAGAGGCATTTAGTGACCTTCATCCTGAGTAGTGTGGTGTGTGGTGTTTCTAACCTTATGTAGTGCTAGGATACCAAGGTAGTGCGAGATGGGTACCAGTTCTGCACAATGTATCGGTGTTCCTTTCTTTTGTTTTGTTTTGTTTTTGTTTTTTTTGTTTTTGTTTTTTTTTTTTTTAAGTATTTTTTTAGAGGACTCATCAAAAACTTTATTAACTGAAGACGAATCAACAATGAAGGACGAATCAATAAGAATGACATGTTAAAACTCTGGTGGAACAGCCAGACCAAATAAGCATGTGCCACCGCATTAATATGAGAAAAATTGCCTCCTCGTAAAGACCCAGCAAGAGCTTGAGCTTCTTTTTTTTTTTTTACAATTGGTCCTAACTAAGTTCATATTGTTGGGTTATAGATTGATCCTGGTTAATTAATTCAATTACCCAAGTTGATTAATTAGGTCAAATTACATGCAAATCGTGGAGGCACTAACAAATCACCAAATAAACTAATATGCAACGGAAATTAAATGACATAGTGATTTGTTGACGAATTGAAAAAACCTCTTGCAAAACAAAAACTCCATCGGGTGAATTTTAGGTCACCACTCCCAAGAATCTATTAATCAAGAACAAGCGGTTACAAGTATAAGAAATCTTATCACTACCCTAGACTATCCAAAAATATCAACCTACAATTGAACCTTTACATCAATCCTTAATTGGACTTGATCTTATAGAAGACTTCTTCGCATGCACAGATCCCAGTACGTTACTAACTCCAAGCAACTGAGTGATTGTTGTTGGCTGTAAAGTTTTTCACTTCAAAGCACGTTGAAGATTTGGAATCTCTTTGTTACAAAACCTAAGGCACACAAAATGCAGTAGTTTTTCACAGAGTGTATGAGTTCTTTAATTGAGTCTCTGTATCTTTGATGACTTTAAAATAAGCCGTTTATATGGTCTAGGGTTGAAGAGGACGAAACCCTAGCAATCCAAGTCATCATAGGCCAAAATTCATATCTGAGAATTCTGAAATCGTAGATCTAGATAGATCGAGCTTGTATCGAGCTTCTCCATTAAATCTCGATAGATGTTAGTGTCGAGAAATACTAAAACTGCTTTTCTTCACTCGTTTCTTGGATCAATCTTCATATCTTTAATTATACAACTTAGGATGTATACTTTACATACTTTTTGATAAGTTAAACCTAATTTAGATCTACTTAATTACAAGTAAAATGCGTTTAGTCAAAGGATAAGCTGATACATATAAAATATGACCCTAACACATATAAATGAAGGAGATTATAGTATGTTTATAATTAGTGTAAAATTTAGTCACTTTTCATCAATGGATTTTATACAAGTTCCCTACTAACAACATACTGCATCAGAACATATGTGACTAACCTCAATTAGTCTAATGAATATCCATAGGACCACAGCTGACCACATAGTTTTGGGACTTTTTTTTTTTTTTTTGATATTATTGTTTTCATCGTTGTTGTATTTTTTTTCCTTTATTTTTTTTTTTCATGTAAAAGAATATATCCTTCTTTATATAGAAATAATTATAATATGTTGTTAACTCTGCAGGTTGAACTCTTTTCTCCCTAAACCCCCAAGCACTTTGTGCATTAGGATGTGTCAATTTAGCTACAAGACCCTTGGCAAAAAATCAAAGTAAAAGAAGATAACTTGGAATGCATGGACAAAGCCAAAATTACATCTTTGAGTCAAAATATGGGCCAAAAAAATTTACCATCCAAGAATAATAAATTTACTAAGATTCAAAAACTAAATTAATAAATGAAAATCCAAATTATAATTTATTTAGTATTAACACATTATAAACAAAAAAGTGATTCAAAATAATTGTTCCTTGACGAGTTAAAAAAAAAAAAAAAAAAGAAATTTGCTTCTTAATACATTTCAACTCAATCATCCATCAAAATGAAACTCGGTGTTCTTTTAAATCCTAAAAATCATCTATGATTGATTTTATACTAATTTTTATAGTAATTTCTCTTTTAATATACGAAATTAAAAAGTCCATGAGAATGTCATCTTCTATTTTGTTACAAAGCTTAGTTTTGACAATATTCATGCTTGAAAAACCAAATTTTCTTGTTGGGCTTCCCATCATTTTCAATTTAAGTAAAAATTTACCGAGGAAATTTCAATATATATATATATATATATATAAGAACTCCCACACTTATAGACAAAGTTTGAAACTACTCAACCTCACTCTCCTAGGTACTCCTCACAAAAGTATGAGGAACATTCATTCAATTAATGAACCAAATGTGAAATATAGAGTTTACCACTATTTCAGAGAAAACAGCATCACGTTTCTTTTTCATTCCATTTCTTTAGCTAATAATCTATTCATTCCATCTATTCTATTCTTTTATAGGAGAGAAAAATGTCTCTATAAATGATTTGACATTCTTATACCTTAGTTTATTAAGAATCACTCCTTTACAAGATGCTTTGTTTTCTCTCCACTCTTCTTCTTTTTAATTCTCTTTAGTTCTTTTTTTCCTCATCTTACTTTTTTTTTTTTTTTTTTTTTTCCACCCGGCCAAACAAAGTGTTTGAGAGTGAAAATTACATGTCGCTCACATAGGCACAAGACTCGCAACAAGGCCATATATTCTAACTAGTTTAGTTAGCTATTAAAGTGAAAAGGAAGGTAGAAAACCTGCCCCTTTGTGATTCCTAAGCCAGTTCAGTACTTTAGTAGGTGGGGCCAGAGAAATTCGCAATAGAAAGTATTTCCTGCCAATTGATTATCATTAAAAATTGAGGCAATGGACTGATTTTTATTCTTTTTAGTAAATTTCATGGTGCCTAGGCTTTGACTGAGGTTTTATTTATACAATATTATTATACTCACTCATGACCGACCAAAACTAGTTCAACATTTTAGACTAGGCAGATGTTAAATATCAAGCAGAGTATGCTATGCAGCTATTGTCAAATATCACAAGAATCATGAAGTGTCAAGTTTCACATTTTTTTTTCCTATTCACCAAAAAAAGTATCATCAATACTTCATGAAAATATCACCATTGTTTCATGGCAAGTTAACTCAACTATTGATATATGCTTCTCTTATTTTTTGAGTCTCACGAACTCTATTATAATTGTTAAAAGATATATATATCCTAGTCACTAATCCATTTGATAAAAAAAATATTGATGTATAATATATATTTAGATAATAAGTATTAATAAATAAAATGTCAAATTAGAGAATTTATTAAATGGAACTTACCTAATTCAATTGGAATTTGTTTAGAGAACATCAAACCTAATTGAATCAACATTGTTCTATGTGTTGAGTTACTTTATTCAAAAGACAATGAGTTCTAATTAGTTTAAATTAAGTGTAGCACTATTTGTAACTAAAAGTTTTTATTTTTATTTTTATAAGGAAGATCAAACCTCATGGAAGAAAGAAGCTGATTGTCATGTAAAGGCAAATAGAGAAGATCATGTTACGTCTCAATCTAGTTTTGTGTAAACTAAGAAAATCAACTAACAATTTTAATCAATCTTCAAAAAATATTATCATCAAATTATTAAGATAAAATATCAATCACACACAAAAATACAGATATTTATAGGGGAAATTCTTTCTCCTTGAAAGGAAAAATCACATTTCAAACTTTGAACAAATCCATAATTATAAAATCAATTACAATATTTTTTTTTTCTCAAGTTTATGCCTAACTTGAGATCCACGCTAAATACAATAACATCATCTCTTTAGGAATAATATGACCTCACCTGAGAACTTCACTCAATTTGAATACAACTTCCCAAAGTTGTGGCACCCAAAAAACTTCACCCTAGAGAAACCCACAAATTTATTTTTCTTGTCTCTATCTCACTACTAAAGAAAAAATCCCACTACAAAAAATCTAGGGTTTGGCAGCATTTGTAATGTTGCAAAAAAAAGCCACCTAAAATCAGATTTTTTGTAGTGTCTCTTCTTTTTTTTTTTTTTTTTTTGGCTCTCATACACACTCACTATGGCTCACTACACTCATTGTGGTGTCTTCTTCTTTTTTTTCACTTTGCAATATCAAAAAAGAGCCTCTTAAATTCTCCTTGATTTTTGCAATTTTCAAAAAAAACGTTGTCAATAAAACCCAAATATTGTTATCTCTCTCTCCTTGCGCTCCCTCTCAAGTGAAAATCCTTTTTTTTTTCTTCTTTGTTTCACACCCAATCCTATAATTTTTCTCCTCCTCCCTATGACCCTTGGACCAAAGTGATCAAATCCTTTGTAGTATTGTCTATTTGTAAGACTCAATTCCTATTCTTTGTCTTCTTTGGTGGACAATGAATACATCAATTCTTCAACAAGTAATAGGTATTCCTTTCACTCTAAAGAATAGCCTTTTCTTCCACACCAAAGAAACACAAAAAATAACTAAATTAATTTTCCTTCTTCAAAAAGAAAAGCCAATTAGCCTTCCTATTCACAATAGGAATTTGAGGCAATTTCCCAACAAATGAAACATAATTTAATCATATGAAATCTTTCAAAAACTTATATGAAAATATTAGAAAAAAAGTCAACAAAATTCAAAATCTTTCATCTTACATATATATATGTATTCTAAATTATAGAAATATATTTTAATTGATTAGTATTTTCAATTGATGGGTATATAGAAAGGGCTACGTACTAAGGGGTAAGAATAATAACTGCTGATGCAGAAAATCAACAGTAATATGTATTCTTATAAGACTCAATTCCTATTCTTTGTCTTCTTTGGTGGACAATGAATACATCAATTCTTCAACAAGTAATAGGTATTCCTTTCACTCTAAAGAATAGCCTTTTCTTCCACACCAAAGAAACACAAAAAATAACTAAATTAATTTTTCCTTCTTCAAAAAGAAAAGCCAATTAGCTTTCCTTTTCACAATAGGAATTTGAGGCAATTTCCCAACAAATTAAACATAATTTAATCATATGAAAGCTTTCAAAATCTTAAATGAAAATATTAGAAAAAAATTCAACAAAATTCAAAATCTTTCATCTTACATATATATATATATATTCCAAATTATAGAAATGTATTTTAATTGATTAGTATTTTCAATTGATGTGATGTCGCGAAGCCTAAAGAAAGCACACACGATGCTCTCTTGATGAAACAGAAACTAAACTGTTAGTTCCTAGTAGTAAACCTCGAATCCACGAGGGGTTTCCCTGAATCCACAAGGAGATAAAACTGGAATCCGCCAAAAGAAAATTTGACAAAAGTCTGTGTTTATTGATAATAGTCTCCCTTGCCTCTGACGGCTACAAAACATATAAATACTGAGAAAAAAAACGTTTAAAACCCTAATTCGCACTAATTAAGCGATTAGGTGACAAAATTACTGAATTTTACCAAAAATGGCAAAATTGAGTTAAATGCAGGATCATAAACTACTGACCTCAAAGGTCGTCCCAAAACAGACGGGACCTTATTCTGACTTTTAAACTAAAAGTTATTAAGGAAAAAAAAAAATATTACTATAAATAGCAAAAACACTGTTATCGGGGCCTTAATGAAGGAATTCGCCTAAATTTTGGCGACGATCATGATAACATGAATCTGGATCAGAACGTCGTTTCCCTTCAACCTGCCAAATTTCATGCAATTCCGACACTGTTACCCCGATGGTCCCTACTGGCACCCCCCTTTGATCTTGCGTTGTGACTTCCTGCGCCCCTGCCGCTCAAGGAAGGCATGTGCTGTCTATTCTACATCAGTCCCCCCCACTTGAAAAGAACTCGACCCCGAGTTCCCACTATCTGGCTCATCAGGAGGATGATAATCATACAAGTCAGCAACATTGAAGGTAGAAGAAATGCTCATGTCTGGGGGAAGAGCAACCACATAAGCATTGTTGTTGATCTTCTTAGTAATCTGAAATGGTCCATACTTCTTGTCCTTCAATTTGT
The DNA here is from genome assembly GCA_032727855.1 of Quercus ilex subsp. ballota. Taxonomy (NCBI): domain Eukaryota; kingdom Viridiplantae; phylum Streptophyta; class Magnoliopsida; order Fagales; family Fagaceae; genus Quercus; species Quercus ilex. The sequence goes on from CM064910.1 coordinate 47,664,942, forward strand.
TGTAGGTACCAACAGGAAATCTCTCCTTTCTAAGATAGACAAGCACTAAATCCCCAACATTGAAGATCTTCTCACGCCTCTTCTTATCAACAGCTTCCTTGTACTTGGCATTTGTAGCTTCAAGTTTCTGCCTCACCTCCTCTTGCATGGCTTGAATACGGTCAGCCATATTCTCTACTGCTTGACTCACTTCTAGAAGCTCAGATAAAGGTACCAAGTCCAAAGCGTGTTTTGGGGGCACGCAGTAGACGATTTCAAATGGAGACTTACCAGTGCTTCTATTGACTGAGCTATTGTACGCAAACTCTGCTTGGGACAATGCAAGATCCCATTGCTTGGGTTTCTCTCCTGAGATACACCGGATCAGATTCTCCAAAGTGCGATTAACCACTTCTGTCTGGCCATCAGTCTGTGGATGATTGGTGCTACTGTAATTCAAGGAAGTGTTAAAACGCTTCCACAAAGTTCGCCAGAAGTGACTAAGGAACTTGGTATCCTGGTCAGAGGTGATGGACTTTGGCACTCCATGCAAACGCACCACTTCTTTAAAGAACAGATTGGCCACTCGAGTAGCATCTGAAGTCTTCTTGCATGCTATGAAATGGGACATCTTCGAGTACTTGTCAACCACAACAAAAACAGAATCCATACCTCGCTGGGTTCGAGGAAGGCCCAATATAAAGTCCATAGACAGATCCTCCCATGGTGCTTGTGGAACTGGCAAAGGCATGTATAAACCAGTATTCTGAGATTGACCCTTAGCAGTTTGGCAGATTGGACACTTCCTCACATGATTTCCAACATCCCTCTTGAGTTGTGGCTAATAATACCTCTTTTCCATCAGTGCTATAGTCTTATCTCTGCCCATATGTCCACCCAAACCTCCACCATGCAACTCCCTAATAATCTGCTCCCTCAATGAACTTTTAGGGTTGCATAATTGGTTACCCCGAAAGAGGAAACCATCCTGGATGTACATACTATTGACAGCAGTATGAGTTTGTTGACACTTACCCCAAATATCACAGAAATCCTCATCATTCTCGTACAGCTCCTTGAGGCAATCAAACCCTACAACTTCAGTACGTAGGGTGGTCAACAAAGATGCTCGCCTGCTGAGTGCGTCAGCCACCTTATTAGTGACACCAGACTTGTGCTTCAATGTGAAATGGAAGCGCTAAATATAAGCTACCCACCGAGTATGCATCCTGTTAATGCTAACTTGACTGTTGATGTGCTTCAATGCCTGATGATCTGTATATAATACAAACTCCCTCTGAATCAGGTAGTGCTCCCAATGCTTAAGAGTCCGTACTACAGCAAAGAACTCCAGCTCATAGGCTGACCATTTACTTCGAGCTTCACAAACTTTCTCACTGAAGAATGCTACAGGTCTGTTGTCTTGTGAAAGAACAGCGCCTATCCCGACCACAGATGCATCACACTCCACCTGAAACACTTTATCGAAGTTGGGCAATGCCAAAACCGGGGTTGTGTTTAACTTTTCCTTGATCAAGGCAAAGCTTTGGTCTACCTCTTTTCCCCATGAGAACCTCCCCTTCTTCAGACACTCAGTGATAGGGGCTACTATGCTACTGAAATCTCGAACAAACCTCTGATAGAAGGTTGCTAGCCTATGGAAGCTTCGCACATCACTAACTGTCTTTGGGGTTGGCCATTCCCTAATTGCACGGACCTTGTCCTCATCAACATGAATCCCATCTGCACTAACCACATACCCTAAGAACAGCAACTTATCAATCAAGAAGCTGCACTTCTTCAAGTTGTTATACAACTCATTGGCCTGCAACACCGCTAATACTTCTCGCACATGATTATAGTGGGCTACTTCTGTCTTATTGTAAATCAGGATATCGTCAAAATAAACTACCACAAACTTTCCAATAAATGGTTTCAATACCTGATTCATAAGTCTTATGAAAGTGCTGGGAGCATTGGACAATCCGAAAGGCATTACCATCCACTCATACAACCCCTCCTTTATCTTAAAAGCTGTCTTCCACTCATCTCCAGGTCGGATCCAAATCTGGTGATACCCACTCTTGAGATCCAGCTTGGTGTAACACTTGGACCCACTCAGCATATCAAACATATCATCTAGTCGGGGAATAGAAAATTGATACCGGACTGTGATCTTGTTGATGGCTCGACTATCCACACACATACGCCAGCTCCCATCCTTCTTTGGCGTTAATAGTGCCGGTACTGCACATGGACTCATACTCTCCCTGATCTACCCCTTGCTCAAAAGCTCATCCACCTGCCCCTGTAGAATTTGACCCTCTTGAGGATTCATCCTGTAATGTGGCAGATTAGGTAGACTAGCTCTAGGAACTAAATCAATGCAATGCTGGATGTCACGCATTGGTGGTAAACCTGTAGGCAGCTCTTTTGGAAAAAGCTCTTCAAACTCCTTGATCAATGGTTGAATTGCCTCAGGTATCTCAGTAACCTTCTTTGGCTCACCATCTGTCACCACTACAGCATATACCTGTTTCAACTCCTTACACTCCTTGTCAAAATCATCTTCATTGTTCACTATGAGGAGTGCTGGCTTCCCCTCCACTTTAAAAGCTTTGGGTATACTGCCTTCCTTAATAGGACCAAGGACAATTTTTCTGCCATTCTTAAAAAACACATACATATTATCCTTACACTTATGAGTAGCATCTACATCATACTGCCAAGGTCTACCCAGTATTAAATGACATGCATCCATTTCAACATCATCACAAACTACTTCATCTACATAACATTTACCCATAGAAAAAGTAACACGACATTGTTGAGTAACAAGAGTTTTCGTACCTTTCTTGATCCAGCCTATCTTGTACGGAGAGGGATGCTTTTCTGTTTTCAATCCCAGCTTGGTAACCAAACTTTTCGATGCAATGTTCTCTACACTGCCACTATCAATGATCAAATCACAAACCCTCTTACTGATGGTGCATCGTGCTCGGAAGATCTCATTCCACTGATCACCGTATTCCACCCTTGGTGTGAGCAACAACCTCTGAATCACTAAAGACCGCCCCAATGGCACACCTTCCTCGTCCTCTTGGATCTCATTGGGATCATAGACATACGGATTAACATCATTATACACCTCTTCACCCTCATGTTCACCTTCTACCTCGCCCTCTTCTGCCACCACCAGATTCACTGCGGCTCGCTTAGGGCAAGTACTAGATCGATGTCTTGGTTCTCCGCACCTGTAGCACTTATTCCCAGTTGGCCTAGCATAGGGGTTGGCGTTCGCAATCGGCTGGGCTGCGGAACCTGCTACTGCCACTGTGGATTGGTTGACACCACTATTCTCCCTAACCACGGGTTGTGATCGAGGCGTAAACATGGGCTGTTTACCTTTGTTGGCAGTGGAACTAGAGGACTCCGAACTGCGGTTGGAAAACTTCGAACTTGCCCTGAGATGCTGATATTCTATTTTCTTGGATAGGGTTACAGCCTCATTCAAAGTATATAGGGTTTGTAAGGATACTTGATCTTGGATGGAAACTCGCAACCCGCGTACAAATCTGGATATCCGTTGATCTTCAGTTTCCTCCAAATCATTGTGATTCGCCAACCTGTCAAACTCCTCCAAGTACTCATTAACTGTCCGAGTACCCTGCCTGCAATCCTGGTACTGTCTGAACAACTCCTGCTGGTAATCTGGTGGTAAGAATCGATCTGCCATTAATCTTTTCATTCTCCTCCATGATCGTATTGGAAGCTTTCATTCACGGGTACGGTTTAATTAAAGATGATCCCACCAGGCAGATGCTCCTCCCTTCAATTTGTAGGCCACCAAACACACCTGTTTGTCATCTGTTGTACCCATATAATCGAAAAACTTTTCCACCTCACTGACCCAATCCAGATACTCTTCAATGGAGACATTACCATTAAAGGATGGTAACTCTACTTTCATCTGATAGTCCCTCTGCTCCTGATAATCTCGGCCATTATCCCTCGCGGGACCACGATGATTTCCAAGGACTCTCTTTGCATACTCCTCATCTTCACTGTCTTCTTCGTTGTAGTCTTGCTGCCTGTACCGGTTCGAAACACGATGGGGAGGGCCACGCGCTTGGTTATCACGTCGCTCTTTGTCATCGCCATTAAGTTTTGGTTAAGCAAGGTGGCAAGCGCTTCTTGAATCTGGTCCAGAGTCTGCTAAGTTGAATCACGAAATTGTTGATTTTCATCAGGAAAATCAAGGAACTCAGCCCTAGTGAGGACTGGGTTGTTGACGTCGTCACCGCCGTCATTGTTATGGTGGTCACCGTCTCGCCGGTTAACCATCAGACCAGGGTAAGTCAAGGCTTTGATACCAACTGATGTTGCGGAAGCCTAAAGAAAGCACACACGATGCTCTCTTGATGAAACAGAAACTAAACTGTTAGTTCCTGTTAGTAAACCTCGAATCCACGAGGGGTTTCCCTGAATCCACAAGGAGATAAAATTGGAATCCACCAGAAGAAAATTTGACAAAAGTCTGTGTTTATTGTTAATAGTCTCCCTTGCCTCTGACGGCTATAAAACATATAAATACTGAGAAAAAAACGTTTAAAACCCTAATTCGCACTAATTAAGCGATTAGGTGACAAAATTACTAAATTTTACCAAAAATGGCAAAATTGAGTTAAATGCAGGATCATAAACTACTGACCTTAAGGGTCGTCCCAAAATAGACGGGACCTTATTCTGACTTTTAAACTAAAAGTTATTAAGGAAAACAAATATTACTATAAATAGCAAAAACACTGTTATCGGGGCCTTAATGAAGGAATTCGCCTAAATTTTGGCGACGGTCATGATAACATGAATCTAGATCAGAACGTCGTTTCCCTTCAACCTGCCAAATTTCATGCAATTCTGACACTGTTACCCCAATGGTCCCTACTGGCACCCCCCTTTGATCTTGCGTTGTGACTTCCTGTGCCCCTGCCGCTCAAGGAAGGCATGTGCTGTCTATTCTACATCATGATGGGTATATAGAAAGGGCTATGTACTAAGGGGTAAGAATAATAACTGCTGATGTAGAAAATCAACAGTTGAGTTCTTTGTCTGTGTGGATGGACAATGGCAATAGGTTCGTCTAGGGACAAACTTGTCTAGAAGATCTAAAACAAAGAAAAAGAAATACACCGATGTGGCGTTTGCCAAAAACCCTCCGATAATTAAGTTAAAAAGGAATTCAGTTGAATTATATTGCAAGAGAATTCAACTTGGGAGTAGTTTTTGGGGTAAGAATTGTGTGTACCTTTTGGTGCTATTTTTCTCTAGCTTTATAGCCATCTTGTCTTGCTGATGCAGAAAATCAACAATTGAGTTCTTTGTCTGTGTGGATGAACAATGGCAATAGGTTCGTCTAGGGACAAACTAGTCTAGAAGATCTGAAACAAAGAAAAAGAAATACACCGATGTGGCGTTTGCCAAAAACCCTCCGATAGTTAAGTTAAAAAGGAATTCAGTTGAATTATATTGCAAGAGAATTCAACTTGGGAGTAGTTTTTGGGGTAAGAATTGTGTGTACATTTTGGTGCTATTTTTCTCTAGCTTTATAGCCATCTTGTCTTTAATGAGCAATGGACCTCTGCATTCATTCTTATTTGCAACAGTTAATGCATTACAAACTGATGCTTTGATTTGTGTAACGTCTTCTTTCCCGTTACTCCGTCCGTTACTCTTTGGTATAAATGCTTGTCATAAATGTGTAATGTATCTTAGGTTCGTCCATTATGACTGACGAAGCCGTTAGAATTTGGATGCATCAGTTGCCCCCTTATTTCTATCTTCGTTTATGTGACAAGATAGGAATAAAGGAAACCTCGTCTCTTCGTTTTCTGTGCGCTTGCATTTATTGTGAGATGACGTTTCGTTTGCCCTCGTGACATGTGTAGGGCTGAGATTGCCTCGTCATACCAAGGAGCCGCCTCTCAGGTTTCCCGTGCATGCTTTTCCATCAAAGTTTTTCTTTTCGGTTTTCCCTCTTCCCTCTTTTTGTTTCATTTTCTCCTTGTGTCTATTTTTTGGAGCTTTCCTCTTCCTCTCTACTTCTAGAGATTTTGGTAAGTCTTTTCTTTAAAACTTCTTCTTTCTCTTTGTTTTTATGGTGGACTATTCTTTAGTTGGGCTAGATTGCCCTTATATTTCCTTCTTTTTTGTTGTTTGTGTGGTTTTCTTGTCTCTAAAGGTAGGGGAGGTCCCCAAGTAAACTTTTTTATGGGGCAAGATTGTCCCTTTAAGAATATTCTAGTTTTTCTTTTTCCAATGATTCCTCGGTCAGTGAGTTTTACCCAACTCTTGTCGAGGATGTTAGGTGAGGGGGAAGTTTGATCTAGTGAGCTTGAACGAGTTTATCTTCATCTAAACAGGATGATGCTTCTGAGGTCGCTTCTCAGGAAACCCCTTTTAAAGCTTTAAGGGTGCTCTGCACTCTCAAAAAAAGAAAGATGAATCTAGAATTAGGAACAAATTCCAACTTTCTCCTTCTGTTAAAATTAGGATTCTTGATGCTAGTGACAGAGCCTTCTCTTATTTTCCTGATGAAGTTTGCTTCTATGAGGCTGCCTTTGTCAATGGTCTCTGTTTTCCTATTCATCCCTTTATTAGAAATTTATTCCTTCATCTAAAACTCACTCCTACTCAGCTTGTCTCACCTCATGGAGAACGGTTGTATGTTGTATGGTGATGTGGATGTCTGCCAATGAAGGGGATATCCCTAAGGTAGAAGAATTCTCACATTTTTATTGTTTAGGACGGTCCAAGCTTCCTAGTTATTGGGAATTTAAACCTTGGGAAAAAAAGTCAAGGTTAGTTTTTGATTCCCCTTCTTCTTTTCGTGAGTGGAAAACTAACTTCTTCTTTGTGTCTGGTGACGATTGGGAAACCACTCCGAGTGAAAATCTAGAAGATGCTCCTATATTGCTTCGTAGGTGGGGCACTTCTGTGTCTGGTGCATCCTTCATTTATATATATATATATATATATATATATATATGCATCCATACGTGCTTGTTATTTCTCGACCTTGTAAAAATTCTCTACATGTATGTAGGGTCTGTTTGTCCTCACTTGAAAAAACAATATCATCATCTTCTAGAGAAAGTTAGGAGATACATTAAGAGCGTCTCTGATTTTGACGAACTTATTTCTCCGTACTCTCTTTTTCTTCACTTCCTTGGACCTGAACCTTTTAATTTCATCCAAAAGAACATTGAGACTATCAAAAAGAGTAAGCATATTGATTTTGCAAATGTCACATTGCCTTGGGCGCCCTCCCTTTTTTATCATAGGTTTTTTTTTTTTTTTTTTTTTTTTTTAAGGAATGGCAGCTAGTTTCAATAAGGGGAAATTGGCTGAGGTCTAGGAAAAGAAGGTGAAGGTAGGTTTGAAAGAAGTTCTTTTATTAAGAAAACATCGTAGAGAGAACGAACCGTCCAAGGGAGACAATCATGTGGTCACTTCTTCTATTGATTTGCCTGCTCTCCAACATCTTGCTTCTTCCACATCGTCATTGGAGATGATTACCCCTACTGATGAGGTGGCTTAAAGCAAAGGGCGAGATAGGGCAGTAGTTGGAACCTTTTGGGACGATGCCAACTGTGTTATGGTGAAGGCCCACGATGCCATTTCTATTGAGGATTTGAAACCTTTGATGACCAAACCTTCGAATGAATTGATGTTGTCCCACATTCAGAAAATTATGCAAGTGTGCTTTTTACCTTCGTCATATACTTGTATGAAGGTTTCTCCCTTGATTTCTTTTATCTTTTTGTGCTCCGGGCGTTGGGTGACTCTCTGTATATCTCAGGGAAATTTTTGGACTATGAGGAGAAGTTCATGGTAGCTTAATCCAAGGCAGACTCACTTTTCTTTGAGAATTAAGTGTTGACAAAGGTTACGTCCCTTTTTGTGAGGTGGAGAAAGCTCAGGATAGTTTGAAGACTTTGGAGAGAGACATGAACATCAAAAAGGCCTTCTCCAAATTGAAGGATAAGCATATCTATGATGCCCTGCTCAAAATTTAGAAAGCCGGTCCTGAAGTGGTGGAGAAGTTCAAGAAGTCTGACGAGTATTCAGACAAGCTGTGCGATTACTATGTGGATGGTTTTGAACTTTACTGCAAGTATATGGCCAAGCATCATCCGGACCTAGACTTCTCTAATCTTGACATAGAGGCAGTTGAGAAGGAGATTCGGGTGGATCGTCCTTCAACTGGTTCTATAGTTGGTAATGTAGATGATAGGATGGAAGATGATGTTGTTGTCACTGCTGAGGCTCCATCTCCTTCTAATCATACTTGAAACACTTCTTTTATTTTCAAGTTCTGAAAAAAAAAAAAAAAAAAAAATTTCATTGGGCTCATTTTTTTTAAGCAAGTTTATATTTCCTGCTTTTAGTATCTAAGAAACAATCTCTTGGGCTCACTTGTTTTGAGCATGTTTACTTTCTCATGTTCAAATATTTTAAAGCTATACTTCTTAATTGCCTCATCCTTGACATGTTAACTTTTAGGCATTTTTGTGGTCATGTTTGAATGACGATTATGTTATGCTTTTGGATAACTTTATAAGTCATGTATCAATGACGGATTTCGTTATGTATTAATAACTTTGTTGGTCATGTATTAATGACGAATTCATTATATATTTGTACGTTTTTAGACCCTTTAAAACACAAGTTGTTTAACCTAGTTATTTAGCAAAGTGATTACTTAGATAAATTATTCAGATCTAGGTTAACACAATCAAAACATATCATGTAAGCAATGCGGAAATATAAAAAACACATGATATGATAACCTAGGAAAACCAAACCGGTAAAAAACCTAGGGAGAATTTATCCTAACTATCCTCAAGGTAAAACATATCAACTATGAAAAAATTGAAGTTTGTATAATAAGACTTAGACCACTAACATCTTATTGTTACCTCGTGTAGAAAACTTATTAACACGACCACGTGACAGCTCCGATTCTACGGACTACTTCTTTCTTTGATCTACTGCAACCACAAGTACTCCCACTTGTGACTTTGAGACTCCCTTCAAAGGTTTCAGATCTTCTTTAAGTTTTTTATGCAGCAACTGAAGCGATCACCAAGTTCTTAACATGAATCTCAATCTTGATAACCCTAAGTGTGTATGAAGGTAAACACTTCTAGATCTCACAAGAGATTAAATACACAGCACATCAAAGACCTCTAAAACATAGCTATGGTTTTTCCTTTTACACTTGGAGTAAAATATAAAACCCTACATGTCAAATCGAGCTTGGGCTGAGTTGGAAAAAATTTGCAGAAAATTAATCTGCACGAGGTTTAATCGATCGAGCCTTGCAGATTTAGCCAATAAATCCTGCAATTCACTTGATTCCAACTTTATAAATAAACACACTTTGAGCAGCCTAAATCTAGACGCAAAGTTTTGATCATGGTTTGCCAACACATTACACATTGAAGTTCTAATACATTTAGTTCCTAAAGTCTTAGAACCTAACAATATTAATAACTTTTCTTAGTCATGTATTAATGGTGGATTTGTTACGTATTAATAACTTCTTTTGGTCATGTATTAATAATGATTTCATTATGTGTTAATAGATTTTTTGGGTCATATATTAATGACGGATTCGTTATGTATTAATAACTTCTTTTGTCATGCATTAATGACGATTTTGTTATGTATTAATAACTTTTTAGGTCATGTATTAACGACGAATTCTTTATGTATTAATAACTTTTTTTGGGTCATGTATTCATGACGATTTCGTTATGTATTAATAACTTTTTTGGGTCATGTATTAATGATGAATTCATTATGTATTAATAACTTTTTTGGTCATGTATTAATAACGAAATCCGTTATGTATTAATAACTTTTTTTTGGTCATGTATTAATGAAGATTTCATTATGTATTAATAACTTTTTTGGGTCATGTATTAATGACGGATTCGTTATGTATTAATAAATTTTTTTGGTCATGTATTAATGACGGATTCGTTATGTATTAATAACTTTTTAGGGTCATGTATTAATGACGGATTTGTTATGTATTAATAATTTTTTTTTATTATGTATTAATTTGTTATGTACTGAAAGTTCAATTAGTATATAAAACATCAATGAACGTTTAGACCTCCAAATACAAAATTACAAACACAAGCTTATAATCAAACAATATATGTGTGGAATATGAAATATAAGCTATATCCAAATTGGTAACACACTCTAAACCATAATTAATTACAAACACAGCAACAATTAAAAGGTAAAAAGAAAGGCAAGAGAGATGCAAACACAAAGATAACACGGCGATGTGTTATCGAAGAGGAAACTGAAGTACTTGGTGAAAAACCTCTCCGCTGCCTTCCAAGCGGTCAATAATCCACTAGAGAATGAAGTTGAGATACATGAATAGCAGAAGACCCTCCAAACCTAATATTTCCAGTGCACCTAAGCCCTCCAATCTTCTTGCTCCAATAGGGTTACGCTAAACCTTGTCTTCTCTAGCTTACAAGATCCCGCAATAAGTCCATTGCATCAACCAAATGAATTGATCCTCTCTGAACTGCTTCCCAAGCACCAAAACACCTCCTCACTGATATGGGTATGGTGAGATAAGGATTTGATAAATGTACCTCTCAAGGATATGTCAATGGAGAGGGTGAAAGTAAAGGAATTTGGAAAATCAAATGATGAAAATTATGGATGAGTCAATCTTGTTTTTTTCTAGGGTTTCTCTCTCAAAATTCTCTCTAAAAACTCTCAACATTTCGTGGGTATAAGGGTATTTATAGTAGAGTGTACAAGGAATGCAAAAAGTCAGTTTTCATCAAACAGGACATTCTGGCGACTCAACCTTGCGACTGGAACGAGTCGCGAGTTTGAGTCGCAAGCAGGGGCGGAGCCACATAGTGGCTTGGGGGGGCCCTGGCCCCTGCAAATTTTTTTTTTTTTTCAATTAGAGTAGGTAGAAAAAAAAATTGGGCCCCCCCAATATTGGACAGCCGCCCCCCCCCAATATTGGACAGCCGGCCCCCCCCAATGCCCAATTCTCAACTATTCTCTCAAGCCCAGCTCAAATATTCTCCCAAACCCAGCTTTAGTTTTGGGCCTTATCACATTATGTACTCCAAATAAAACAAGTTGGCCCGCTCAAGTCCAAACACTAAAAACAAAACTTCATTTTCTCTTCATCTCAAAAAATCCACCCACTGACCCACGGAATCCCTTTCTTTACTCCTTATACTTTTGTTTGGTCTTCTTTGATACACTTTCATTTGCACTATACCGTTGCCTACCTACCAGCCTCCAAAACTCCAGTCTTTTGTACTCACAATCCCAAAAAAAAAAAAAAAAAATCCTGACCAATTTTTTCTTTCTTCATTAGCTTTAGTTTTGAAACTTGGTGACTACTTGGTGACTGGTGAGTTTTCTTCTTTTTCTTAAGCATTAGACATTCATCTCTTTATAGTGTCTTTTTTTTATTTTCTCAACTATCTACACCTAAATATTCACATGCTCTTTATATTTTCATAGATTTTTAGAGAAATACATGATTGAAGGTATGGGGAGATTGTTTGTGATGAGTCTTGAAGGGAAGATCTAAAGTTGGAGGCAGTCAGGCAGAGGTAGTAGGCATTGCCACACGGGTGACCCATCTTTGCACTTTGTGAAGACAAAGTTTCTAAAGTTAAATTGTTTTGATTTATTACCTATTTTTGATTAGTTAGATATCATGTGGATGTGGATGTTGTTAAATTGTTTGGTTTATGTTGTGTACCAATACTTGTGTGTTTAATTTTTGTTTTTGTTTGAGGGGTTATTATTAATTAAAGTCGTATTAAAAATGGGTTGTATGTTTAAATTATAGTGGAAATTTTGTTTTTTCTTGAGTATGAATAACATCCATATAACTAAGTAAAAATTTCTAATTCAAAATTTTATTTTTTAAATTTCTTTTCAGGTTAATTTTTTAGTCATATTCTTAAAGATAAAAGAATTATGAGCAAATGAAAAAATAATTGATGCATTTTTTAAGAAAAAAGATGTTAACAATTCAGAAATTAGGACACCTATGGCTGTAGAAACAAATGTTGAAACTTCAATGCCTGATGAACACCCTGACCCCTCCAAATGTTCAAGAATTCAATCTGAAGAGATAGATCGTGATCCAAGATCACGTAAACAAATATGTGAATTTTCTATCAACAAACAAGATGAAATCCGATGAGCTTATCTCAAAGAAGGTCCATATCAACCTAAAAATATAGACTATCCATACAACGATGATACTCATCGTCATCGATTTCAACCTTTATGGTTCGAATCGACCCCCCCATGTAAAAATTCCTGGCTACGCCCCTGGTTGCAAGTTAACTGTCTGGCTAGATTGGAAGTTTTGTCCTGTAGTACTCTAACTGTCGTGACCCTTTAGCTCCCCTACATGGTTCACATGTGTGCCACCTTTGGTGACTTGCCAGTCGTGAGCCAATCGCGAGATCCAGTTGTGAGGCTATTCTTGAGTGCACACATCTTGAGTTTTCTTCACACTCTCTCACACACTACCCTTACATAAATCCCACCTAAATACAGGGTATCTAATTGCTAAATTACAAGCAAATTTGGCACGGAATAAAATCAACACATGATTGAATAAATTCAACCTTACAATCGCCCCCTTTGGCTATTCTGTGACAAAACCCTAAAACAGACTCTAGACTTAAACATGTGAGTTGGAAACAGTTGCCAAAACTCACTTACGCCTAACTCTAGAAACTGTGAAGCTCTTGAACCATACAAACAAGGTTTTCCTAAAAACAATAACACAAGACGATCATTGTAAGCAGAAATCTTGAGATGCATATGGAGCAAGCACAATGCGATCAAGTAGTAAAGAATATAGCAATAAAGCATGGCTTGACCAAACAAGAACAATCACTATAAATAGTGATCACAATGATCATTCACACAAGGAATGAACATCCGGATATGCAAGCTAATAAGTTCAATGCAAAGTATCATTTACATGTCCAACACTCAACCGATACAAAAACACAAGGTAGTTGCATCAAGGTTATAAAATCCAACAAACGCACAAGAGTGAAGTACAAAAGAAAATGCATAACAATAACGAAAAGTACTTAAGCTACAAAGCATGGGTACAAATAAATATTTTAAAAAGCTAGGCATTCAAGAGTTCACAACACACCATAGTCAAGTATTAGAAAACCAAGTACTGAAATAATAGAGTTCAAACCAAAGTATTTAACAAAGTGCAATGAAAAACCCATATTAAAACTAAATCCAAACATAAACAACAAAAACCATAAACAACATAAACTAAGAATGCTTAAAGTTTCTCCCCCTCAAAATGATGCTCCCCCTTAAGAGCTACTCCTACTCCATATCTCCCCCTTTTAACCGGAATGGCCAAAGGGCTACTCTGTGTAGTGAAGCTATCAAACTTTGCTAAAAGCAAATTCAACTATTCTTGGATCGCAGTCAGCCTGTCAGATTGCTCATTTTGGACGTCTTGGAGCTTGTCAATCCTCTAAAGGATAAGCTGGAATGCATCTGGAAGTACTTCAGAAGATGATGACGCTCGACTTCTTTTACCATGGCTTCGTAAGCTTAAGGGTTGTCCTTCTGCTTTTATCTCGGTATCCATAGGTTCTCCTTTTGCTTGATCACCCTCCTCTTCATCTTCCGAAAGACGAACTTTAATCTGTAAAAATTGTTAGAGCATTTATCGCTGAAGGAGTAGGCATGAGATTGATGTCTTGGGGAATTTCCACACCTTTTTCTCAAAAGAGCCTTATGAGAAGACTAGGGAGAATCAGCTTTGCCCTAGAAGTTATCCTGGTTTCATCAGCAATGATGGAGAAGGCATGAGCACTAATATCAATGTAAGTGTTCTCCCGTAACTCCATGAGGAAAATGGCTCTAGTATTACTGATGGTGGTCATCTTCTTTACCAGGTATAGGTTGAACATCATAATGTATGTAAGACATCTAAGATCCGGTGGAAAAGCTGTTATGTTGAGACATCTGCCTTCTCGAACACCACCGATATGGGATTGTCTGTCATTGAAGTGCGTGAAATCATGCTTTAGATCCTCAAAGCCAAGAACATCATCAATATCCTCCACGTCAATGGTGAACTCATGGCCCCTAATCCAACAATCGATTTCATCCTCTCGTAAAATGGCATTGGCATAGAACTCATGAATCAAGGGTTCACACACTGCAGGGAGATCACCAAGAAGCTTCTCCCAACCTCTATCTTGAAAACAACCTGGGATAAAGTAATCCTTCAAATCAGCCAAGTCCACAAATCGCTCAAGGATGATTGGAGCCTTCTCGTAGAACTGATTGTATCTTTCAAAGTGTTGGATAGAGCAGAACCGAGCATTGTCCATTTTCTTCCTTTTATCAGCACGATGTGCAGTGATCTTCTTCTTTGGAGTCATTTGCAAAAACATAGCAGCAAGGACCACAAAACACAGCACAATATATGGTAACAAAAATAATTAGTACAAGTTAGTAGCTATGAAGTGGACTTAGAATAAGGCCTTAAAGCATAATTTAATAGCAACGTAACATGTGAGAACATATAGCATCAAAGCACAGCAGAGTCTAGGCATTAAGTCCTTAAACATATCACATGTGTGTTGTGTTAACAAATAATACCATGGACAACCTAGGGCATAGTGCAAATCATATCCCAAACAAAAATTTCACAACCAACGAAGCAAGGTCATCCTTACAAACATTGTATACCATCAAATCCACAGTAACATAAGAAAATGTCTATAAGACATTTTACCATGGGCATGATATGCACAACACAACACAAACAGGATATACTACTCAAAAATGAGAAACAAACACGAAAACCATGTATTATAAGCAACAAACTACCAAAAACCAACAAAACCCAAACATCAAACTCAACAAAATATCCATAAACATATTCAACATCATATTTTCAAATCTCAACAAAAACACAACATCCAAGAAATCAAGGGCAATAAACAGAAAGTACATTGAAAAAATGTCAAAACCCATACCTTTTCTTGAAGATTGGTGAAGAGATGATGAAGAAAATGTAGGTTTTGTTAGAGAACACGGTGAGTTTGGAAAGGAGAGGAACGGACAAGACAATGAACAGTCATAATAAGCGAGGGAAAAATGAAAAGTTTTTGAAAACTACCCTGAAAATAACCATCAATGTGCAAAACACGCGTTTTTCGCAACTGGAATGAGTCGCGAACAAGTTGCCAAAAACCCTTTTTTGCGACTGGAAGGTCCATTCGTGAGTAAGTCGCGAAGCATTCTGAGTAAACCTCACAACTGGAGCTTCCACTCGCAAACCAGTCGCCAAACTGAGTCATAAAAATCCTAAAAACCCAAAATTTTGAAATTTTTCTAAGTCTTTTTAGTGACTAGAGGCTTGACTCACCAGAGAGTTGCGAAAGCTTCTGAGTAAGCTTGCGACTGGGGTCTCGCGACTTGCTTGACCCGCGAGGCTAAGTCGCCAAAACAGATTTGTACAGTTTTTGAAAATTTTAAAATTTTTCAAAACAAAAACACTTAAAAATATTTTTGTATTTGATCAACATATGATTGAGTAAGTGCAACACATTTAAACAAGTACAATCACACAAATGAATAAGGCATTTATTGAACATAGACATGTGTGATGTGTGTTTACCAAAGATGAGATAGTCTTTAGTCTAATGTGAAGCTTCAATGATCAATTCAACCAAGACATACATAATTAGCACTAGAAAGAATGATCGATCTCAATTATAGAAGTATGCATATATGACCTCCTACAAAACTTTATTATATACTTTTGAAGCTTTTCATTTGGCTTCATACACATCATAGCATTTGATCATTTTGAATCAATGCATCTCATTTTGAGATCAATGCCTAAAATTTTTGATATTTCAATTTGATGAACAAGCCTTTGGCTTTTTGAGGCATCCTACATTTTCATAAAAGTTGTTTTCCCTTTTTTCCTAGTCAAATACTAGTATGTGCGATGACTTTTGCAACTCATTGTCTCTTTTCATTTTGAGATTTACATTGGTTGAGCTCTTTAAGCGAAAATAAAAAATAAAAAGAGTGGAAAGATATATAGGCACAAGTCTATGCAAGTGTCAAGTTCAACAAAACCATTGACTAATCGTTCATGACAAGTTTGAAAATCTATTTACAATAGTTACATAGATGTCAAGATTTTTCCCATAATTATAGGAGTGCATAAAGAACAAGTTACGCTTGTAAATGCACAAAGCCATTTTTACTAAGGTACAAGGCAAAACATGCGTGTGACAAAACACAATGATGCTTATCAAACTTTTTGGATTTTCTACTTTTTATGTGTTTTTGAATTTTTGACACAAAAACAAATAACGATTGATCAAAAATAAAAACATTCAAAGCAAATAACAAACAAACAAAAATTTCAAAACATGCTAGAATGATAACAATGTGCGCACAACCAATCAATGTCACAAAACATAGGAAGTATTAATGCATGGACATGTTGTAATGCTTATGCATATGTACCCTTCTTTACCCACACGACACGTGCGTTTGTGGTGATATCCCTAGAGGATTAGGTACAATTGTTGTGACTTTCAAACCTTCTGGTGAAGCTTGTCAAACAGGTGGTGAATGCATCAATCATCTTCATCACATCCCTCACTCCGGGATCACCTTCTTGACATTTTGATTGCTCAGCAATCCAATTCCCTTTCCCATTTCTTGGTCCCCTTGACCTTTGAGCACTTACATTCTTTAATGCTTGAAGCTTATGACAATTAGGTCTGTTGTGTCCTTGAATTCCATAGTGATGGCAGAAATGTTGAGTTCTCGGACCTCTTTGTGACTTTGGAAGTGATTTCCCTATAGCCTTAGGTTTGACCACTGATTGGTTAGAAGGCTTTGTCAAAAACCGTTGGTCAGTCACATTCCGCTTCTTCTCCGCCTTCACTTTCTCAACAGTAGTGATTGCTACCATTGGTTACTTAGCTTTCACAAACTTCATATCCTTGGACATATTGGCACTCGAACTACTTCTCCGATGTATCCCAATCTGCTTTTGTCGGAGAAAGGTTTTTGATGAGCAAGCACTTCATCAAGCTTCTTGGAGGAAACCCACTCTACTTTACCATTAGCTTCAATCACTTCAAGCTCAAGAAATTTGATCTTTGAATAAGCTTCGGTTAGCTCTCCATTCAGCGTCTCAACTTCACACTTAGTCTCATTGTACTGCACTAGAAGACTTTTGTAGTCTTGCTCTGCTCTCTTCATTTTCTTAATGGCTGCTTTAGCCACTTTTGCATATTCACCGATCTTCTCAAGGAGGGAATCGTAGGTTTCTTGCAGTCCTACTATTCTTTCATCTTCCTCATTAGGTTCTAAAGATTTATGAATTTATGTATTTAGAACTCTAATTTGTATTATTGGCAAACCATGATCATAACAGGTTGTTTAGTCTTATTTAGGCTTGCTCAAAGTTGTGTCTTTCATGTAAAGTTGGAATCGAGAGGCTGCAGATGCATTGGTGCATTTCGGCCTGGCTCGATCGATTGAAAGAAAGACTCGATCGATCGAATCTCGGCCAGAATGCTTTTCTGCAGAATTTTCTAACTCAGCCCTAACTCATTAAACGTTTTGGGTTTTCTGTTTTTACCCTAGGTATATAAAGAAAAACCCTAGCCACATTTTGAGAGTTGCTCCTGTTGTATTGTTGCTCATACTTTTCTGTTTTGTGTAAATCTCTTATGAGATCTAGAGGAGCTTTCCTTTACACAAAACTTAGGGTTTTCAAGGTAAAGATAGTATCAACATCTTGATGATCAACTCGGTTGCTGCCATTGGAGCTTAAAGAATAACAAGCGTGGGTGCTTGTAGCTGATTGGAGAATCCAAGAAAGAAGGAGTCCGTGGATTCGGAGCTTGCACGTGGTCGTGTCAGTAAGTTCTACTGGTAGGTAGCATTAGGAAGTCAAGCGGGGAGCTTGTAGTCCTTTTGTATGAACTTCGATTCTTTCGCATAGTGGATTCAGTTTATCTTGAGGATAGCTAGGTCAAATTCTCCCCAGGTTTTTACCGTGTGGTTTCTTGGGTGATCATATCATTCTGTTTTTTATTATTCCGCTACTTTATATTTTTGATATGATTATATGTTTGTGATAACCTAGAGTTGCATAATTTGACTAAGTTAATCACTTGGTTAATTAACTAGGTTAATCTGGTTGTTTTAAGGGATCTAAAACCGTTCAGGTTCCTTAGCTTTCACAAACTTCATATCCTTGGACATATTGGCACTCGAACTACTCTCTCCGATGTATCCCAATCTACTTTTTTCGGAGAAAGTTTTTTGATGAGCAAGCACTTCATCAAGCTTCTTGGAGGAAACCCACTCTACTTTACCATTAGCTTCAATCACTTCAAGCTCAAGAAATTTGATCTTTGAATAAGCTTCGGTTAGCTCTCCATTCAGCGTCTCAACTTCACACTTAGTCTCCTTGTACTGCACTAGAAGACTTTTGTAGTCTTGCTCTGCTCTCTTCATTTTCTTAATGGCTGCTTTAGCCACTTTTGCATATTCACCGGTATTCTCAAGGAAGGAATCGTAGGTTTCTTGCAATCCCACTATTCTTTCATCTTCCTCATCATCGGATTCCTATACTATCCCCATCGACTCCACTTCAGTGTGCTCCCCAAGCTCTTCCACTAACACACTCAAATCATCTGAATATTGTACGGGAGCAATGGTCATAAATGCAGAGTAGTTTCCCTTTCTGTCACAGCTTTCTTCTGAGTCTGAATTAGAGGAGTCTGTGTCACTAAGAGTAGTGGCATACACTTTACCCTTCCCTCTCAGGTAGTTGAGACACTCCTTCTTAAGATGTCCATGACCATTGCATTCATAGCACATGATTCCTTGAGAGGATTGAGAATCCTTCCCTTATTTCTTCTTGAAATCCTTTTTCTCCTTCCAAGAATTTTGGAATTTTCCCTTCTCAACAAACTTTCCATTCTTTTTGAACTTTAAGAACTTTCAGAAGTTCTCAACAAAATACGCCACATCCTTTTCGACCTCATCCTCATCTGATAAGTCTTGAGCTTCCACTCTCTCATTGATTGTCTTTAGAGTAAGGGAGTTACTCTTCCTTTGTGATGGTAGAGATAGCTCATAGGTTTGAAGTGAGCCAATAAGTTCTTGAACTTTGATCTCATCAAGGTCCTTGCTCTCTTCAATGACAGTAACCTTTACACGAAAGCTCTCTGGTAATGATCATAGAATTTTTCTTACAATCTTGGAGTCCTCTATCTTTTCTCTCAAGTTAAATTTCCCAATTCCCACCACATTCAGCTTCCCATAAAATGAGTCGAATGACTCGTCTTCACTCATCTTCAACTCTTCGAAGCGTATGGTAAGCATTTGTAACTTGGTGTCCTTCACCTTTTTGGTTCCCTTATAAGTTGTTTCCAAAATTTGCCACGCCTCCTTGGCAATTGTAACATGAGAAATCCTGTGAAATTCATCAAGAGAAAACACTACAAAAAATAGCATTTAAAGTTTTGCTATTAGCGTTAGCTACAGCAAGGACTGCCTTATCCCATTCGGATTTGGCGGCCTCCAGCCTAGTCCATCCTATATCTACAGCATCCCAAACACTTTCATCAATGGAATATAGGAATGCCCTCATATGGACTTTTCAAAATGCATAGTTGCTTCCATCAAAATATGGAGGAGCATTAAGAGATTGAGATCGATCCATCACAAAAGGGGTCTAGGATCGCACTTAGGTAATTAAACCACAGCAAGTGCACCCGCTCTGATACCAATTAAACATTCATTGGTGTTTTATACACTAATTGAACTTTCATGTACTAATAACTTTTTTGGGTCATGTATTAAGGACGGATTCGTTATGTATTAATAACTTCTTTTGGTCATGTATTAATGATGATTTCATTATGTATTAATAAATTTTTAGGTCATGTATTAATGACGAATTCATTATGTATTAATAACTTTCTTTTGCTCTTGTATTAATGACACTTTCTTTATGTATTAATAACTTTTTTAAGTCATGTATAAATGACGGATTTGTTGTGTATTAATAACTTTTTTTGGTCATGTATTTATGACAATTTCGTTATGTATTAACAACCTTTTTTGTCAATAGTGACCTTTGATAACAATATGTGATTAATTTTGGTCACATGGCTAAAAGAAAAAATAATGACGATGATATCTTCTAAATAACGCTGTTCTTCATGTTATATTTGTGAATGATAGAAATTCTAGCTAAAATGGGAAATAATAGAAACGGAAATACACTAAAAGTGAAAATGAAAATTCTTAAAAGTTTTTTACTAGTAGTACTTTTCTAAGTGCTTTATGCCCCATGGATGAGCATAACTTCATAAGGTCCTCCCTATGTTGGCCCCAATTTTCCTTAAGAATGACTTTTTGGGAGATTTCAAGAGTCCACATGCTGCTAACTCGTCTGCTATCATCCTTATTTCACCTATGGGAACCTTGGTATTGTCTGGCTCTTGCTCTCGGTTCTTTCCGTCTCTCTGCTGTCGTCTATATGGATCCATCTTTCACATGAAGTTCTGCAGCTTTCCTTGATGAATCAAGGTCTCTATTTGCTTTTTCAAGTGTTTGCATTCGTCAGTGTGTCCGTGATCTTGATGAAACCTACAATACTTGCTTTTATCTCTACCTTCTACCAGAGCCAACATGTGTTGAGGCCATTGCAAAGATGGTTCATCTTTTATCTACATTAACACCTATTCAATAGGCATTATCAAAGGGCTAAATTTAGTAAATCTTGACCTTTGATTTGGGAGGTTTCTCTTTCTATTCGAAGTCTGCTTTGGGCTTTGTGTTTCCTTCTTCTCAAAGTGATGATTTGTTCTTTCGTCCCTCTTCCTTTTACTAGTTATTTCTTTTGCAATTACTGTGTCTTCTGCGTTCATACACTTTTGGACTTTGTGACGCAACTCTGCTACCAACTTTGGTGGGTTTCGGCAATTGAAAAGAAAAGGTCTCCAAGTAATAAACCCGCTTGGAAAGTCATTAGGATAACTTAGTCTTTTGCTTCATCCACCTATAGCAGCTCCTTATTGAAGCGAGTGACATATTGCCTCAAAGATTCTTTTGTACTTTGCTGATTGTTAAGAAGATGCCTAGTTGGCTTCTTGTGTCGTTGTACTCCGATGAAATGATGAACAAAACTCCCACTAAGTTGTTCAAAGTTTACAATGGTACCTGGAGGTATTTCGTTAAACTAGACTCTGGTTGCCCCCTTTAGTGTAGTTGGAAAGGCTCTACACATTACTTCATATGGAGTCATTTTTAAGTGCATTATTCTGAAGGACTCGACATGGTCCAACAGATCTTTTGAACCATCATATGACTTGTGCTGAGGGAGCCAAAACTTTGGTGGAAGAGGACAATTCAACACCTTAGTGGTGAACGGTGAATCTGTTCTTCGAATCATTCCATCCAAGTTCTCTTCTTTCACGGAAATCCTTAGTTCGTCCATCTCTCTCCTAATGCTACGGAGTTCACCTTCCATCCTAGATGGATATCCTTCTAAAGCTCCTATTCTCCTGTTAATTTGACTATTTAACTCCTCTTTCACTATTGTTTCCTTCAATTCTTCGAGGCTATTCTTCTTCATTCTGATTTTCGATAGTTCATTGCCATTCCTCGTTTTGGGACTCAACTACTCTTCGCAGTTCTTCATTTTGGTAAGTCTAGGAATTGCAACAGGTCGGGTTCGGGCCGGGTTTCTTTATGCCCAAACCTGCCCCACGGGCCCGGCCCTGAAACCTGAACCCGCCCCATTTAATAAACGGATTTTAAAAAAAAACACAAACCTGCCCCATCAGGTCCCACAGGCCCCACCTAGATTTACCATTTCAAGGCCAAATCTGAAGTCCCTGGAGAGCCTGAACCGTGGCCCAATTTATAAAATAAAAATAAAAAACAATAGCCATTTGACAGCCAAATCACACAAATCTACAATAATTTAATTTCTCATTTCTCATTTTCCCTTTCAAAATCACAAACTCAAATATAGAAATCCTAAATACATAACCTTCAAAATACATTTGACAATGAAATAATACATAAAATCACAAACCCAAATACAAAAATCCAAAATACATAATCTTAAAAAAAAAAAATTGACAATGAAATAATACATAAAAATTACAAACCCAAATACAGAAATCCTAAATCCATAACCCAAATACATAAAAATCCTTCATTTTTCCTTTTACACCAACACAAAACAACGATTGATCTGCCCTTTACAACCCAAAAGCTACCACTATTTTAGCCCCTCCAAAACTCCAAAAACAAAACCACAACATACCTGGAAAACCCAACAAAAATCCCTCATTTTTCCAATCAATGTGAGGTGAGGGAGGCAGGGATGAAGGATCAGTGTCTATGGTAAGGTGGAGGAGTGGTAGCGCAGTGAGGGAGGTAGAGAAGAAGGATCGGTGTCTGTGGCGAGGTGGAGGAGTGGCGGCGCGGTAAGGAACGGGGCGAGGATGGACCATTGAGGTGAAGGAGAGACCGGCGACAAAGAGATGGAGGAGGGCGGTGGTAGCAAGTAACAAGTAATAGTGAGAGTGAGGGAGAGGGAGTGGGAGGCGACTGAGAGTAAGTGATGGAAAATGAAAATGAGGATTAGCGTTAGGATAGTATCTATAGTTAGGGTTTTTAATTTTTTTTAATAAATATATATATATATATACGGGTCGGGTTCGGGTCGGGTATGCATAATACCCGAACCTGACCCAAAACTGTTACGGTTTGGGTTTTTAAAACCTAAACCGCCCTATTTGCTTCACGGGTCGGGTTTTACCTGACCTATTAGGGTTGGATTGGGTCAGGTACTCGCAGGTTGGGCCATTTTTTCCATCCCTAGGCAAGTCAACTCTACTACATTGACTGTGAGAGCTTGAATCTGTTTTGCAGCTTGCTCTGGGTCCATCTTGCACTACGAAGATCTCTTTTGTCAATTTGGAAAATGGCTTGAATGATCAGCGTTCCCCATAGACAGCGCCAAACTAATTATGCAGAAAATCAACAGTTGAGTTCTTCGTCTGTGAGGATGGACAATGGCAATGGGTTCGTCCAGGGACAAACCTATCTAAAAGATCTGAAACAAAGAAAAATAAATATACTAGTGTGGTGTTTGCCAAAAACTCTCTGATGATTAAGTTAGAAAGGAATTTAGGCATTCATTCTCATTTGTAACGGTTAATATGTTACAAATTAATGCTTTGATTTGTTTAATGTCTTCTTTCCCGTTACTCTGTCCTTTACTCTTTGGTATAAATGCTTGCCATAAATGCGTAACGTATCTTAGGTACGTCCATTATGATTGATGAAGCCATTAGAATTTCCCACAAATGGCACCAAACTGATGATGCAGAAAATCAACAGTTGAGTTCTTCATTTGTGTGGATGGACAATGACAATGGGTTCATCCAAGGACAAACCTGTCTAGAAGATTTGAAACGAAGAAAAAGAAATACACCGGTGTTTGCCAAAAACCTTCCGATGATTAAGTTAGAAAGGAATTCAGTTGAAATTTGATAATTATGGTTGTTATTAATAGATATTTATTATGATTGTATTTGTATGTGGAAGTATCTCCTCTACCATTTAAAAAATTGATATGGTAAGATTCTAATGGAAAGTATAAATGTATGAGATTTTATAGGGAATTTAAACCCAATAAAAATAAATATAATTTTTAAAATAATAATGTGGAAAAATGTGGGCTACCAAAAGTTGATGTGACAATATTAGAAAACGTTAACAAACATTCAAATGATTTCATTTTATATTATATATAGATATAGATAGATAATAGAGGAGACTAAATTAAAAAATAAAAACCCAATTATGTGAATACTAAATATTATTTTAATGTACTAAAATATAATATTATAGTGCAAAAATATAATAAAAAAATAAAACGTAGCATATTTATTAAATTGTATTTATTTTTTAGGAATTTTTTATCCATGAATAAGCCGTTTTCCTTTTTTTTTTAAATCATAATTCATTTACGATTTAGATGAAAGAATTGATAGCAAGATAAAACCAAAGTACAACTTAGGTAAATTTATGTTATTTTTTTTATTATAAATTCATCAAATGCTTAACTTGTAAAAACTTTAAAATTATATATGAAAATTTATACACCTAAAATTAAAGTTTAACCTAAAACACTTTCAAAATATATAGTTTGTTATGTTATTATCTTCATAACTAATTCCTTTACAGGAATTATCTTCATAACTAAAGAATGTGGGATCCTATTATCATTTTTTTTTATCACTTTTGAGCGGAAACAATAATTTCTTTTTGTTTTATTATTATTAATTAATTCTCTTGTTTCTTTATTTCTCCTTTAAAAAAAATTAATGCAAAAAAATCCAAAAAATATTTAGCATAGATTTTTACTTGTTAGAAATCTTTTATCCACGATGAGGAATTTAGGGGGAAATATATATGCTAAAATTTCTTGGGCAAGGCTAAGGACAATTGCTACCTCTATCACCCTTAAGGCTGTAAATAAATCAAGTTGTATTAATAACTTAGGCTCAAACCAAACAAAAAGTTGGCCTATGTTCATTTTTTTAGCAAACAAGGAAAACTCAAGAATAAATTTAGGTTCAATGATTAAACAAGTCAAGTTTAAACATAATAATGTGTTTATGAACAAATTCATGAGTATAAGACTCAATTTAGGTATGTAAAATATTATATATTTATATGTATACTTGTATAAAATGTACTTCTATATACTTGATTTTGGATGGTATATTTGTAAACAAGGTCATAAAATATTGAATTATTATTTTAATTTAATATAATTTAAATATTCAATTTCATAGTAAAATTATATGTAATTTAATAATTTTTAACAATACATTGATAAATCTAAATTTTTTATATGAAGATCCTTTGATTTAATTAATTCAAATAATATATTTCAACTATAATTTAGTTATTATTATTAGCAAAGATTTGTGAAGGGGTATAAAAATTTAGTCGTGATGTTTACTCTCTCTCTCTCTCTCTCTCTCTCTCTCTCTCTCTCTCTCTCTCTCTCTCTCTCTCTCTCTCTCTCTCTCTCTCTCTCTCTCTCTCTCTATATATATATATATATATATATATATATCAAGTAGAATTTAGTCGTGATGTTTATTACATAAGAAAAAATAAGTTAATCAAGTAACTCATGAAGAAGCTTGAACATGTAATCTTCAAAATAAAATTAATGAACTTGAGCTCAGCTTGTTTTTGAGTTCGAGCTTAGCTTGTCTTCAAAATAAAATTAATGAACTCAGCTATAGCGTGGCACCCCAGCTCCGCCATTGCTTGTATACAAGTAATATATAGCCAAAAGACATACTTTGAAAATATAGTGCAAACTAATCTCTATATAATATATTAAAATGGAAGCTCAATCAAGAATCTAAATTAGATTTTATTTGCACTCAAATTTTTTGTGAAGTATCCTAATTGCACTTTAATTTGATGTCAAGTAACTTTAAATTTTAAATGCACAACAATTTTGTGCAAAGTGTCCTTATTACACTCTAATTTTATGTCAATTGTTTTTCCATGTAAATTCATGCCACTAAACATAGAAAATATAAATAGACTCGATTAAAATGTATTATTCTTCCATTTAATAAATCAATCACATATATATATATATATATATAAACAGAGACCTCATGTGAGAAAGTATGAGATTCTGCCAAGTGGCGCATTATATGACATTCTTTTCATTTAGGCTTCCACCTCATTTAAATTTAGCATTTATGTTAAACTATTAAGTAATGGCAGATGTATTTATTTCAATGTATTAATAAAATTCAAAAATTTTGTATACATTTATAATTTGACATGCTTTAGATAGATACAGATGGATCTAAAAAGTAATGGGAAATGAAAGAATTAAGAAAAATTTTCAATTTTTTGCATAGGACTAACTTCAATGCAGAATTGCAAGAGTCGGATTCAATGAATTGGGTAATATGATTATTTGTCTCCACATTTTTCCAATATAAATCTCCATTTCCTTTGGACTTAAAAATTAAACTTCCATAATTTTTCTCACAATATCTTTGGTTTTCTTTCTGAGAGGTATGTTAATTTTCAAAATATTATATTCATCTTAAATACTTTGTTTAGATTTTATGTATACACTTATACTTATATGCATTGTAATGAGTTTATGCTTATTTTTTTTCATATTATGTGCTAATTTAAATTTTTGGTTTTTTGTATGATGCATATACTTGGTAAGGATTTGTAGTATTTTTGGGGTTTTGGATGCTTTTAGTTTAATTAAAATTTGAAGGTTAAATTGTGATATTATTGCATGATTATGGCATTTTTTTTTCTGTTATTGTATCATGAAATTCTAGCAGTTTTTTAGCTAATTGATATATAAAGCATAAATCATACAAGAAAGACACCTAGGAACCAATGGGTTTGTAGTTGATAATGTGAACTATGATATGGTGACATTTCTTAGTTGCATGAATTAGAGGAATTTTTCCCTCTTGAATTTAGTTTTAGTAACAATAATAGTATTCATGAAATCAATAAGTCATAAATAATTTCTTACAAAATTTATCAAAATACACCGTGCATTGCGCAGGATATTGGGTAGTATCTATAAATGTGTAAAGCCTGCTGCTTATTAGATAGAAAGAAATATTTCCTACTAGGTATTTGATTATTTTTATTTTTAATTATATGTTTGTACATGCATAGGGTTATAACCTAGTTATCTCTAAAAATAGAATCTAGTCGCACTTGTCATGCACGGAGACTAAAAATTTTAAATGTAATAATAGTCAACGATGTAAGAATTGCTTCTCCAACCATAAATGTACAAGCAGATGAACCTCTGATGTCGAGAAGATGACTCTTTTAAGACAGTTAAGGCGAGATAGTTGGCTAAGTTTACATATATTCAAGAGGTTGATAATTTTAGTTTGTATAAATAGTTTATGTCCTTCATGTGGTTTTTAAAGAAAATGAAGCACTATATATTTAAACAAATGCTTAATGTGTTTTATATCATATAAATATCTTGCACTCAAAATATAATTTTTTTATTCAATAATGGTCTTGGATCTTGCAACCTCATATGCTAATTATTTTTAGGTCAAGTCGTACTAGCTATTTCATATTTTTAACGGAATTACCTCCTCTAACTTAAAATGTGAATATTTTTTTAAAAAAATATTCTTACCATCCCTTATAATAGATTCAGAAAAACTTCTATATTTAAAAAGCAAAAAATGTGTCCATTACGTAGTGAAAATGTTGATAAGTGGTTGAATTGTCAACTAGTCTAGCAGGAATTGTTTGGCATGAAAGCAAGGGAGAAATGAAACTTGAAAAAATCTAGACTCCACTCTTTTATGCCACAATTTTGATGTGATAAGTTGTGTAGGAAGAAGAAAAAATTGTGCATCTATGTTAAAGTGATAAACAACTAGTCAAAATTTGCCACATAAGAAGGTTAAGAAAAGTATTCTCAAAAAAAAAAAAAAAGAAGGTTATGAAAAATAGTGTGGTAAGACCATTAGCATTGGGGGATTCTATATTTAAATGGAAAAAATTGCCAAATGCCTTTTTTGAGCAAAAATAGCAGCTCTTTGCCCACTTTCCCAAACTAATTAGGGAAATGCTCATTTTTTGAAACTAGATTTGTGATAAATCAGTTAAGCCTAATAACGGCGTTTTTAAGGAGCTTATAGTGATGTTTTAAGAACCTATAGTGGCGTTTTGTAACTCGACTTCTATGAAATCGAGTTTTAGGTTTAAAAAAAAAATTGCCTATAACTCGATTTCATGGAAGTCAAGTTACAAAACGCCACTATAGGTCCTTAAAAACGCTGCAATAGGACTCCAGGATTTAAAAAAAAAAAAAAACTCGATTTATCACAAATCGAGTTACAAAAGAGGAGCATTTTCCTAATTAGTTTGGAAAATGGGACAAAGAACTACTATTTTTGCCTGAAAATGGCATTTGGCAATTTTGTCCATATTTAAACACCAAAAAAACCCCTACATTCGAGTGTCTATAGCTAAAAAATTTTGGCCACAAGCTACATTAAGGTTGTATAAGTATAAACTCACTGTAGCAGTTGCTTCTCTTTTATTATTCTTTTTTTTTTTCTGCTCTCTTTCTTTATATCTATCCTCTGACTCACTATAGTAGTTTTATCTTATTTTACTGTGTAATTTTATATTATTTTATTAAATTGTATGTAAAAATAAGAAATAAAATATTGGGTGTATTGTAAAATAAATATAAAGTAGTTTTTTAGATCGTAAAATATGTATTTTTTTAGAAACTCAAATGTTAATGCTTTAAGGTTGTAGTCCTAGATTTAAACTTGGCACCCTTTTGTTCAACTTTCCGCTATTTGCATGGAAGCATAAAAATTGACTTGGTAGTAAAAGGATAAAAATTGACTCGGTAGTAAAGCCAAAAGTAACAAGTGTTAGGGTCAAAATGGCATCTGTACTTCCGGGAAGCATTGGGTGGTGGATTCGAATCCACTTTGCGTGCGTGCGTGCGTATTTTTAGTTTTTACCTAATCCAAAAACAAGTGTCAAAAACTCAATCCCATAAATCTCCATTTTCAAGGTACAGATAAAAAAATTTAGAAAATAAAAAATAAAAAGATTAGGTAAAAACTAAAAAAAGAAAGATAAATTAAGTGTAAGGTATCAAATGGCGCATGGATCCTTTGTGAATCCCATGAATCTCCAGTTCCAAGGTACAAGTAAAACACAGATTTAAGTGTAAAGATGCTTTGGAAAGGAAGGGAAAGTCAAAAGGAGCCGTATTACATGGAACAAAAGGTTGAGATTTTTTTAATAATAATAATGGTGCAAGTCTGACCCTCTTTTCCCAATTAGCCATATTGTGATGCAAAAGATTGCTATCAAATTATCTATACACAAATTCACGTTGCTGTGCCAAACAATAAATGGAAACGGAAATGGAAAAGTCAGAAAGTTCACACACACACAAACTTCAAAGACCAACCAAGATTATTACTTAATTGGGAATTTTTATTAAAGATTGTGGTATAGTACTAATTTTATATTACATTGTCTGAAAGGACTGAATTATCGAGGAAGTGGGTAAGTTTGGATGTTTTGTCGCATTTTGAATATCATGTCCGGAAATTGAGGTTGTTTTTGTTTTTGCTAGCTTTTCTTCTCACTGACAAATGGTGGAAGCAAAAGCGTCGTGGTCCAAGTACAAAGATGAACTTGACTATCCCGATGGCAAATTTCTCATACTTTGAGATCTGAATATGCCAAAGTTTTGGAGAGGAGCACTTCATGTTTCGTCATGCTTATAACAGCCAGAATCAATTTTAGAACTTATTTCTTTAATTAGTTGTTATCTTTAACTTATTATTGTAATCCATATAACATCTTATGCCTTGGCAGTTGCCTCTATGCCAAACCTCTGTCAGTATACTGTTTTAGATGTTCAATTTACACCAAGTTCCACCAATTCTTTCTGTATTTGGTTTGCAGAAATTGCGAATGGAAAGATGAACTGATTCCGATTTGTCATTTGTCATCTAATAAGATGAAATGTTTTGTTAGATCCATATGTATTAGTGTTGGCAAATCGTGTCAAATTGTTATGTATTAAAGTGTAATTGCGTTTAGGGGCTCGGCTCTAGTCTTGTTACCACTCAATCAATCAAACCTCGAAAGTGAAGTTTATGCAACCTTGACTCCATTTCAATAGGTCAAGACTACGCAAATCAGCAAAAATCAGTAACGTGAAAAGCCTAATAATGTGTTTGTTTCTAAAATTATTTGCTATACATGTATTAATTGTTTGTGCTTGTGAATTGGAAATTGACATAATTGGACTGATTTAACAACTTGGTTACTCCACATAAAATTAGCAACTGGGGTCTAAAAAACTAACGTGTTCCAAGTGGAATGCCTCTTCAGGCGTTTAGGGGCTTTTGTTGCAACTCAGAACACACTATAATCCTACTGTAAAATGCACCCTCTGTTAAGTCAGAAAAGGTGCATTGATTATAAAATGAAATGATTGGATTGATTAAACAAGCAAGTCAGTGAACTTTGAGCTCACATTCAACTACTGCTAGCAATACTTGGACTAAGGAAAGGCTTCTCGTCTAACAGATATTCCTCATGCCTCTCTCCAGAGTCTAGGTCACTTTTCAAGCCAACTTTTAATCTTTTATTATCTACAATATAGTATCCACCCTAAAACCTTTACATGAGAGAAAAATGAGTAAATGACAGGTCTATAAGGACTTTAAATTTTATTAACCTGCACAAATGGACCTAGCTACAAGATTTAGAGGATTATAGCAAATAATTTTGAGAAGTGTTATATCCACAATATTTTCACAACACTTTCATAACAAATCATAGGTGGTATGATGTAATTGGTTCTAATTTGAATCCACAACTTTATGTCCATCCATAACAGCCAATAACAATCTACTACTTAAAATTTGTTGTGAAAAATGTTGTGGATATAACATTTCTCAATAATTCTAGATTGTTTAGCCAGCATAATGACCCAAAAATAGAGAATGTTAGATGTCACATATGGAATGGGTAATAATTATTCATTTCAAATGAAATTGGAGACTCTGGCAGATTCCCCAAACACTAGATATCGACAAAAACATCTGCAACAAAAATAAATTAGTTTTCATCTCTTCAAATTTAATCTAATAACAAAAATGTACAAGCCTATCCTAAGGCAAGACTGTCCGAAAATGATTACCATTGTATTCAACTACAAAGTTGTATTCAACTTGTTAACCCTGTACAATGCATTTGCTAGAAGAATTCTGAAGGTGTTGAACACTAGAAGGCTTACCAAAGCAGCCAGATGATGCCATTTGACACTCATCGCCAGCATCTGAAAGTGGCCTTATAGGTAGCTCCACTGATTCTTCTCTCATCCCAATTGGCTTTTCCTTTGAGAAAGTTGTCAAAAATATGTTAAGAGCATCCCGCATCCAATCATAACGGCAGAATTTGAATGCTTCCTCTATTGTGAGCTGTAGCCAACAACAAAAGTCTTCAATTGAGGGAAAATCTCTATTAGGCAAACCATAGAGTTTGTTGACATGGGATCATATTGCGTAAACCACAGAATTCAAGAATTTGTTGATATAGAATTGTTAATTTAAGGACAAATTAGTTTAGCCAAATCAATTCATTACAAAAGTGAAAATGCAGATTGAATGCCCCTTAGTTGATGCATAGAAAACTCATGTACGTCAATTTGATAAAATGGCCATGTTCTCCTCGTAAGTTACTTCTTTAAAGACAGATCGTAAAAACAAAGCAATAACCATGGAGATATTCTATTTTGTAGATATTATTATAGTTATAATAGAACTTGAGATTGGTATCCCCATGGTAGCTATTGGTCTTTCAATGTACAATTTCACACATTCTATTGAATATCATGTAATTCCATTAACCTTTATTGATTACTGACCCATTTCCTTTCATGGAGAGCCTCCTCTGGCCAAGAGTCAAGCTCTTCAGTCACCTTTAATGCAAACATAAAGCCTTTACAACCTCCTTCCAGACTGCAGCTGCTCTGTCTGCTCTTGCTTCTGAACACCCAAAATCCTAGTGGGTTTTCCTGAAAATAAGTCAGAATCAGGTTGAATTAGATGACTAATTCAAGAAATAACTATGTCCACATAAAGAACTTAACTCATTTTGATAAAATGAGACATCAAAAGGCATCTTCTGGCATGAATTCCTCAACAAACCAAAAAAGGAAAAGAAAAGAAAGAATGTACTCCTTACTAAGAAGTAAAAACATCTCAGAATGAGTCATGATAAAAGAAATTGGAATGCTATGTTAGAAGAAAATCATATTTTTCAAGGATATAAACAAAATAGAAAGGAAAAGTTCAACAGAAATTATATCTGTGCAAGTGAAGTGTAGTTTAAAGTTTGTTAAATACGTGTTTTGAGCTGTGCTCTTTTGATCAAACAAAGGACCACAAACCATTAATTAATTAAGCATATAAACAACAATTCCAAAATATCCAATACAAGCTTAGCAATTCCTTCTTGTTAGTTGCAAACTTGCAATTGTAAATGTAAGAGTAATAGCTGTAACGTTGTGCCAAGCACAGAAAAGAAACCTACACTAAGTATTCCTTTCACTC
Source organism: Quercus ilex subsp. ballota (assembly GCA_032727855.1). Lineage (NCBI taxonomy): Eukaryota > Viridiplantae > Streptophyta > Magnoliopsida > Fagales > Fagaceae > Quercus > Quercus ilex. Next base: position 47,697,296 of record CM064910.1, read on the forward strand.
CTGCTTCCTCCAACGCCTCGCGACATGCAGCATCACGCATATTCTCATCCTCCTCCCATCCACCCTGGTAATCAAATAAAGACATTGACTTTGAGTCCAAAACATGCATTTATTACATAGTAAAATAGGACATGAAAGGAATCGAATCACGTGCTGAACAAACAAAGCAGGATTATTGATACCTTTGGAAACACAAGATCCTTCCGATTTGGTGAAGAAATCATAAGAACTAGCAATTTATTCTCTGAATTGCTATAGCAAACCTCAACATTCTGCTCAAGCCTGTAAGGAATACACCTATTGTTTGCACCAAATAGGTGAGCATATACAAAAGGTCTATGGCAAAGAAACTAAAGCATTCCAATCCACACAAGGGCAAAGCATCAGTAGCAAGGGCAATTTAACAGTGGAAATAAAATAAAATAAAATTTTAAGGGGAGAGGGGAGGACAGAAGTGGTGAAACGAGAAAATTGCTGTGAATTGGGAGGATAAAGGTTCGGAAATTAGCAAACCCTCAAATGTTCAAATTCTCTACCAAATCCATTTATTTTGGGATGAATGAGTAAGTTATTATCAAAGAAACAAGATCAATATAAAATAGTTCATCATACCTGAACTAGCAGCGGTAGGCCGCATACATAGAAAAACATATGCTACAGGTGCAACTCCCGTGCTGCACCTCTTTTAACTCACAAAACTGAATTTATACATAAAAATGTATACTCTCCATCTAACATCATTAACAGTGGTGAACTTAACTATCTGATCATCTAACATCCCATTGAATGATATCACACCAATTAAACATCTTAATAGGCAGCATACAAGCCACTGGCACTTGAGACCAGATTATGTGACATGATCCCTGCTCTCAATTTGATTTTGGCAGAGAAGACATGACACAGCTCAAGAGTAGCCCCACGCAACAAGTCTATCTCGAGTAAAGAGTCTATATTTTATAGCCAACCAGAAGACAAATGAATGCATAGGTATAGCATTATCCCAAACCAATCTCCACCAACTCACTTCTAACATTTTTAGCACAAATCAATTCCCAGCCAGATTTGCATGAAAACATTCCAGATCAGTTTACACCGGACACTTCAGCAAATAGGGAACTAGCAGCATCGTAAACAATTCTTTTACCAAATTAATTAAGGACTTAGACCCCCTTCTGAATGCCAGTCATCAAGCCAAAGAATCAACCATGTGAACTGAGGTCTAACAAATCCATTACACTTCCTGGGGACTATGTCATGATGAACCCAAACTAGTTTATGAATTTCCAAAGTTATTTCATTATGGAACTGAGCCACTCATTTTATCTAATTAGGTTCTCTGGCTTTTGGATGAAGTATATCTATTAACGTAAGTTATTTCAATGCATTTTATGTTCATTAACTTGTACAAGGTATATTATAAAAATAATAATAGATTTTTTTTTAAAAGATTACTGTATGCTGGAATTAGAAAGGAAATAGCTGTGACACTGGTAAACGGTTTAACATTGCGAACATAAAAAATCATTTACCGCAGAACCATACTCCTAAAGATAATAGCATAGTAAAGCATCTCTCAAGTAGACAATTACCTAACTAAACATTACTAAAGTGGAAAAGAGTTACAACTACAAGTCGTTTTATTATAATTAATATAAAGAGATAACATAAAGTCAATGCTTAGGCCCAGCTGTGTCAACCACACCGTTTATCACTAATGATAATGGATGTGAAAGAGACATTTTTTTTTATCATCCGGAAACACATTGCTATCGCTATTGCTAATGATACTTTTATCAAGGAAAAGATAATTATCCAAATGCAATATGCGTATAACATAGCATTAATTTTAGAAGTACCACATGACCTGAGTCTAGCTAAACTGCTAAAGCAAAAGATGCGACACTAAACTACTACACTAACGATTTTCAGACACGACAAATGTGTCACAAGAAAAATGTGATCATAATTGAAGAAACAAACAATACTTTCAATTCCCAGTCCCTCAAATTTTAATTTTTTTAATAAAAAATAAAAAAGCAAACTAATCCCAAGTAAATTATGTACAGCTTAAGTGTAAGGTGACTTTTTGATAATTCAATGGTAGAAAGAGGAGAAATTTGAAGCCTGAATCAAACAGCCGGAAGGGCCAGTCGAGCTACACAAGACTCCTAAAAAAAGGAAGTTGTAAGGTGACTTACCCTGCAACGAGCCTAAGTTGACCCTCGTAGCGTTGTTTCTCTCTTCCTGTTCTGGCTTGCAAAGACGCCATGATAATCTGTAATGACATAGATTTAGACAAGAACCATGGAGAAAGAGACGTGAATAAAAGTGAGTGAGGGCAGAGCTGACCTGGGATTGGGAAACTCTGAATTCGAAAGTCTAAAACCCAGTGGAAGAGAAGTAGAGTAGTGGTCAGCAAAATATGCTTGTTTTGGAGAAATTTATTCCCAAAGTAGAAAGAGAAAGAGTCAATAACGGCAACCGTCAAGTCGGCGATGCTCTAAATTTTTTTGTCCTTGTGACGAAATTTCACCAATTTTACATACAGAAACAGTAATTATGATAATGATGATGTCTCTAGATACCTCCTTCATGTAAATACCATGTTTGATGTTTCTCAAAGAAGAAGACAGTGAGGCATAGAGAAAAGAGAGAGGATATCAACGGTTCTGTAAATTCAAAACTGTGACTTTGGAGGGCTTTATCCAATTCTTTTCTTTTTTTGAAAATTTTATTTTATTATTATTGTTGTCATTTTAGCGATATATTTGAGTTAAACTATTTCAGAATACCACGTCACACGTGAGCTCCTTCTGACTTGTATATGAAAGAAACAAAGATAAGACTCTAGATAGTCATGTTAATTTTTTTAGATAAAAAATGACGGAGACATAAACTATTGCACACGCCTTGTGAAAGACAATTATGGCTATTTAGTACGGTGTTTTAAGTAATAATTTTTTATGTTTAAATAATATTATATATATTTTTATATACTTTTTCATTTATACATTTTAAAAAAATATAAATAACATTATGAGTAATGCTACATATATAAACTATTTAATAATATTTTTACAAACTACTGATGTGACTTTAGTATTTTCTAAATAATTATTGTAAGTAAAAATGTGATGTTAGTGATGGACCCATATTAGAACTAGTAAGAATTTGCTATATCAACAGTTTGTAAAAATATTGTAAAATAGTTTGTATCTGTATCATTACTGTAACATTATTAGAACATCATTATTAAACGGTCCCTTAGTATAATGTTTTTTTTTAAAAGAGGGTTTCAACTTATAATAAATGATAGAGACACTAGTAGATTTTTTGTGTAAGCAAAAATTAAATCTTATATTTTTTATTCATCTATAAGAGATTTTACCAATTAAATTAACTAAAACCAATTAATATATATATATATATATATGTTAAGTACTGATTAAAGTTAAATTTTATGGATATAAGTTATATAGTCCCATATATAAGCAATACAATTCAATGCATACCGACAAATATGTTAATTATGTTAAAGCGTGTGAAAAACTCTTTTTTGAAAACCGGGACTCTACTCTGTAGTACTAGTATCTAATCTACATATAATCCAATGGGCATTAATTGGAAATTGGCTACAAACGCAAGTACACGACATGACCCGTGAGAGAGAACCATGTGGAGCCGTGGAGGTACTAAAATGAGTTGCTACTGAACCTACTATAAGAAAATTTGGACCGAAAATCGTTATGGATCCAACTTTATTCATACTACTGAAATTCAAACTCACTAATCTTTTACTCTTCACCCACCCAAAATGAAAAGGCAAACAGCTAGATTAGTTTTTCTACTATCACAACATTTTCTAAAAGACTCACAACTTGTCAAAACAGATCTGAATTCAATTTGAATGCCCACAACGACCACCATTATTGTTGACTTTGCCTTATCCCTTATTCGCTCCCAAACCACCGCCCATGCCTCCTCTTATTTTTCATATTCTTGTACGCCCCCAAGGAGCACAACCTGAACTCGAAGAAGATTTTGATTAGGTAAATAGAACATGCTGTTGGTGGTGGTCCCAGGCCCTTATTCTTCTTAATTTTGATTCGAATGTTTGAAATTTCTAATTATGTTTATTCTTCGTAAGAAATATATTAGTTGGAAACCTTCTTAATCATGATTCAAAATTTTGAAATTTTGGAGTTGAACCAGTTGGGAAGAATATAATCATAATATAAGAATAAGGGACCAAGACAAAGTGAACAATGATGTGGTGGTGGATATTCAAATTGATTGCAATTCTTCCTGAACTTGGTGGCAGTGCGGTGGCTATGATTGGAGTCGATAGCGTCGGCAAACTTATGTCATTGGCATTGGGCTGAGGTTGGTGGTGGGAGGGTTGGGGACGAATATGTGCTGGGTTTTTTCTTTCTTATTTATTTTGGGTAAGTCAAATAAAATAGCTTAAAATTAGGAATTAAGAGACATGTGGCTTATTTTGATTTGTGGGGTATGGAGTGAAACAGTGAGACAGATAATTTGGACTCGAATGGATGATAGAAAAAAAAGCGATATGAACCCTCTATATATATATATTTTTTTTTCAATATTCATAATGTACAACTTCAAAATTATAACAATAATTGTGATACAAAAATTGTATTCCTAAAATTTCTCCTACTGAATACACATCACTTATGAGTCATACTATATATGGATAGATGAAGAGATGGAAGAATCCAAATTTTAGCTCATCAGACCACCAAAGGACATGTGTAGTATTAATTTCTAATTTGAACTCATACATTCAAACAAGAAAACAATAATTAACCGACCATATATATATATGATCAAAACTTAGAAAAAATTCAATTAGATTTTAATTTGATTCTTAATTTTGCGCCACATATTCCATTTAATTTTTAATTTTGAACCAAGTAAATTATTTAAATTTCTCCTACTAAAAATACACATCATTTATGAGTCATACTAGATATGGATAGATGAAGAGATGGAAGAATCCAAATTTTAGCACGTTGACCCACCAAAGACATGTGTAGTATTAATTTCCAATTTGAACTCATACATCCAAATAAGGAAATAAAAATTAACTGACTATCCATATATATATATATATAATCAAAACTTAGAGAAAATTCAATTAGATTTTAATTGGACTTTTAATTTTGCGCCACATGTTCCATTTAATTTTTAATTTTGTACCAAGTGAATTATTGAGTGTAAAAATCAAAAAATTTAAATCCAATTAGATTCTAAGTTGGATTTCAATTGAAATTTAATTTTTCACAATGTATCTATTTAAATTTATTATTTTTGTGACAAATAAATTATTGAATGCAAAAATCTAAAAATCTCAAACCAGTCAAATTTAAAATCGTATATATATATATATATATATATTTATATCTGTGGCACATCCCAGAAGTCATCAGAATTGGAAACACCAAAAATAAAAAAAATAAAACAAAACAAAAAACAAAAAACAAAACAAAAGATGAAATTGGTTAATATTAGAGCCCTCGGATTTCATGAGTGACACTGACAACGAACTCACGGCGAAGTTTAATTGAAAAATTGTCAATTTCAATCTGACGACTCCGTATAGTACACGCCAAAAACCTTGACTACGGGTCAACGAACCCATCATTGAAGTTGATGAATAATTGAACACACTTGCACCAAGTTTGGCGGGCAAATAAATAAAATTTTGTCCAGCCACATTTTTTTTCCGAACACGTGAAAATCGGTAGGGACTTCACTCATCATTGATAAATTTATTAGGGTAAAAAATGGTAAATTATACCCTTAAATTTTTGAAGTATTAAATTTTACACCTTAAAGTTAATTTAAAATTTTCCTTTTAAAGTTTGAGTGTGTTAATTTAAAATTTTCCTTTTGAAGTTTGAGTGTGTTCAGATTTTATACTTTAACGTTTCAGAATTTCAATTTTATCTTTTAAAGTTTGGAGATATTTGAATTTTACACTTCCAAATTCTAAATAAGATATAAAATCTAAACACCCGCAAACTTAGAGAGTAAAATCTAAACACCCTTAAAATTTTGGGGGCAAAATCTAAATTCTGAAACGATAGGATGTAAAATCCAAACATGTCCAAACTTTAGAGGTAAAATCTAAATACTAAAACTTTAGAGTATAAAATCCAAAAACTCCAAATTTTAGAGGTATAATTTGCAATTTACCCAATTTATTACTATAAACATACTATTGTAATTGAAAGTCCAACGCTCAAGAATTCATGTGAGATCCACGGTTAATGCTACAATAAAGAATGGTAGCTATACAATATAAAGGCTTAGCCAACCAGGCATTCTAAGTCATTCCCCTTAATACAAAGGAAACCCCTTTGCCAAACTTAGAAGCAATGGTAAAACTTAAGACACCATAAAATTAGTACTCTAAATTGGTATCACTTTCGTTTCAACAATGGACCTGAAACCAAGTGTCTAAAAATGGATACCCCAAGTTTTTGTATTGGCCCCAATAACATTGTTTCAAAAGAATCCTACTAATACCACCACATACTCTTGACATAATGGTCACTTCAGAAATTTATGCATATAGGATGTGGGGGATAAGGGCCGAGATTCAAGTTTCAAAGAGGAAATTTCACACAAATACACTTAAATTAGGCTATATTAGAATCTTACTGTGGGGGCCTTTGTTTTGCTATGTTGGGCTGGGCTAGCCCTTCGTGATCGTAGGCCCAAGTGTTCTGGGTTGCAGGAGTCGAAACCGGGCCAAATGGAACTCAACTTGGCCTGGCTTGTGCGCGAACTATGCCTCGTCTACCAGGGGAGTGCTTACCGCAAGCTGAGTTGACACAGAAAAAAACTTACGGCAAGCAGAGCTTTTTTCAGAGAAAAATGCTTGTGGCAGGCAGAGCTGTTTCAGAAAAATGCTTGCAGCAGGCAGAGCTGTTTCTGAGACAAGCTTACGGCAAGCAAATATAATTGATAAACAGAAACATACATTCTGGAATGACCAGATAGCTCTTTTAATGGAAAATGACAAAATAATCAATAATTATAATAACACTTAACAATCTTTAAATAAATAGTAAAGGAGAATGGTGATAAGAAATTAATCAATAGACATGGATAAGTTTAGTTCCGTCCGCAGGAGTAAAGCCAAAGAGGAAGAACACCTCTTCTCAACGCGATTGACCTCCGAGGAAGAGAAATCCTGCCGCAAAAGTTAATGGGTTTGAGGGAGGTGGACCCGAATGGACAATACCCTAAATAAGTATAGAAGAGAGCAAGGATTTGAAAGGGAGAGAAGGGAAGAGACCTATCGGTGCATGCCACACTAATTCTCACTATCTTTCTTTCTATCTATCCTCCCTTTTTTCCTCTTCCCTTTTTTCTTAGTAATTTTTACCTTTTGTCGTCTTTAGTGTTGTGCTTCCCCTGTTTTACTAAGTGTGTTATAGAGTATTTTTTTTTCTAGTATTGTCTTGCCTCTCTTGCTGTCCCCCCCTATACACGGCAAAGGCTCCCTTCTTATAGTGCCTGCCGTGAACGGATTTTACTATTCTACCCTCCAACCGTTTTTGTCTGGTCTAAGAGTACTTGCCGACATTACTGTTCCGTCTGTGGGTTCTCCTGTCATAGAAACAGACACTTTTTGTCCGTTAGTCTGCCGCGGCATTCCTGCCTGTCGCGGTGATGTTTCTTTTCTCTCTATCCCTCGTGGCATGCACCTATTGGTTCCAACTCAGCCTTGCCTCTTTTGGGTGGTAAGTCATCCCAGCAGGACGTACCCCCAAAAGAGTTTGAGCAGAAAGCTTAAAACAGGACTTCCCCTCTTCCCACCTCCAAACCATTCCCTCTTACCTCTGACCCATGACCCCACCATGTCCCGTATTGTCTGGGTACAGGCTAGTGGTGCCTGGGCCTGGCGCGTGTTCACGTCTGAATTTTGCCTGCCGTTCATGCATTTGCCATGGACTGGAGACTTTGTTTGCCTGCCGTCCGTTTCTGGCTTTTCACAAGTTGCTATTCTGATTTCCCGTTCCTTCAGGATCTGGGCTTTACTCAGTATTGGGCTTTGTGTTCCTTTCAACCCAACTCGTTAATTGCCTTTGCTTCCTTCCGCGTTATTTAGCATTTCCTACCGCGGTAACTTCTTCCTGCTGGGCCTTTTCTTAGGCTCGCCGTTCTATTCTTTCCCCTAATGGCTCAATGGTGGCCACTGGTGTTCTTGCTCATGGGCTCTCATGTCCCTTTCTTTTCCCTTGGGCCTCTCCGGCCCATTTCTTTGGACATCCTTGGTTCGTTTACTAACTTCGCATCCCATGGGTTTTTACTAACTTAATTGGGCTTCCCCGGCCCAATTTCCTCATTCTCATCTTTGGGGTTCATGGGCTTGCCATTATCCCCTACTTTCTTTGTTTACTTTACTTTGGGCCTGCCACGGCCCATTCTCTCTTTTCTACAACACATACTGCCCATGGGTGCTATTTTCTCTCTTTTCGGGCCTTTTAGACCCACTTATTTTCTCAAGACCCATTCATTCGTATTGAAGGGCCTGTGACCCATTGTTCCTGCCGCTTGGGCCTAATGGTTTTCTCTTACTTGGTCTGCTGCTTCTCTGCTGCCCGCATTGCTGGGTTGGGCTGCCTTTGCCTATTTCGAAAAAATGACCCTCAACACTTACTAATGGCTAATTTGGAAGAATTGCATAAAATTTTTTAATTGATTTGCCAAGAAATCTTTGAGCTGTCTCAGAGAGCAATTCTTGGTGTTATTTTGAGAAGCAAGATATTACTTTTATGATGGATGCAATCTTTTAAATTACTTCTAAAAACTATCTAAAAAAGTAAAAGAGTAAAATATCATTTTCGTCCCAAAACTATTATAAAAGTTCGTTTTTTATGCCTAAACTTTCAAAAGTTTGTTTTTGGTCTCTGAACTTTACAAAATATTTTGATTTTCATCCTTTTATCTATGTCTGTTAGTTTGTATCCTACATGACATAACGGAGTGATGACATGGTATCTAACTTGGACTAAACAGTTTTATTTTTAAAAAAAATATGAACATGTGGCCAATAATTAATGGAACATGTGGAAAACCATTTTTTAAAGGCCAAAAATACCTCACACTCCCTTGCTTAACCCTCACTCCCTCGTAAATCCTAATAGCTTGTTTGGATGGATGGAGAGTAGAGTAGAGGGAGAGAGAGTAAGTTAAATTACCTTATTTGTATGTTTTTTAAAAGAGGAGAGGGAGAGATTTGGAGGGGTTTGGAAGGGTTCTAACTACTTCTAACCCCTCATTTTTAATTTCCCCAAATTAGAGAGATTTGGAGGGAAAGTAAAGTATAGAAATGCTTGACCAAATTTACCAGTACCATATTAACAAAATTACAAACTATGAAAATGCTAATTATTCCCCTCCTTACTTAAGTTTTAAAACATCCAAACAAGATGGAGGATAACCATTTCCCTCTACTCTCTCCCCCACTACTCTCCTCCCCTCTATTCTCCTATACTCTCCTTTCCCTCCAAACTTTTCAAACATAGCATAAGTCTCCATTCATGAAACCCCTACGCCCAAACCCACACAACAACCTCAACCGGCAACCATAATCTGCGAGTCCAAACCAACTACCACAAACTGCCTAGATGCATAAAGATTTCAACAAGAGTATGGAGAAGTTTACCTCTCATTGTTTGAATGATGCGTTAAGAACCATATATCACTAAAGCCTTGAACTCATTAAAGTCATAAGGCTAAAAAATGCTGATAATTAGAGCTAAGGAATTAATGAAAGCATGAGGAGGACTCTAACAATATCGATAAGCGCAAAAATATGACTCCCACCCTTTCCCTTCCCCAAAACTAATACTCCCACAAGATAAACTACAAAAAATAATAACAAAATGAAATTAGAAGAAACTTACATAGGAAATGAAATGATTGAAAACAGTAACAGAAAATAGAGATAATACTATGAAAAACAATCTCAAAAGTAATTTGAGTTTGGAGATTATGGGTCTTTTGCACTAACCTTAGCCGATTGGGGATTTTGAGGTTTTAAGTCTCTTCGACCCAGGCAGAGAGAGGCTGTCGTTGAATGATTGAGGATACTATTACATTTAAGATCGTTGGTAATGGTTGGGGTCGCCGGTCGGAATTTCATGGTTGGACAAGTTTGGAGATTTTGGAGATTAACACACGAGTACTGGGTTTCAATTGGGCTGTGTCAATTGAGGGGATAAGGGTTATTTTTGGGCTTTTAAAAAATGGTATTGATGTGTGCTAATAATTATTTGCCACATGTTCATATTTTTTTTAAAATATAATTATTTAGTCCAAGTCAAAAACCACGTCATCAGGACACAAACTTAACAAATATAAACGGAAGAATAATATTAGAATGTTTTGTAAAGTTTAGACACGAAAAACATACTAAAAACGAACTTATGTAATAATTTAGAGTAAAAAATAATATTTTATCTGAAGTAAAAAAATACAAAACCGAAACACCTTTTTCACCGAAATACAAAATGCTTCTAGACTATTAGCAGAAAAGGCATTAAAAGTTAAAAACAACTCAGTCGCACTAGGGGCTAGGGCCCATAAGCCTTCCGGTGAATAAAAACAAAACGCATGTTGACAAATTCGTTGAAGTCTATCGAGAATTTGGGCATCTCTCAGGCTCTCAGGCTCTCAGCCACAAACGACACCAACAATTTCACTATTACCGTACCAAAAGATGCAAGCCGGAACCCACGTTAACGAAAACAAAAAGGACAGCCACGGTGACAGTGTAGTCCAAATTTAACCGAAAAAAGCAAACCGAAACACACGTTTTGAAACATTCAAAAACAAAGAAGAGCGCAGCAACAGTGGACCAGATTTGAATTTCCCCACCCATAACAGTTCACACTTGAGTGGCGTGACCTGCAATACATGCCTCGTTATGAAACAAAAAAATTCCGACCACCCCATAAGGCAGTGTCAACTACCGCAAAGCATTTCTTATTACCTTAATCCAATTCTTTGCTTAAAAAATTTTTTAAAAAGTAAAAGGTAATGCAATATATTAAAATGAATCTTGAACATCACCAGACAATACAGTCAAAATGAAGTCTAGACCACAAACACAAGTCTTCAAATGAATCCAATTATTTCATCCATCACACTTTGAGTACCAAACACGTCAACCGCACTCCTAGATGATCAGGCCGGGACAGTTCTAATCGGATTAAGACAAGCAAAAATCCCAGCAAACAAGTACTAGACATGAGAACAAAATTTTTAGCAAAAGAAAAATCTTCCACCTGTAAACATCAAACACTTGTATGTTCTTATCAAACAAGTACCTTCAACACAATGATCCCTCTTGCCACACTCCACCTATGAGACAATCCCATAAGATAACAACTCATCCACATGAGAGTTCTTCTAAATTGTTGATCCACAAAAAGAAATCCTCAGCCCATAAGTTCTCTTACAAGTTTTAATTATCCTATCCTTAGTTATAACAACCATAGAGCCCATCATTATGCACTAACATCTCACACAAATATGATCAATTTTTAAATCCGTTTTAAGTGACACAAACTCTAAAAAGTCTCACTGCAAACAAGCCTCGAAGGAGCAGCGTAGCAACCAGGGACCAAAGAAGCTAAGAAAGCATCCAACTCAACTACAGTAAAGAAACTTCAAAACCATTTGAAAAGGACCATTTGACATTGAGAGGCAGACTTGATCCAGGCCAGAAGAGAAAGGTCTTTGGATTCGGTGAAAAGGACTTTTAAACCCTAACAATTTGCAAAACTGAATTTGCAAACAAACATGCCTCACTAGGTTTAAGCCAAAGAAAATTAATCCTACATATATTTTGAAAATCATTGCACAACGAAAAATGCAGGCTTCAACATCAATAAGTTGAAACAAGAAAACAAGATCAAGCAACAAATAGTTAAAAAAAAAAAAAAAAATTTCCCTCATACTTGAGTTTTGTTCTTCGTAGATCCTACAACTCCTTACAGTAGCCTAGTCATCAATAAACAATAATATTTTTTTTTTTTTTTTGATACGAAACGGAAGATATATATTAAAAAAGAACACAGCCCCGTACATAGGAAATGTACTAGACAGGCAAAAACATCAGGAAACCAAATTACGATGATCAAACAAAACAGGAAGAGAAAAACAAGAAAAAGATGATATAACTAAACACCATTTGAGAATAGTATAAAAGAAAAAAGACTTAAACTGAAGAATTGACTGTTCGTGACCCTCAAAGCTTCTGGCATTCCGTTCCCGCCAGATACACCACATCAAACAGTGCGGCACCATCCTCCAAATAACTATATTACGATGACGCCTGAAATTACATGACCAACAATCCAACAAATCCACAACCCTTTGAGGCATCACCCAACAAATCCCAAACAAGCAAAAGACCACTCCACATCTCATGGGCCACAGGACAGTGAAGGAGGAGATGATCAACAAATTCCCCACACCTTTTGCACATAAAACACCACTCAAGGACAACAAAATGCCTCTTCCGAAGGTTATCTAAAGTAGTAAACAATAATATGAATAGGAAATGAAGTTTACAATTAATAAAGCTGCTGCTGATTTGCCTTCAATCCAATTAATAAAAGAAGCCCTTGATGAATTTAAGGAAACATCAGGACCGGCCATAAATCCCATCAAAGAGTCAAGTTTATTGTGCTGCCGTGTCCTTCGAGTTTGAGAGTCAGATTTTGGCCTCCAATTCAAGGAAGGTTAATCTTCCTTTGAAAGATCTTGGCATGCCTCCCATTCCAGGTAAGCTTAATTTAAAGTACTGTCAGCCTCTCACTGATAAAATGGTGGCAAAGATCAGTTCCTAGACTTTTAGGAAGTTGTCTTGCCTGGGCTGACTTCAGCTACTCCAAAGTCCAAACTATCTTGTATGTTCCAAAATTTTGGGTCCAATATTTTTATTTTGCATAAGACAGTGATTAAAACCATTGAATAATGTTTTAATCATTTTTCCAGAAAGGGTCTAGGAAACTAGAGTTGCGTGGGAGAAGGCATGCTTGCCAAAAATAGAAAGTGGGCTTGGTCTCAAGAGGGTATCCGACTGGAGTGGGGCTGCAGTTTTAAAGCACATCTGGAATCTCTTCACACGGTCAACTTCATTGTGGGTAGTCAGGGTGACGCGGTAGTTTAACATTCCAGAGCTTCTGGTTTAACCTGCACAAGGCAGGCTTTTATTGGGAGGATGGCTATGAAAAATAAGCTGTCCACAAGAGAACGGATAATGAACTGAGGTTCTAGAGGAAAGCATTCATGTGTGTTCTCCAGAAATTGTATTGAAACAATTAGGCTTTGCCTAATATCAAATCCTTATGCTAAGTGGGATGATCTACTGGATTGGCGATCTTCTCACTTAAAAGGGAAAGCATAGACAGCAACCATCATCAAACTAGCTTGGTGGGCAACCGTGTACCATCTTTGTCTGAAGAGGAATGCAATCGTTCATGCTGACAAGATTAGAGCAGAGGAGCAGATAGTCAAATCTTTTAAGAAGGATATTAAACCTAGAGTTGAAGGTAAAGGTTCCTACCGTGATTCAATCTTTAATGTATTACGCTCTAGGAAGCACGGGTGCGTTTCGGGACTCGGGTGCGGGTGCGGGTGCGGGACTCGGCAATTTTTGAAAAAGGTGGGTGCGGGTGCGGTTGCGGTGGGACTCGGCGATTAAAAAATTATTAAAAATATATTTATTTATATTTTTAATATATTTATTTATATCTTTAATATATTGCTAAGCACACTAAGATTTAATATATTTATTTATCATTATTTACTAACAAGTGCAACAAGTCACTGCTAAAATTTCATAATAAGTAGAATAGCAAACTAAGATTCACAATCAAACACAACAGAGAGGGACGAAATCGGGTTAAAAAACAAGCACACAAAGTCACAAACACAACAAACACAGCACAGAGAAGAGAGAAATAGAGACTAAAAGGGAAGTAAAGAAAAGAGAGAGCACACCTGAAGGAAGAACACGACAGAGAGGGAAAGGCTGGAGGCAGAGCCGCGCGCGGAGAGCACAGAGAGAAAGAGAGATGAGGGCGGAGAGCACAGAGAGAAAGAGGGATGAGGGACGGACTGAAAGAGAGTGTCTGGGCAAGTGAGGATCTGATGTAATTTTAAGTTAGGTGAAACAGTGCGTTTCGCACCTTTTTTTTTTTTTTTTTTTTTTTTTTTCAAATTTCGACCGGAACCGGAAATTTCGGATTCGGCCGAATCAGCCGATACGGCCCGAGTCGACCCGGTTCGCGCCGCGTCGGCGCGAGTCGGCAATGCCACGTGGCAGGACGCTGCCCGACGCGACACGAACTCGCGGTCAGCGGCGTCCCTGCTGCGTCGCCGCGTCCGGCCGAGTCCGACTCCGGTGCGGCTCCTCTGGAGCCGCGTCGGTGCTTCACAGATTACGCTGTAATTGGGGCACATACAAGTCTGCTATGCACATGAATGTCCAAAGATGGTTGAAAGTTTTGGTAGCCTAACGTTTAGTCCCAGGTTGTAAGAAATGCAGACTGAAGTAGCATTGTTCATGTGCTGCTTCCATGACAGATAGCAAATGGAGCTAAATGATACCCTTAAGGTGTTGTTAATCTGGAGGAGTTGACGTTGGCAGATCCTGCAGTCTATGCTAATCCTTGTCTTTGCTCTAGCTTGACCATATATGCCTTGGTATTGTATTGGTAGTCTAATAGTCTTGTTATGTAAGCTAGAAATCTTTGTTAGAATGTCCTTTGAAGGACTATCAGAATCGCTGTGAGCTTTTGCTGTGTAATGTGTTCATCAATAAAACATTTGAATTACCAAACAAAAAGCAATGAATGAAATCATGATCCAAGGAGTTCACATATCTAAGACTCGACAAAATTTAAGGTAAGATTAAGGTTCACAACACTAACATTACCACCTCCTATCTCATCTTTTTAACAAGTAGGACCACTTTCAATACAAAAGTATTTAGGGGACTAGGGCTCCAACAAATTCCCAGTCTGTTTAGATTAGTAAGTTGTCATAAACAAAATAGGGGAAAAGAATCTAGACGCCAAAGTTGTAATAAATAAATGTACTAATAAATAGATTAGTAATGTTCTAAAACTTTCAAATGGAACGAGCATGCGTACGACTCCAAACAGTATGATCAAATGTAAATTTTCTGATCTAAGTCCTTGAAAAAATGAAAGACAACAGCCAAACATCTTTTGCTAGAATGCTCAGATATCAATCATCCTAAAAGCCAGCATTCAAGTGTCAATATCAACTCCTACAAGCAGAATTCATATCCAACCTCATCAACAACTCTACTTAGATATCAACTGTGTTCTTGTGAAACTTTATTGCTACTACAAGATGCATTAAATTGATAAAAGGTCATAGACCATACTCAGAAGGGCTTCATCTACAAGAAAATATACTATTAACTAATAACCTAGAGCTATTATAATTGAGCAGCCAGAAAATTTAAAATTACGCAAAACATTCCTATCTCACAGACTGAGACTGTCAAGAACACAGAAGCAACACAATATGAAGACAAACAATAAAGATGACAATAAAGTGAAGATATAATTAAATGTCAAACAGAACCCAAATCAATTTCACCAAACATGATAAGGATAACAACACTAACATGGTAAAAGATGTTCAAAACTTCTTTCCTAACAAAATTACATATTCTTAAAGAAAACCCAACACTGAATCAAAAACCGGGCATGCCCCATTTCCTCCTCAAACGAACTCTTCTAGCAATTAGCAATAGCAACAAGGAATGACCTTGATCAAGATCAATCCCCCTTCCTTCTGAAAGAGCAACCCTCGGTTAGCCTAGCACGCCCACCAGTCGGCTGGCACAGTACTGTCTGGCAATTTCCACACACCACCACAGTTTGGGAGTGACTGAACACCGTTGTTCTGCGTAAATTTATTCACTTCTCTCAAAACTTAATTCAATACTAACACCCAGTTTTTCATTTTACACAAACATTAAAATTACCATGAATCAACAACACTAATAATATGATTAACCATGTAATCCGATGAATCAAAATAACAAACACAGTTTCAAGACAAAGAATTAAGAACTTACATGTTAAAGCATCCCTGGCACTTCACATCCTGCACAGATTTAAACCATAATTTAATACAGATTAATTTATTAATATCAGAAAATGAAAATTAAAAAAGAAAAGAAAAAGAAAAGAAAAAGAAAAGATAATTACCATGAAAAAAGAGTTGGGAGATTGCACAAGACGCTTGAGCTTGTGCTTCCTCTTCTCAAGCTCAGCAGGAGGGTTGAGCAAATCGATGTCGTTTTGAAGAACCTGACCAAACCCAAGTTACAAGGAAAGGAAACCGTTAAAACCTTAAAAACTCCGAAACGAGTCAGATCGGAAAATAGATATTAGGGGGCTCTAACTCCTACCATGTTGAACGGAGAGATGAGAATGCTAAGGAAGCAAAAACCCTAGACACCTCTGCGTAGAGCGCGAATGTCAGTAGAACGAAATAATATTGGTAAATAAGGTTAAGATGATTATAAAGGGTTCGCTGAAAGATGTGGACCGTTCGATTGTGATGCAATCAGATCTCAGCCATTCATTTCTTCTTTCTCCAAGTGTCTAGGGCAACACTAATTTTAGGGGTATAATCGTCTATTAATAGTATTTCGATTACTCTTCTTTTGACCCCTTTTAAATAGTTATTTCTGAATTTCATCCTACAAGCACAGGTGGGAGAGAAATAGAGAGGAGGAAAAAAAAAAGGTAAAATGATAGGAGAGGAAAAGAAAGAAAAAAAGAAAAGAGAGTATTTTATTGTTGTCTGATTAACAAACGTCTTAAGGCCCATAATAAAACATTTGATGTAATTTATTGCAATCACAATGTGAAAAACCGTGCCTAGCCCAACCTTTCAAATGGTTTGGCGTAACTTACACAAATGAGTAGAGTTGTATGAGTGCCTATCGAGAATGAAAGTTCTACTAATTTTATCTTTCTTTAAATTAAGGGTTTTACATAGAGTCGTTGTCACATTATTTCACTATAGTGGTTGTTACTATATTTTATTTGAAACCCATGGATATTGCCTCTATTAAAACCCGTGGTAAATATTTTCACAAGAAAGATTAGAGGTTACTATTTAAAAGTCCCAAAGAAAATATCATTTACAAAATAATCCATGGCAAAAATTATGAGAAACTATACAGATTCTTATTTAAATCCCATGGAAATTAATATCCAAAACCTATCATAAATATTTATTAAAGCTCATGAATACATTTCATTTTTACTAACAACTAAAGCTCATGTGGAATAAATATTCATGACAATATATGGTAGCTCTATTCATTTTGTAGGACTCACAATAAGAAAGCAAAAGGATTGGCCTAAGTGGAGAGAACCACCAAGTCAAAGGCCCACCAAACTACTCAGCCCTCATGGCCAAGCCCAACAAAAAATCTCAGCCAAAACAGCTTATGTGTGCAAACTGACTCAGCCTGAGAACTCCTTTTAGTTCTACCTTCTGCTAGAGAGCACCTCAAGAAGTAACCAAGCTTCCAAACCAAATTAGGAGTTGGTCATTTGTCCCATCAACCTCTCTGCCGCTTGTAGGCGTAAGGGAAAAGAGTGTCGGAGTCACCACCTAGTTATATGGTTTAGGAATCATGAATATAGAGTCCTTTTGGGGAAGGACCTTTGGTCTTACCACCAAAGTATGGGTTCTGAGTTTAGGTACTCTCTTGGGAAGGTGTTAGACACCCAAGATCACCCAACCCTAAGGTTGACCTCCTATCATTGTATCTTACGTCTTAACCTTATTAAAAACATGTTCAACACTTGTATCTATACTCTCTCACACACACACTAGCATACATCTAAGCATATAATCATGGCATCATTCATCCCAAGACACATATCCATCCTTAAAGCAATAAAGAGCCGAACATATATAAGAAACCCTAGCATGTGGAACCCTATCATACATCTCAAGGCAAGGCAGCAACCTAAACATGGCAGCAAAGCAAATCAAATCATAAATCAAAACAAGGCATCAACTTTATACACACACACACACACACACACACACACACACATATATATATATCAAGGGAGGATTAAACAATCAACATGCATGTTCATGTGAATGCATGACTTACCTTACTTACCTCGCAGCACCACAACACCTATGACATCATGAATGGGCATGTGAATGCATGTTCATGGCATCAAAGCAAGAAACCAACATAAAACCCTAATCTAAACATGTGATAACAAACAAACATGTTAAAAGATGGACAAGCAATTATGGGGCTTAAAATATATGAAAAAGAGGTTACACAGAACAAACATATGAAAGCAGAAAAACAAAATATATATATATATATATATATATATATTTAGGTTTTCTGGGTAACGACATCACGCACGCTAGAACAGGTCTACGTACGCATGAGTTCAGCCTATGTGCGTAGGCTAGATCATGTGTACATAGATCTTTACCCAGAAAACCTAATTAACACAGAAACAGAGTAGAAACCAAACAAAATAGAAAAACGTAAATCTAGCAACCTAACATGCCAAAAAACATAAAGAAAGCCTAAAACGAACCTAAACAAATATATTTAAACATAAATTAAACAAAGAAACATATTAAAGAAAAGATTAAAGGCAGAAAAAGGAAAAAGAAAAGTTCAAAAGAATACTTTAAAGTAAAAGCTCCTAGGCTTGATTTTTTACCATTTCCCTCAGTCAAATCTTAAAGCAAAAGCTCCTAGGCTTGATTTTTTACCATTTCCCTCAGTCAAATCTTAAAGCAAAAGCTCCTAGGCTTGATTTTTTACCATTCCTCTCAGTCAAATCTATCATAATTCAATAAAATAGTGATTAGTAATCTTAAACTCAAAGGATTAGGGCCAGAAATGGTCCCAAAAACATAAAAAAGATTTGAGGGTGTTTTGTGAAAAACTCCCGTTTGATTCATTATTTTCTAGTGAATCTTAGGTTTTTCTTGTGGGATTTTTGTGTGTTTTGAAAATGTACCATGTAAGGCTTTTTATAGTTGAAAAAATGGGGTTTGGAATGGCTCCCAGATGATGTGGAGTTCATTCCAAATCTTAGCCATTATTGTAGAAAACTTGCCTTTCATATGCTTCTGAAACCCTAGCTGCACACACAAGAATGCGCCTGTGTACGCAAGCTGCGACTCACGTACACAAGCCGAGGAATAGATTTTTGCCCATTTAAAACGTTATATTTTCCATTTTAACACTCTTCAAGTCAATTTAATATCTGATTAAGCGCTAAACTGGCCTTAGGCCTTAGAGTTCAAGCATCATTGGGGAACGGGGGCCCGAATCGTAAGGGGTACAAAATATGGTGTCTACGATGCGCCTTTTTTGATTCGTGAGCTTCGCTAACAGAATCAAAAGAATAAGAGACAAAACATTTTGTTTCGACGTACGGCTCGAGCCTAACTTACACACATGACACACATCATGCCTACATGGAGCAGGATGCAACTCCAAAGAGTTGCGTGGGATTCGTATGTCTGAAGTCCCACCTTTGTTGCTTAGGAAATGAGCAACAATAGGTTCACTATCCTAGAACCTGTTTTGCCACTTGCAAGCAAATGTCGAGTGACTCATTATCCTAGAGTCACTTAAAAAAAATAAAATAAAATAAAATAAGGTGCTTTTACGAGCTAACCTAACAAACAACAAAAGGATATAGTCTTTATGGTGTCCATCCAGGGCTCTTACCTCAAACTACTTCAGGTGACTTGTTCCTCTTGTCTTTTTCACTTCTTTCTCTACCTTTTCTAGTGAGGATCTTGCCTCGGGTTGGCCTTAACCTCTTTTTCTATTACTGTCTCTACCTTTTTCTACCGTGCTTGCATGTTCAATTCCCGGAGGATATGTGCATGAGTAGGATCCACTAGGGATGGTGAAGAACTCACTAAGGAGTAGATGGGGAGGAATCTTCTGCCTCTCATGACTTGTTTGGAGATGAGAAACTCACTGACGAGTAATATGGATGGACTTACTATAGTGTAGATGTGTGATCCACTAGGGAAGAATCTTCTACTTCCTATATGGTTCATTGAGAATTTTGAAGGAGAATCTTCTGCTTCCTTACTGGGGATTTTTTAGTGTATGGGACTCATTGGGGAAGAATCTTCTACTTACGTATTGGGGATTTTCTTTAATGTGCTTGGGTCCATCGGGGAAGAATCTTCTACCTCCTCCATGGAAATGATGCTCAATATGCTTGAACTATTGAGGAAGAGTCTTCTGCTTCCTTTATGGGGATGATATTTGATAGGTTTGATCCTTTTTAAGGAAGAATCTTTTGCTTCCTTTTCGGGGGTATTGCTTGAGATGCTTGAAATATTGAGGAAGAATCTTCTACTTCCTTACTAAGGATGATGTTCTTGATAAGCTTGATTCGCTGGGGAAGGTCTTTGATGTGCTTGAACCACTAGGGATGGTTCTTGATGTGCTTAGGTCCATCGGGGAAGAATCTTTTGCCTCCTCCATGGAGATGATGCTCAATATGCCTAAACTATTGAGGAAGAGTCTTCTGCTTCCTTTATGGGGATGATATTTGATAGGTTTGATCCTTTTTGAGGAAGAATCTCCTGCTTCCTTATTGAGGATGATGTTCTTGATATGCTTGATCCACTGGGAAAGGTCTTTGATGTGCTTGAACCACTGGGGATGGTTCTGATGTGCTTGAACGAGGGAAGAGTCTTCTACTTCCTTTACCGATCACTGGGGAGTCCTTTGATAATTTTGTTAAATCAGGGTAATCTTGAGATGTTCTTCTTTTTTTTTGAAAGAAAGACCTTTTTTTTTTTTTTTTTTTTCATTGTTCATAACTAAACTACACGTAGTTTAGTAGTGAGGTCTAAACTACATGCAGTTTAGCCATCAGTTGTATTCCCACCTTTTCATTTCCTAATGATTACCAACCGTTCTTCTTTATTCTCTTCATCTCCCTCATCTTTTCATATTCTTCATAACTCCTCTCCCTTTTCTCTCTACAAAAACCTCCCTCCCCTTTCTCTTTTCCTCACTTCCTGATTCTCTCATCCTCTCAAACCCACTTGTTTCCTCATTTCCTCTCATTCTTTCATCATCTTCTCCAATGGCACCCAATGCTAAGAAATCTTCCTACGTCCTATCTTCCGATGCCTTCAATCTTACCCACTGGAGCGGAACCACGAGGTTGGTGGGACCTCCACCATTGACATACCGACCGAAAAACCACATTCCTATGGGTGAATCTGTAAGTTTTTTCATTTTTTCTCATTTTCAAGTTTCTCTCTAATCTTCAATTTAAATGTGTTTTTGGCTATGTAAATGCTTGGGTTTTGTTGTGGGATGGGTTAAATGAAAACCTAACATCTTAGGAAGGGTAGGAACATGTCTAGGATTGATTTTGGATGATGCTTTTTTGAAAATGTCGAAGAACTGCTTCTATCTATGTCCTTGCGTGCGTGGGCTCGGGCCTGCGTACACAGCTCTGTTCTTGCGTACGCAAGTACGTTCTTGAGGCTCTGTGTACGTGGGAATGGACCCGCGCACGTGAGACACTTAGCAGAAGCCCTACTCTACCTATTTTCACTCTTTTTTCAACAGTTTCACCTCTATATGCAATTCTAACCTACTTGTCCCCAAAACTAGGGGTTATATCCAAGAGTGGTTCAACCTACTTGTCCCTAAAACCAGGGGTTATATCCAGGAGGCGGGCTTTGAGCCTATCATCAATCTTTTTCCTAAAAATTTTACGAGTGTTACCGTGGTGTAGTGCCTCACTGAGAGGTTGTGGGACACTACCCACACCTTTCATATTGCCGAGCTTGAGATAACGGTGACTCCCTATAACTTTTATCGCACGACTGGCCTTAGCTTCGAGGGGGCTATCATTAGTTTGGACAACATGTCAGCATTCACATGTTGGGGAGGAAGTACTCTACTGAGACCATCCGCTACTTCAACTTGGTGTCGGATTACATGTTCCTCCCACAGAGGACTACGGAGGAATGCGTCCATATGGCTAGGGCTTTCCTTCTCCACTTGTTGGGGGCTTACCTCTTTGCCAATGGTGGGCAAACAGTGTCTTTGAGATGGCTAACCCCTTTTCCAGGACTTGGGGAGGCACGAATGGCCAACTAGGGGCAAGCATGTCTTGCTTATATTTACTCCACCCTCGACATTCTCAGCTAGGGCACCTTGCGGCAACTTGTAGGGCCTTGGAAGCTCCTTGAGGTTAGTTCTTTTTTCATCTTTTGCAATATTATTTGTAGCTTGTAGTCTTGCAAATTGTATGGTCTTGAAAACTATCATCTTGCAAACTGTCAACTTGCAAACTGTCATCTTGCATTTAACCTGTGGCTTGTGCTTCTTTCTTGCAGTACTGGGCTGTTAGCTACAGCCTCATAACTCTAGGCACCGACCTAGTTCTGAGGGATTTTCACCAAATGAGGGCACATCTTGTGGGATTGACTTTAGATGAGGTAAATTTAAGAGTTCTAGTTGTTTATACTTCTTCCTGTATTACCCTTAGGATACTCTCTTCCTAACCTTGTACCTTTATAGGTAAATTGGGCCTCATGGGCCAACCAGCCCCTTCTTGCTACTTGAGACTTGGAGCATGCCACTCTCATTGCTTCAAAGATTACCCGACCTCTTGAAGGAGCTGGCTTGAGGGCTCTATATTTGGCAGAAAGTGTAAAGTGCCAGTTGGTGGGTAGGGATGACCCACAGATTTTGATGGACCCACTTGAGTTCATGCTTGCCCCACACTCTATGACTGATGTTGAATACAACTCGTGGGGAAATGGTGTTTCCTATGCCGACCGGCTTCTTGAAGGGTTGGACTATGAGGAGTTCAACATCACTCGCCTCATGCCTTATTTTACTATTCAGATATATGTTCAAACTCTGGTGCTTCTTCTCTCTCTTTTTTTCTTTGTTTGTCATGACCCCTAATGTAGGAAATTGTAATAGGGGGACCTAATGCCGGTGAACCTATTGATCCTCCACATATCCCCTAGATGGTCTATGCTTATGGCATGGATGGCTTTGCTAGGAAGCGTGTCGTGCCCCACAACCCTAATGTCATGGGCTATCCTTTCCCTCCCAACACTCGAGCGGTGAGTTCTTTCTTCCCTTTGTCCTCTCTTTTTTCCAAATTTCTCTTTTTGTTTTTGTCACTAACCCTTTTTTCTTCAAATTGCAGCCTACTATCCAAGAGCATGAGGAGTTGGTATGGCTGGCTAGGAATCTTAAGTTGGAGGTGACCAACTACTTGAGGGAGCTATATGGTCCTGGTGGAGTGGCCCACCCAAGTAGTGGTGATGATGATGATGATGATGATAATGTTGGTGGCGAGGAGGAGGATCTGGAGGCGACTCCTAGCTACCAGCCAAGGAAGAGGTGGCACCATTGATTACCTGCATTCACAACATATATACAACAAACAACACAACTTTTTCTTTTCTTTTTTGCTTTTAAAGTTTTTTTTTTTAGCAGACATTTGGGTTTGGTTTGAGACAAAGGATTGTATTTAAGAACATCTTTTTACATTTATGCTTTTGATTGGAACTTAGCACTTAATTTTCAAGATAATGATAAATTATATGTTTCCATACAACTTTGCTTCTTTGATGCTTGCAACCTAATGCTTGGAATATGTCTTGAATGGTTCTTTAGGTCATAGGAACCCTAGAAATGCTTGGGAGTAGAAAACTCTATTCAAAACAGGGGAACATGGGCTTCTGCCAAGCGTCGTGCATACGTGGAAATGAACCTGTGTACGCAGCTCTGACTTTGTGTACGCAGGGTTGATTTTGTGTACGTGGGCTGCAGATCAAAAAAACCCTAGCTGACTTACTTAGGTATAAAAGTAGCCATTTGAGTCCAAAACACTCATCAACGTATTTCTAACCCAGAGAACACTTTTTTGAGGTCTCCCAATGACAGAAAACTCTCCTCTTGATGTCTCCACTTGGATTAGGAAGCTTGGTCCTGATTTCAAGGAATCTATTACTCCCTATGGCCTTTCTTACACCTTCCCTTATCATCAAATTAGGGTGGATAAGCCACTTCTTTGTGCTGCTGCCAACTATTGGATTCCTTCTAGGCATGTATTTCGCTTCAACGAAATAGAATTATGCCCCACTATCGAGGAATTTGCTGCCATCAAGGTGAACCAGAGATTGATGATCTTATCTTTCCTACCATGGGTAGAGATCTTCCTTCCTTGCTGCAAGTTGTGTTATGCGTCCCTAAAACCACAACTAATAGGTGGTGTATCTTCAGCAAACTCAACCTTAGGCTTATATTTGATTACTTTTCCGGTTTGGGCATTCCTGAGGGTGCGGGGCCACAATCGTACTACCTTCATGCCTTTTGCTTATGTGCCATTACAAGGTATTTCTTAGTCCAACAGTCATATTGTGTGGACCTTTGGATGTGCATGGTGGCTTATGAGCTTAAGAGAGGTAATCCGGTGGGCTTGATCTTGGCGTAAACTCTCAATGGTTTGGATGCTTTTTAGAGGAAGCAAGCAAGCTTCTTTGCGGGAAGTCCTCTTCTTCTTTAGGTATAATCCCTAACTTTTGCCTAAGTTCTCAACCTAGTGGGATTCTTCTAGTTTTGCATGGATTGCCTTTCGGTTTTCAACCCATCGAGGCACCTTATATCGTTTTTCTTCATTATTTTTCCCATTTTTTTTTCACTCATGCTCTCCACTCTTTTTTCCTTTTCTCCCTTTCTTCTCTCTCTCTTCTTTCTTTCTCTCTCTCTCTCTCTCTCTCTCTCTTTCTTCCCAGATATGGCCACAAAAGAGGCTTTGGTTGCTTCAACCTCCTACTATGCCCGCCCCTCAGCATCTACCTTCCTAGGCATCTTAGAGACCACCGGCTTCAGAATGTCATCGGCTTTGAAACGTACATGGAGTTTATGGGTCGCCTCAAGGAGACCGATATTCAGTGGGTCATGGAATGGTGGCATATCTCAAGCATGGTCCATAGTTGCTGCAAGGATCATTGTGTGACTTTAGTTGGGCTTCGATGCTGTTCTTACTACTCTACTTGTCGTATCTCAAGGCAATTTGGAGAGCGTCGAAGAGCTCTTGATGATGAGGGTGTCTTCCACACCGTAGTGTTCACCAATAGGATCTTGGGTCGGATTAGTGAAGCTTGGCCACGTCGTAGGTTGACGAAAGATATTGTTCCTCCTAAGTACATCTACCCCACTACAAGCTATAAGTAATGGTTGAAAGATGACATGAAGTGGATTTTGAAGGATGAGAAGGCTTACATGAAGACTAGCAAGAAAATAAGGAGGACTGAGTGACCACCTTGATATGCCCCATGTTTTACTTTTCTGCACTTTTGTGATTCTCATGTTTTGTTTTTGAATTTAATAATGGATTGGAATGTTCCAAATCCCCTATGAAAACAAACTTATTGTCTTTTAATTTGAGCAATGAGAGAATTTCCCTTTTTTATTATCTTTGCTTATTGACATCTCTTTTATTTTATTTTTCTTCTCTTTTTCCTTTGCCATGTCTATGAAAACAAAATTATTATCTTTTAATTTGAGCAATGAGAGAATTTCCCTTTATTTATTTATTATCTTTGCTTATTGTCATCTCTTTTATTTATTTATTTTTCTTTTTTCCTTTACCATGTAATTTTTGCCCATGATGTTCTTTGAGGAATTTTCGCCATGCCCATGGTCTTTTCCGATAACTTTTGCCTAGACTGCCCTTTCGAATTTTCAATCTAGCAGGGTTCTTTTGCTTTAATTTTTGCCTAGGCTATCCTTTCGGGTTTTCAACTTAGCAGGCTTTTTTTTTTTATTTTTTAAATGTGGTATTTCTGGAGCCTATCCATGTTGTGGTGGGCCTTTTTGTGATTTTAGGCTGGACTATCTCCTGTCGTATTGTGGCCTAAATGTTCTGGATGAGAGAGTCAGGACCGGTCAAATTGTAACTCACTTTGGTCCGGCTTGTGCACAAACTATGCCCCTTTTGCCGAAACTTTAGTCACATGCCCATGGCAGGCAAAGTTGCTACAGAGAAGTCATGGCAGATAAAGGCAATACAACAATGATAATGGAATACATTATGGTTGGGTAGAAATAAGTAAGAAATCTTTAATTAGAGTAAGGGAAAGGAATGTGTTATGAGTGTAATAGCAATGACAAGAGAAGAGATGATAACAATAATTGATAAAAGAAGAAAGATAATTAGTTTGCCGCGTCTAGTTCTGTCATGGGACTAAAGCCAAGGAGTAAACCATTTCCTTAACGTGGGTAACTTCACAGGATGATCCTGCCACAGAAATTACCCACTCTAAGGGAATGGGCCTGAATGGCTTGTGCCCAAAAGAATTCTTTGACTCTGACAGAGAATAGGCCTTTTAGAGGGAGAGAGGGGGTTAACCTATTGGTGCATGCCTGCCATTCTATGCTCTCCGTTTTCGTTATTTCTAATTCTTTTTCCTTCTTTTCTTCTCTTAGTGTTTACCTATCTAGTGATGTTATGATTATGCCTTAGTGATTACCACTGCCGTTCTCCTCCCCCTTGCACACGGTAAAGGTCCTTTATATACTGCCTGCCATGATTGGCTTTTACAATTTTAGCCCTTAACTACTTTTGTCTAGTCTAGGTATCCTTGCCGACCACCATAGGTTTGTCAGTTGTCTAACCACCACCACTTACCTGTGCTAGCTGCGCCATTTAGACAAAGAAGATTATTTTGTTTGCTTTCTTACCGTGGCATTCCTATCCGTCACGGTGTGGGTGTTCTCTCTTCTTATCTCTCATGGCATGCACCTAGTGGTTTTAGCTCATCCCTGCTTCTTTTGGGTAGTATGTCATCCCAGCAAGACATTTCCCCCAAAAGAACCTGAGTGGGAACCCCAGAATAGGCTTTCCCTTTTCCCCTTCGTCAGACCATACCTTTTTTTACCTCTGACCCATGACCCACCACTTCCTGCATTGGTTGGGTACAAGCTGGTGATGTCTGGGCCCTGCGCGTGCTCCACTTCTAAGTACGTTCAAAACTTGTCTGTTGCTTATGTGTCTACCATGGTCTGGAGGCTCATCTATGCGTTCTGCCGGTCATCCTTGACATATTATGGCATGAACTGCTATCTGATTTCTATTCCTTACAACTTGCTTTACTCCAAGGGTTGGGCCCTGCCTAGTCATGGGCTTTTCCTTCTTGAGCCCATTCCTTGGTCTTTCTGCAATCCTGCTACCATTTTCTGCCATACCCTTTTGCTGTTCCTACCGTGGTGTTATTTGACTTGTGCCCATTGGGCCTCTTTGGGTCCGCTGCTTATTCTTCTCCTAATGACTCAATATGATCATTAGTTTCATACTCATACCACTTTGGGCCTTTCTTGGCCCATTTCATTGCTTATGGGTTCTTTTGCCCCATTTCTTTCTCCTTGAGCATCCTTGGCCCATTTACTTTCCTTAGGCATCCTCAGCCAAATTTCTAATTCTGCATACCCATGGGCTTTCACTAACTTCCTTGGGCTTCCCTGGCCCAATTGCCTTATTCCTCATCCTTGGGGCTCATGGGCTTTTCCATCAACCCCTTTCTTTCTTACCTCATTACTTCGAGCCTGTTGTAGCCCATTCTTACTCTGCTACATCACATATGCCCATGGGTTTACTATCTCTTTCTCCGAGCTCTTTCAAGCCCTTCTACTTTTCTCAAGGCCCACTTGTGTACTTTATGGGCCTGTGAACCATTGTTCCTGCCATTCGGGTTTAATGGTTTTTCTAGCCATCCATTAACTCTTCTCTGCCTATATTGTTGGGCTTCTTCCTGCTATTGGGCCTCAAAAAATGAGCATCAACATTTAGCCCCCTGAGCATATGAAGTGTTCTTGCGGTTCATATGCGAATAAAAGACTTTCCTGTCCCTTCTGTCTTTTCTTCTTCTTTTCCTTCGTGGGTTTTTTTCAAAGAGTAGACCCCAACATATATATATATATATATATATATATATATTTTCTTTTGTTGCCATGAACAGTGTTGTCTCTTCGAATTTCCCAGTTTAGTAGTTATTTTGAAACACGGCCTTCACTTCATTAATTCCACCCCTCATCTGATGGCTGACTCATCGCCTCCTTTCATGTCAACATTAATAACACTGGTACTTAAGAGAGGTTCCCTTCACAAACACAAAAACTTTCTTGTCTTCCCTTTCTTCATCGTGTTCTCTCTCTCAAACACTGCCATCCATTTGCTCCGATCAATCGCTACACCATGACGTCGACGAAAGGCCAAGGTTCTTCCCACCATAAAGGAAAAGAGGTATTCGATGATCCTACTGCGCGAGAGGTAGGAGAAGAGGCCATTTATTCCGAATCGGACCATTTCAATGAGGAGGAGGCACGGCGTGACCCCGATAGTGAGTGCGCTCCTCTCATAGACCCTTAGTATGATACCTATGCTCATTTCCCAAAAGTTAATGGTGATTACACGGCGCCACCACTGGGCCGTGTATAGCTTGCCCTTTACCGTCGCAATATGGACGTATCTTGGGCTCTATTGGCCTCTTCGATTTCAGACCTTGTCATTTGCCAAGGTACTTCACTCTTCGTGCCTATTCTCTTCAAATTTGGATCGAGTACTACCTTGGGTTGGAAGGAATGGGTGGACAAGGAGTTGTCCGATACGGGTTTTATGGAGGCGCTATGGCCGGCCAGTGTATTGAAGGCCATTGTTTCATCCTACTATTTGTCTAATTATAAGGACCTCTTCAACCTCCGCCATTTGGTCTGCCGGTGGTGTACCGCCACCCACACTTTCTTTCTCTCTTATGGTGAGATCATCGTGACCTTAGAAGATGTGGCAAACCAGTTGCTTTTGCCCATTGTTGGTGATGTTGATCCTGACGCCTTGGAGCTTTCTCCGGAAGAAAAGGTCGTGGAGGCCGAGTTAAAGAAAAGGATGAATGGCAACACGAAGTTGTCATATTGGGTTGGTTCCTCTTCCAAGATCTCTGTTGCTGCTCGCCGTGCAGCCTTTGTCATGTTCTGGCTCTGTAAGTTTATCTTTGGTTCTCATCCCCACTATGCTGTGAACCCTTTGTATTTTTGGTTAGCCATTAAGATATCTGCTAGGGTAAGTCTGCCGTTGGCACCCATGTTCTTGGGCCACCTATATGTTCAGTTGGACATCCTACGAAGTGATGAGGATCAGGTGGGTTCTTGCCATATAGTTACTACCTCTGTTCATAGTACCATCCTACAACATTTGTTGTATGAGTGGTGTGCTAGACAACTGGCAAAGTGTAGGCCTGTTCGCTTTGCCAAGGAGAGATACTAGTCATACCCGAGAGTTATCACTGATTTTTGTGGCCGATTTGAGTTTGACTTTGCATTGGCTTTTCATTGGGATGGTTTCAAGCCGATAGGACATCCTGTTGTTGAGTTTTTTGATAAAGGAGTTAGGTTTTCTTGGAGAGCATATAGGAACTTAGGCATGGGTTATACATGTGCCGATTCTGTGATATGTCCATTTGTTGATACTGCTAGGACCACTACCCCGTTGACTGGCTTTGAAGATAGGGGTATTACTTATTTGGCAGCCACTAACGTTAGGTCGTAGCCTTATCTAGCTGATGAGAGTGTTAGATTTGTGCACTATCCTGCTAACAGAGTGAGGAGGCAGTTTGGGCTAGATCAGGATATTCCTGATGACCTTCCTTCCCTTATGGAGTCCCCTACTTCTGTTCGGCCATTCCTGCGGTATACTGCCTTTGAGTCTTGGAGCAAGCGCTTCACTACAGTCACTATTCCAGGTTCACAAAGAGAGGGCATTCGTACTCCTGCCATGCATGGATACTGGCAGGCTGTGATGACCTCATTTGAGCAGGAGTTGATGGGTAGCCATGGGTTTTCTCTTATTCCTCCTGACGGACTTAGTACAATTATTTATGCCAACCCTTGGCTGCTTCTACCCTCTAAATTTGTGTTGGCATATGCTAGGAAGTAGAGTCGGTCTACCATATTTGAGTGGGTTGAGGAGGATAGAGGGTGGTTCTAGCACGCTAGTGACTATCCCATGGGTTGGGAGAAGAGAGTAAAGGTGACAAACTTTTCTGTGCCTGCTAAAAAGAGTTCTGCCAAGTCTAAGTCCACCAGGAAGGGTGATGATTCTTCTGAAGCTCGTTCAGACATTATACCTTTTGAGAGTGACCTCCCTTCCATAGGCAGCATAGTTTTAGAGAGCTCTCCTCCTCCTTTCGCTTGTACCTGTTCTTGTAGGCGTCCTACTGCCAGCAAGTCTAAGCCTACTACTCCGCGGCCATCTACTGATGCTCCCCCTTCTAGTAGGACTCGATGCAGTAAGAGAAAGACATCTCCCCCTCCTGCACCCACCACTACTGAGAGGAGAGTATGTTATCTCTAATTTTGCTTTGTCTTCTTTATGTTTTTATAGGGCTTTCCTGCGGCTAACCATTATATATTTGTTGACTCATCCCTTCATCCCTGCCTTCTGTTTCCCTTTCTTTTGTAGTCTAAGCATAATGAGGATGCATCTGCCGCCCATCCTATATTACTTGATGACCCCGAGTTTGAGGTATGTCTCCTTCCTTTCTTCCTTCTCTTTCTTCTCTTTTTTGCAGTATTTCCCCTGCCATATGCCATTGATTGTCCCATCTCCCTTTCTGCATTATCAATAGTTATGCATTCCCCTCTTCCTTTTTTTTTTTGTTTGGTTTCCCAGGCCAAACCTGAGCCTATCTCCATATATCACCCCACAGCTGAGGAGATTTCTACCTCCATAGGCACACCGATGAAGGGTTTCTTTGACGGGGCTAATGTGGTTTTTAAGGCAGCAGCTTCTGCCACTCTTGTTGCTGCACAGGGAATTTCTGCTGAGGCTCTTATCCCTTCCACTAAGCCATTACCCATAGATGAGGGTATTCATACGGAGAGGTTAGCGAGACTGCTTCCATTCCTGCCGAGATAGTTACCCCCTAAGAGGGAGCCATTCCTCCTGTTATTACTCAAACCGAGTTTGCTTCTCCTGCCACACCTCTTGTTATCTCTACCAGTGATCTGTTCACGGCTCTATCTCAGGCTGTGAAGGATGGTTCTTCTTTGGTGATTACCCCTTCTTCCATCCCTATCTTTACAACACACGGGCCTGATGCAGACTTGTCCTCTGAGGGATCTAAGGATTTTCTTAAGGATCCTGATGACGAACCTACCATGAAGAAAAGGGTTTCTGATTATGATGAAGATGAGAGTATTGACCATGAGGCAGAATTCATGGGTATGTGTCTACTTATCTTGTTAAGTTCTCTCATCTTTTATTTATTTATTTTATTCTATTTTTATTATTATTGCCCTCCTTTTTCTTCTTCTCCTTATACATACATATCTGTGTAACCCTTTGATGCGGTCTCCTTTTATTTTGCACGTCTATTCCTCTAGTTACAGAGACTTTTGAAGAGCCAAGAGTTGCAACAGACACAGAGATGCCCACAGCCACTTCCCCTTTCTGTTGTACCTACGGTATCAGTTCCTGCCATTCCCACATCACCAGTTCCTGTTATCTCCACAGCCCTTATTTTCACGGGTCCTGGTGTGGTTCTCTTCCTCTTTGTGATTTCATCCTTCTTAGCTCATGATTTCTCATACCATGCTTCATGTTTCTTGTTAGGTCCGCTCCCCACTACCCCTTCTCGGTTTGAGGTAGGCAGTAGTTCTGCCACAGTGCCAAACCCAGTGAGTGAGGCTGCAACCTTCTTTGCTTGTTTTGATCAACCTGAGGTTAATGACCTCAATCCTGCAGACTTCTGGGTTCGGGCCTCCCTATGTAGACTTCCATGGCTTCAGAGTTCTAGAGGATTATGCTTCCTATTTGGAGGTGGTCTATAGCGGTCGCGGTGACTTCATGCAGGGAATCCGCCTTGGTCGTTCTACTAGGGAACACTTCTTGAAGCTGCTAGGGAGCGTGATGAACAATATTAAACATAACTTCGTTGACATAGTTTCCCCCAAGAGGATCCTGTAGTGGAGGGATTCAGAAGCTTGTTAATGTGGGCTTTGCTGTGTTCATTTTAGACTGTCTTCGTGAGATTGCCTGAGCCTTCTTCATGAAGAGGGTTTAGCCCGCTGTTAATGCCATTGATGCGCATATTGAGATTCTGAAGAAGGAGGTGGCAAACTTGGAAGGTTGTCGTGAGCGCCTTCTTTCTAGCATTAGTGGATCCAGCCGCTTTGGAGATCGACCCCTTATTTCTGGGCTTCATTGATGATGATGTAGTTTCCCCTTTTATAATTAATTTTCTTATTCCCCTATCTAGTACACTTTTATGTTTCCTATAGCACTTATTTGGCAAGTTTGATACAACTGCCATAGTTTGGGTTTGTAACTACGATGCTACACTTTGTTACTACTTTTACTGTTGCTATGACATAGAATGCTTTTATAATACTTCATACCTTTTCATTACGTACTCATAAAAGCACGTTACAATATAGTCTTGTGACATAGTCACTTGAAGGAAAAAAAGAAGAAACATAAAACTCATTAGATAAAAGGGATAACTACATAACTCTTAAGCATAATAGCGTTTCAACCACTTGCCATTGATGGGATCAATCAGGTCTTTGCCATTCATTTGGACTAGATGGTAATACCCACTTGCATGCGACTCTCTTATCACGAGGGGTCCTTTCTATTTTGGTGAAAACTTAGATGGTCCTGCCATACCTCGCCTCACGTGGTCTGTTGCCTTTAACATGAGTTGTCCTTCTGTGAACACCCTTTCTTTAGTCATTCTAATATAAGCTTCAGTTATCGTTTGTCTATATCTGCGACTGCACTCTTGGGTCTCTTCCCTTCTTTCATCAAGCCCCTTTAGGTCTTCACATCTTTCTGCCGTAAAGACTCGTTTTTCTTTTTCTTTCTCCCGCATTTGCATAACTCTTAAAGATGGAGTCATCACTTCTGCCGGGCTTATTACCTCTGTCCCGTAGACCAAGGAAAAGAGTGAAAACCATGTGGCTGACTTTGGTGAATCTTTATAAGCTTAAAGAGCGTTTGGCAGGTGTGTTGCTCATCCTCCTGTATATTCTTGGCTCATTTTGCTTATGATCTTTATGAGGGTCTTGTTTGTCGCATCTGCCTGCCCATTTCCTTGAGGGTAATAGGGCGATGAACGATGGTGCTTGACTTGGTAGAATTCCAACATCTTCCTCACACCACTGTTGACAAAGGGCGTGCCATTGTCACTGATAATCCTATGGGGTACCCCAAACCTCACAATTATGTTCTCTTTGATGAATTTTACCACTGCTCCTCCCGTGGCTTTATGGAGTGGCACTGGCTCCGCCCATTTGGTGAAGTACTTTGTAGCCACTAGGATCTATATGTATCCACACGATAGTGGGTTAAATGGGCCCACCAAATCAAGCCCCCAAGTGTGGAAGGGTCATGGGGTAATCATACTATGCAAGTTCTACGGATAAGTGTGGATCAAGTTGGCTTGTACTTGGCAGCTGTGGCATTTTTTTCACGAATTCTACTGTATCCTTCTTCATGGTAGGCCAGTAGTAAGCCATTTGTAACAAGCATCTGTACAACTTTTTCCTCCCTTGGTGTTCCCTACACTCTCCTGCGTGCACTTCTTTTATCATCTCTCTTACTTCCTCGGGACCCAAACATCGTAATGGGTCCCCATCATACCCTTTCTTGAAGAGGACTCCGTTGTGTAAAAAGTAATGTGTTGCCAGCTTTTTAAACTTGTATCTTTCAATGTGCTTTTGTGGCAGAATACCTTTTGTCAAGTATTATGTGAATGGACTTCTCCAGTCTTCGCTGACAAACACAGCATAACTTTCCTCTCTGTCTTCTGCAAGTTGGTAGGTCTCGCATTGGGTTTGGACTTGATCTACGTCTTTACCCATACTTGGCCAATAGAAACCTGCCCTTTAAAGTCTGCGGTAAAGATTGACTTCTTCGCAGGATTCACAAGTCTTATCATGGACTTCCTTCAGCTTTCTTTGGGCCTTCTTTTGCACCACACATCTAGACAAAACCCCACCTGGCATCTTGCGGTACAATTCTCCTCTTACCAAGGCGTAGTCTTTTAGTACCTTCAATCTTGTTGTATCTTCTCCCTTCGTCAAAGCTTCCTTAATAGGGATCCTCCAATCTTCTTCACATTGTTCCTCTTGGAACCTTTCCTTCAACATCTCCACAATAAACTCCTTCCTTTTGCTAACTTCTATACCGGTGCTATTTCCTTTGAAAATTATTTGCGAGCCTAACGCGGCCAACGCATCCGCATATCGGTTCTTGTTCCTTAGGGCATGCTCTATTTCAAAAATTGAAAACTTTTCCTCCATCTTCTGGGCCATTGTTCTGTACGGGGCCGAGTTGGGTTCCTTCAAGGAGAAGCTTCCCTTGGCCTGATAGACCACTAGGTTCGAATCACCCATCACTTTTAAATGCTTGACCCCCATTTCAAGGGCCGTGGCCAGCCCTGTTAGATAGGCCTCATATTCTGCCGTGTTGTTTGAACAAGTGAATTCTAATTTGAATGAAAGCGCCACAGCCTTATCCTCTTCATGATACAAAACTAATTCTACTCCTCTTGATTGGGTGGTAGAAGACCCATCAAACTTCATCACCCATTGTTCTCTGACTTCTTCTGCCATAGCTACTTCTCCTAGGACCTTATCATCTAGCGAGAATTTTTCTTCCCTTGGGAATTGCACCAGCAAGTCTGCTATAGCTTGGCTCTTTACTGCTTTGGGCATTTCTACTTTCAAGTCGTATTGTGACAATTGTAGCAACCACTAGATATTCTGCCGTAAAGAATTGGCTGCCGTAATAAAGCTTTGACTGCGTGAGACTTAGTCATTAGCCACACTTCATAGGCTAGGAAATAATGGCGTTGTCTTTGTGAGGCATATACTATGGTTAGGCATACCCTTTCTGCCCTTGGGTAGCGAGTCTCCTAATCCTTTAAGGGACGGTTGATGTAGTAAACTGGTTGCTCAATGCCACCTCCATCTTCTTGGGCAATCAACGCACCTATGGCATACGAGTTGGTGGCTAGGTAGAGCAACAATGGCTTTCTGTGGGTTATGGCTTGCACAGTAGGAAGGTTCATCATAATCTGTTGTAGCCTTTTAAAGGTTGTTTGATGTGATTTTCCCCATTCAAAGCTTTGCCCCTTCTTAAGTAATTTGGCGAAAGTAGAAGTAAATGATGCCAACCCAGAGATGAATCTTCGGATGTATGATACCTTTCCCAAGAAACTTTTTAACTTTTGCACTATGGCTGGAGGTTTCATGGTTGCTATGGCCGTAGCTTTGGCCGGGTCCACATCTATTCCTCTGCTGTGGACTAAGAAATCCAGGAATTTCTCAGAGGACACTCCAAATGCGCACTTGAGAGGGTTCATCCTCAATTTGAAAGCTCTTCACCTCTCAAATACCTTTCTTAAAACTCGGACATGTTCTTCTCGCTTCTTTGATTTTACTACTATGTCATCTACATAATCTTCTAGTTCTTGATGCATCATGTCATGGAATATAGCTGTCATTGTCCATTGATAAGTTACACCTGCATTTTTCAACCCAAAGGGCATCACAATATAGTGGAAGTTGCCTATAGGTGTTCTGAAAGCAGTTTTCTTCGCATCCTTTAGTGCCATTCTGATATGATTGTACCCACTGAATCTGTCCATGAATGAAAACATGGCGCTTCCTGTCGCAGAATTTATCAGTAAATCCATGTTTGGCAATGGGAATTCGTGCTTTAGCCAAACTCTGTTGAGGTTTTTGAAATCCACGCAACACCTTATCTGCCCATTCTTCTTCTTTACTGGCACTTTGTTGGATAACTAGCGCGGGTGTTGAATGGGCCTAATGAATCCTGCGGCTAGCAATTTCTGTACCTCCTTAACTATTTACCATTCTATCTCAGTGTGGAATATCCTGGTAGGCTGGGCCATTGGTTTGGCCTCAGGGTCCACATTTAATGTATACACTACTAGTCCAGGATCCAATCCTGACATTTCACTATAATCCCATGCAAAGACATCCTTGAATTCTTTCAACAACAATATCAATTCTAATTTCTCATCTTCTGACAGTCTTGAGCTAATTGAGATGGGCCTTGGTTCTTGTGGATCCGACCCTAAGTTAATTTACTCCAATTTTTCTTCTGCCACAACCTTCTCATCTTTCTTTTCACTACCCTTCTCTTCTGAGCTTTCTTGAGGTACGCAACACACCAAGCTTTTGTGCTGCCACTCTTGTTTGGGGCCTGCTTGTATCATCTGCCTCTACAGTGGGCGCTTCCTTCCTTTTCTTCTTTTGCGATAGCAGCTCCCTTAGATCAGGTTCCAGATCACTTTGGATGTCTTCCCACCTAGGTACGAAGGTACCTCGTGGTTTTGATATTAAGCTTTCCCCAGATGGTGCCCATTGGTCGTAAAACATAGTTTCTACCAGATGAGCTTCTGCTTGCTTAAATGGTGATGGATTTACTGCTATGCGTATCATTCTGCAATTCAATCTTCCCTTCACGCACTGGTGATAGTGGAGGGGACTAGTTGGTGCTTGTGCAACCATGGTCTTCCCAAAAGCACATGATATGAGACCTCCGTTTTTACCACGTGGAACCGAGCTAGGGAGGCTATGGGGCCCACCTATAGCCACATCTAGATGTGGCCTGCAGTGTATTCGTCCCTTCCTCCAAACCCTGTCACTTCTATTGGGCACTTTTGAATTTTTCTTTCTGAAATTCTTGCTGCTTGAAGAGTGCTTAGTGGGATAAGATTTATTGAAGCACCCATGTCCACCAAGGCTCTTTTGATGGGAATCTGATTTATAGACGTTGCCAAATAAAAGGGCCTCCTGTGATCTGAGTACCCCACCTCCATGTCCTCATCACTAAAAGTGATTTCACTTGACTCCTGCAAGAGAGCTCTGTCCCCTGTAACTTCGGCTGTTAGACATTCTATTCCTACCCTAGAGGCAATGCTCACCAGGGCCTCTATAGCTATCTTTCACTCTTTTGCTGTGAGCCCCAACTGGCTTTGGAACTCTTCTGTAAGGTGGTAATTATTGCTACAAGCAGGGTAGGACTCTCTTCTTTGTCCTCCCCTGGATCAGCACAAATCACGATTGCTGCTACACCCTTCCCTTTGTGATTTGGGAGTGGGTTTCTTTGAACTTCTGTCTGGGTCAACTCTAGAGTTCATTCCTTGATTCTACGGTGCACTAATCTACAGAGCGCCCAACATTTTGCAGTAGGATGTTGCATGTAGTTGTGCTGGCGGTAGAAACGTGGATCCTTCCGTTCCTCTTCTATGGGCTCTCTGGAAACTTGATTAGGCTTAAAAACTCCATCTACTATCCACTTGTCTAGGAGCACATCTAGCTCTTTTGGAGTGCATGGTAGTGGTGAAGGGGTATCATATTCCTTCCTGTCAGCTTTCCTCCTTCTTTTGCCAGTCCAGTGGATATAGCCATGGCTTGTGGAATGCCTCTTTTGTCCGAGCTCGGCCTCACTGACTGAGCAGTTTTTCTGGCCTTTTGCAATAGTTGCGCAAACTGGGAGATTTCTAGATTTTCCAAGACAGCCTTGTACTCCCTAATCATATTTGTCATGCATATTTTTACCAATGTCTTTTCTTTGCAATGATCATAGCAGTCGAGTGCTATGTCCCTGAATCTTTTCATGTATTCCATCAAATCCTCACCATTCTTTTGCTTGGTTGCTTGCAAGGTCACAAGCGTTACTGTTTCTTCTCCATGGTAGTATTTAGTACAAAATACATCCACCATGTCATCCCAAGTTGGGATTGATTTAGAGCAATGTACCAAGTATATGCATAGTCACATAGTGATTTAGAAAATTCCTGAAGACACAAGTACTCGTCTGCTGCATAAGGGCCAAGAGTGTCAATAAACTTGCTTACGTGCTCAATATCACTTCCTTTCCTACCATCATATTATGCAAAAACCCGTGGTTCATACCTCTCGGGATATGGCTTGTTGAGTACTCTTAATGGGTAAAGAGGTTTTCGTGCATAAAATCACTCCTTTGGTGATGTGACCCTCTCCTATTCTAGGAGAGCCGCCACTTCAACCATAGTGATGAAACGTTGTTCCACATTCTGCGGATCACCTCCTACTAGTGTTTCTTTTTCGTCTGCTGCATGCTCTAGGACATGCTGGCTCCCTTTCTCCTTTGTTTTGTCCGTCTTCAGTTGGCGGATTTCTTCCATCATTTGTTGCTGTGAGTGTTGCAATGACTGCAACACCTCAATGAAAATGTTAGCATTGTCAGTTGGGATCCTCGGCTGTGGTTGGGATTTAGCCCTAATTTGTTGGTGCCTTCCACCTGGTTAGGCTGCTGTTGGTGAGGTATTGTTTGCCTAGATTTTGCCTGCAAGGGCATGGCACTCATGTTTCGTGTTGTTCTGGATTTTGGGGGCATTTGCTTGCGAGGGCTTTTATCTTCCGTCCCTACATTTTTCCCAACTCCCAAGTGGAGTTGCCAATTTAAATGTGGTGGGGCATTTTGTGGTTTTAGGTTGGACTATCTCCTGCCGTATTGTGGCCCAAATGTTCGGGATGAGAGAGTCGAGATCGGTCTAATTGCAACTCACTTTGGTCCGGCTTGTGCGTAAACTATGCCCCTTTTGCCAAAACTTTAGTCACATGCCCATGGCAGGCAGAGTTGCTACAGAGAAGTGATGGCAGATAAAGGCAATACAACAATGATAATGGAATGCATTACGATTGGGTAGAAATAAGTAAGAAATCTTTAATTAGAGCAAGGGAAAGGAACGTGTTATGAGTGTAATAGCAATGAAAAGAGAAGAGACGATAGCAATAATTGATAAAAGAAGAAAGATAATTAGTTTGCCACGTCTAGTTTTGTCACGAGCTAAAGCCAAGGAGTAAACCACTTCCTCAACGTGGGTAACTTCACAGGATGATCCTACCACAGAAATTACCCACTCTGAGGGAATGGGCCTGAATGGCTTGTGCCCAAAAGAATTATTTGCCTCTGACAAAAAGTAGGCATGTTAGAGGGAGAGAAGGGGTTAACCTATTAGTGCATACCTGCCATTCTACGCAAACCGCTTTAGTTATTTCTAATTCTTTTTCCTTCTTTTCTTCTCTCAGTGTTTACCTATCTAGTGATGTTGTGATTCTGCCTTAGTGATTACCACTGCCGTTCTCCTCCCCCTGGCGCACGGTAAAGGTCCTTTATATACAGTTTGTCATGACTGGCTTTTTTAGCCCTTAACTACTTTTGTCTGGTCTGGGTGTCCTTGCTAACTATCACAGGTTTGTCAGCTGTCCAGCCACCACCACTTACCTATGCTAGTTGCGCCATTCAGACAAAGAAGATTATTTTGTTTGCTTGCTTACCATGGCATTCCTATCTGCCATGGTGTGGGTGTTTTCTTTTCCTATCTCTCATGGCATGCACCTAATGGTTCCAGCTCATCCCTGCTTCTTTTGGGTAGTATGTCATCCCAGCAGGACATTTTCCCCAAAAGAATTTGAGTGGGAACCCTAGAATAGGCTTTCCCCTCTCCCCACTGCTTGAACATACCCTCTCTTACCTCTGACCCATGGACCTACCACTTCCTGTATTGGCTGGGTATAGGCTGGTGATGTCTGGGCCTTGCGCGTACTCCACTTCTAAGTGTGCCCAAAACTTGTCCTCTACTTATGCGTCTGCCGTGGTCTAGAGGCTTATCTGTTCGTTCTGCCGCTCATCCTTGACCTATTATGACGTAACCTGCTCTCTGATATCTATTCCTTACAGCTTGCTTTACTCTAAGGGTTGGGCCTTGCCCGGTCATGGGCTTTTCTTTCTTGAGCCCATTCCTTACTCTTTTTGCAATCCTACTGCCATTTTCTACTATACCCTTTTGTTGTTCCTGCCGTGGTGTTATTTGACCTGTGCTCGTTGGGCCTAGCTGGGTCTACCGCTTATTCTTCTCCTAATGACTCAATATAATCATTAGTTTCTGAACGGTTTTTAGACCCTTTAACCCAACCAGATTAACCTAGTTAATTAGCCAAGTGATTAACTTAGTCAAGTTATGCCAATCTAGGTTATCACAATCAAACAATCATATTAGAAATATAAAGCAGCGGAAAAGTAAATAACACAATGATATGATGACCCAGGAAACCACACGGTAAAAAACTTGGGGAGGATTTGACCTAGCTATCCTCAAGGTAAACTTGAATCCACTATCTTGAAAGAATCGAAGTTCATACAATAAGACTTACAAGCCCCCATGCTCGACTTCTTATTACTACCCACCAGTAGAACTTATTGACACGACCACGTGTAAGCTCCGAATCTACGGACTCCTTCTTTCTTGGATTCACCACCAGTTACAAGCACCGACGCTTGTTTTTCTTTAGGCTTCAATGGCAGTAACTAAGTTGATCATCAAGGTGTAGATAACATCTCCTCCTTGAAAACCCTAAGCTTTGTGTAAAGGAAAGCTCCTCTAGATCTCATAAGAGATTTTACACAAAACAACAATCTGAGCAACCTCTAAAACGTGGCTAGGGTTTGCCTTATATACCTAGGGCAAAAACATAAAACCCTAAACGTTTTAGGAGTTAGGGCTGAGTTGGAATTCTGCAGAAAAACACGTTCTACCCGATATTCGATCGATCGAGTCTAAGCTTCGATCAATCGAGCCAGGCCGAAAGTTACTAATACTTTCTGCAGCTACTCGATTCCAACTTTACATAAACGCACAACTTTGAGCAAGCCTA
The DNA here is from genome assembly GCA_032727855.1 of Quercus ilex subsp. ballota. Taxonomy (NCBI): domain Eukaryota; kingdom Viridiplantae; phylum Streptophyta; class Magnoliopsida; order Fagales; family Fagaceae; genus Quercus; species Quercus ilex. Next base: position 47,738,217 of record CM064910.1, read on the forward strand.
AACAAGACTAAACAACCTGTTTTGATCATGGTTTGCCAACAATACAAATTAGAGTTCTAAATACATAAATTCCTAAATTTTTAGAATCTAACAAACTCCCCCTTTGGCAATCCGTGACAAAACACAAAATAAAGCTCAAAGTTTACAAATAAAACAGCCCTTTACAAAACAAATCCAATCCTAGCTACTATCCATCTGCTGCAAGTGTAGATAGCAGCTCAATTGAATCAACCTGTATTTCCCTGAAATACTCAACAAACACATAAACACATGTGACAGAAAAACAGTAAATCAACCCATATGCAAACTAACCCTCCCCCTAAGTTAGATACATCAAAAACAATGTTAACTCCCCCTAAACAGAACATTCTTGTATTTTCCACACATGTTCCCACATTTCAAATAAATCTCCCTCTTTTTGTCATGTATTGACAAAGACAACTCATACAAAGAGTAAACAGTCAACATACGCAACAAAGGATAAGAGAAAATCGAGAATCAAGGGAACACAAAACAATTCAACTCTATAGAAAATAGAGACAACTCCCCCTATGAACAACAAAAGTTAAAAACAAACTTCTCCCCCTATAAAAATAGGAAAAACAAAACAAGTTTTGGGGAAAAGGAGGGGGTGGGGAAAAAATACACAAACCAAAGTTAAAAACTAAGGTGAGGATACACATGAAGAAAAAATATTATCTCTTTCAATAAAATGCAAACATGGCATTATGTGACCCATAAACAATTGCATGGGTAGAGAAAATATTTGCACATTGATTATCCATCATATCTCTTAAGAAAAATATTTCCTGCAGTTCACACATAAAAGATAGCATATACTAAAAAGTACATAACTCAAAAATTAATCAATCAATTTTTTGATCAAGTTGAGTACCCAATGTAGCAAAGTGTATGCATTTGTGAAAACAATGAGAGATATGACTGCAAAACTGCAAGATGGATACAGAAATCAATGCAATGCATGTGAATCCTAAACACAAATGATGCATGAAAAAATATGTCATGATGCATGCTCTAATGCAGTCAAACTAAGTTCAATATAAGTTCAAATTCACAAAATTGGCTTGAGCATAGAGTTTCTCACAAAAACCCCAAAATTTTTAAAACCACTTGAATGTTTTTTAAAGAAATATGACCAATTGATCATCACACAAGATAGAAAACAGATTATAATGATCAATTACATCAATTAAACAAGCCAATTTCATCAATTAAACCTAATTTGAACAAAATCCCCAATTCGGATACATTAAAGCTCTAGAATTTCCAATTTCTCAAACTTTAAACACATTTTGCATTAAGATCAAGGAATTTTTAATCTTAGATGGCCATAACAAGATCACACACAATATAATGTACCAAGTTTAGCAAATAGTAACTTGTGTAATGTGTGCAACTAGCAAAAGCTTGAGAGACATGTGAGGTGATATGTAAATAGAAATCAATCACAATTTCTACAAAAGTTATCACATAAATTTGAGAGAGACTATCACCTAAAGAGTTACATCATATAACTCTCACATCTCCTAGAATAAAAGCTTGCAATCATGTAAGTTTCTTGATTTTTTGCCTCGTATTGTACATACCAATTTTAGTTGTTTAGAAACTTATTAAAATATCCGGGATAATGTACACACCAATTTTATTTATTTAAACCGAGGCTACACCTTATATTCTTTTTGTGCACGTGCTACACTTTTTTGAGCACAAAATCTTACGATATGCACTAAGGTGTTCATAATTGGCTAGTGAACAGTGGTGAGATGGTTGTTTATGCCTTTCTTAATAAGATCAGGTCCAACAATCAAAGGCATGTGACTTCAAGATCAAGACAAAGTGATCAAAAACTATAAACATCTTCCCACACAACATGCACTACAAAACTCAAACTAGTAAAGTGCAATAAATAAGCTCATCCAAGCTAAACAAGGTACATAAACTTGTTATGTAAAGATAATATGACCAATCCTTGATTATAAATCCAAGATTGAAATACAAAACATAAAAATCTTTTTGGTTTTAAAAAAAAAATTTATGACCAAGAACAAAAAAACACACATTGTGCTAAATGATTAATGCAAATGCAATGCATGACAGTGCTTAACTAAGCTATAGAGGGTACACAAATAAGAAATATCAATTTATTAATTAACCCTTGAGTACATGTACAAACTAGTACATACTCACACAAAATCAGAAATAGCTTAGCACAAACTATTCAACTTTCTCCACAATGTCAAGCACGTTCTAAATCAAGAGAGAGATATCATAATTCATGTAATCCTCAAAAAAAATAAAACTAGACACAAAATAAAATATTTTTGCCTTTTTGAAAAATTTTCAAAAACAACCAAAAACAGAAACAAAACATGTCCACAAATAGTTGAAAGAATTAAATCAAGGACAAGTCAGCAACACTCACCTTAAAGAATATTTTCTCACCCATATAGCACAAGTCTTCGGTTTTATAGGTGAAAATCCATGTGAAGCAGAGTGTATTTGAGGGATTACACTAATCTTCTGAGAAAGACTAAAATCCTGCAAATTCCTTTCACAAGCCAACAAGCTTAAATTTTTCAAAAGCATATGAAATAATTTATTTGGACTTATGGCAGGAGAAATATCATCACATATCCTAGATTGAAATATAGAATGTTTAAATTTCAATTTATGACAATTAGGACGAATGTGACCGCAGACACCACAAAAGTGACAAACAGGAACAAATTTAGAAACATTAGTATTCCTAACAACAAAGCTTGTCTCAGATTTTGGTTTTGCCTCAACAAAGAACAATTTAGTCTAAAATGACCAAGAACACCACAAAGGTGACAAGTAGGCACAAAAACAGATTTATTATGCTCTCTAACAATAGGTTTAGACATAGGTTTAGAAACTTCAGCGTCTACATCAGAACTTTTACCTTTGTCTAACCTAGTAAAATAAGTCTTTTCTTTACTATTCCTCTTAAAAGGAGGGATATAAACTTTCTCAGTATTAGGCTTAGGAGAAACAGAAACACTTATGTTATCAACAGCAGGCTTGATACTAGTCAAATTTTCAATTTTAGTTTTAGATTCAACTAACTTTTGTTCCAAGCTTTTCATCTTCTCATCTTGAGAGGAAATTTGATTTCTCAAAAATTCATTCTTTTTATTTGATTCATCTAATCTAACAATCAATTCCTCTTTTTCAAGATTAGCCAATTTTAACTCTTCCTTGAATTTCTTAGAAATTTTCAAAGATTTAGATAATTCCTTATGAAGAGTTTCAAAAGCATCACAAACATAAGCAGAAAGACACTTCAAATTATCCATGATAACAGGGGTCAAGGATCAGCTCTTAGATCAAAAGATCTAAAACAAAAGAGCTACCCGCTCTGATACCACTTGAATGGTTTATAGACCCCTTAACCCAACTAAATTAACCTAGTTAATTAGCCAAGTGATTAACTTAGTCAAATTATGCCAATCTAGGTTATCACAATCAAACAATCATATCAAAAATATAAAGTAGCGGAAAAGTAAATAACACAATGATATGATGACCCAGGAAACCACATGATAAAAAACCCGGGGAGGATTTGACCTAGCTATCCTCAAGGTAAACTTGAATCCACTATCTTGAAAGAATCGAAGTTCATACAATAAGACTTACAAGCCCCCACGCTCGACTTCTTATTGTTACCCACCAATAGAACTTACTGACACGACCACGTGCAAACTCCGAATCCACGGACTCCTTCTTTCTTGGATTCACCATCAGTTATAAGCACCCACGCTTGTTTTTCTTTAGGCTTCAATGGCAGCAACTGAATTGATCATCAAGGTATAGATAACATCTCCTTCTTAAAAACCCTAAGCTTTGTATAAAGGAAAGCTCCTCTAGATCTCACAAGAGATTTTACACAAAACAGTAATCTGAGCAACCTATAAAACGTGGCTAGGGTTTGCCTTATATACCTAGGGCAAAAACATAAAACCTTAAGCGTTTTAGGAGTTAGGGCTGAGTTGGAATTTTGCAGAAAAACACGTTCTGCCTGATATTTGATCGATCGAATCTAAGCTTCGATCGATTGAGCCAGGCCGAAAGTCACTAATACTTTCTGCAACCACTCGATTCCAACTTTACATAAACGCACAACTTTGAGCAAGCCTAAACAAGACTAAACAACCTGTTTTGATCATGGTTTGCCAACAATACAAATTAGAGTTCTAAATACATAAATTCATAAATCTTTAGAACCTAACAGTTTCATACTCATGCCACTTTGTGCCTTTCTTGGCCCATTTCATCGCTTATGGGTTCTTTTGCCCCATTTTTTTCTTCTTGAGCATCCTTTGCCCATTTACTTTCCTTAGGCATCCTCGGCCCAATTTCTAATTCTACATACCCATGGGCTTTTACTAACTTCCTTGGGGCTTAATGGCTTTCCCATCAACCCCTTTCTTTCTTACTTCATTACTTAGAGCCTGCTGTGGCCTATTCTTACTCTGCTACATCACATATGCCCATGGGTTTACTATCTCTTTCTCTGGGCTCTTTCAGGCCTGTCTACTCTCTTAAGGCCCACTTGTGTACTTTATGGGCCTATGAACCATTGTTCCTGTCATCTGGGCTTAATGGTTTTTCTAACCATCCACTAACTCTTCTCAGCCCATATTGTTGGGTTTCTTCCTGCTATTGGGCCTAAAAAAAATGAGCATTAACACATGTTAATGGAGTGAAGCATCTCTTCCCCATCCAAATCTGTGATTCTTGTAGCACCTCCAAACATGATCTTCTTAACGATAAAAGGCCTAGACCACCTTGGTTTCATCTTCCCTCTTGGATCAAAAGTCTCATCTCTGAGCACATTTAGGACCAAGTTCCCTTCCTTAAGGTTTCTTGGTTTCACTTTCTTGTTGAATGCTCTAGTAATTCTTTTTTGGCACCCTTGTGCATGGTATTATGCCCTAGCTCTCTTCTCATTTATCAAAGCCAATTGTTCATACCTCGCCTTATCCCAATCCTTTTCTAGGACCTTGGTTTTTACCAATACCCTAAAAGATTGAATCTCCACCTCAATAGGAAGTACCGCCTCACTACCATAGACTAAGGAGTAAGGTGTTGCCCTAGTCGATGCATGGATAGAAGTCCTATAACCCCATAAGGCAAATGGGAGCTTCTCGGCCCAATTTTTGTATGTCACTACCATCTTAGCTAAGATATTCTTCACATTCTTATTGGCTACTTTAACGGCCCCATTAGCTTGTGGTCGATATCGTGAAGACTTGTAATGCTAAATGCCATATTCTTCCATGACCCTTCGGACTTCACCTTTAAAGTGGGAACCATTATCAAAAATGATCTTTTGGGACACCCCAAATCGACATATGATGTTGTTTTCTAAGAATCGAGCCATATGCTTAGCCTTCAATACGGAGTAGGAGGCTGCCTCCACCCACTTGGTGAAATAGTCAATTGCCTCCAAAATGTATCCATGCCTACTTGAAGCCTTAGGAGCTATCCTTCCAATCACATCTATGCCCTAAACCAAGAATGGCCATGGAGAAGTCATGCTATACAACTCACTAGGTGGTACATATTTTAAGTTGGCATGCGTCTGACAATCGTGGCAACTTTTTACATAGTCCACATAATCGGTCTCCATTGTATTCCAAAAGTACCCTATCCTTAGGATTTTCTTGGCTAATATTCTTCCATTCATATGAGGGCCACAAATCCTTGATGAACTTCTTCTATTACTCTTTCGGCTTTTTTCTTCTTCAAGCAACGAAGGTGTATGCCATCATAGTATCTTCTATAGAGTTATCCTCCACATAGGATAAATTGTGTTGCCATCATCCTAATGGAATGACGTTCTCTCTTGTCGGCACTATCGGATATGTCCCTAGTTCCAAGAACTTCATGAAGTCATAGTACTATGAAACTTCCTCTTCCTCTATGGCCATTGCTAAAGCTTTGGTCTTCCTCTTGTGTACTTTTTCATAACTTTGCTCAATCTCCAAGGGATGTGTCCATACTCCCTCGGGTATTTCAACCAAGGAGGCTAAAGTAGCTAAGGAATCTGCAAACTGATTCTGAGCTCAAGGGATGATTATGTACTCAATCTTGTCAAAAGTCTTGGTTAAGTCCTCTAAATATTGTTGATAAAGCTTCAAATGTTCCTCCTTCACCTTCCATAACTTTTGCATTTAGGCTATAACCAAAGTTGAGTCCCCAAAGACTTCGGCTTCTTTTACCCCTAATTCTCAAAGAGCGGCAATGCAAGCCTCATATTTAGCCATGTTATTAGTTGCTTTAAAGTTCAATTTAATTGCCAAAGGCATGTGAGATCCCTCGGGAGTGATCAAGAGTAGCCCTATCCCATTCCCATATTGGTTTACTACTCCGTCAAAGTACATCTTCCATATCGCTAACTCAACGTCCAAAATGTCCTAATCTAGAAAGTCTTCTTTACCACCTTCCCCCTCTATAGGATTCTCGGCAAAAAAATCTGACATGATGCTTCCTTTAATAGTTTTCCTAACCACATACTTCAAATCGAATTTTGCTAGCAAAATTAACCATCTTGACAATCTTCCACTCAAAGCGGGCTTCTTAAAGAGGTACTTCAATGGGTCCATTCTTTCTACCACCCAAATTTGGGAAGGTAAAATGACATGCCTCAATTTTTGTATGACCCAAACAAGTGCAAAGCATGACTTTTCTATGGAGGTGTACCTAGTCTCATAATCATGGAATCTCTTGCTTAAGTAATATATAGCCCTCTCATTTTTCTCTTCATCTCCAACTGCATCTTTTATAATGGAGAGGTATAGGAGTAGGGGCTTTCCATGTTGTGGAGGCACTAGGATCGGAGGGTGGAGAAGATACTCCTTGATAAGTTCTAAGGCTTTTTGGCACTCATCATTCCATGCGTGTGGTTCATTCTTCCTTAGGAGTTTGAAGATGGGCTCACAAGTAGAGGTAAGCTTGGCAATGAATCGACTAATGTATTTTAGTTGACCTAAGAAACCCCTTATTTCTTTCTCACTTTTGTGTGGCGGCATCTCCAATATGGCTTTGATCTTGGATGGGTTAACTTCTATCCCTCTATTACTCACTAGAAAGCCTAACAACTTTCCAATGGTTACCCCAAAGGTGCACTTTTATGGGTTCAATCTCAATATATATTCTTTAATCCTCTCGAAGAACTTCCTCAAGTTTATGGCATGGCTCCCTCTATCCTTGGACTTCATTATCATATCATCAACATACACCTCTACCTCATTATGCATTATATCATGTAGCAAGGCCGTAGCCATCCTTTAGTAGGTTGCCCACCATTCTTGAGGCCAAATGACATTACCGTGTAACAATAAATTCCCCATTTGGTAGTGAAGGTGGTTTTGGTCATGTCCTTGGGGGGCCATCTTGATTTGGTTGTACCTCGAAAAACCATCCATGAAGGACATCAATGCACTTCCTACCATGTTATCCACTAAGACATCAATGTGAGGGAGAGGAAAGTCATCCTTAGGGCATGCTTTGTTCAAGTCCCAAAAATCCACACACATCCTCACCTTCCCATCCTTCTTAGGTACGGTCACGACATTGGTTACCCATTCGACTTGGTGTACGGGTTTGATGAACCCCACTTCTAATTTCTTAGTGACTTCCTCTTTGATTTTTAAGAGACATTTAGTCCTCATTCTTCTCAATTTTTGCTTGATAGGTACCATGTGATCGTGAGTATCAATGTGATATTGAGCTATCTTGGGGTCAATTCCAGGCATGTCTTCATAGGACCATGCAAAAACCTCTTGAAATTCCATGAGGAGTTCTTGAAGATCTCTCTTTTCTTTTTCATTTAGAGTTGAGCCAATTTTAAATAAGCGTGGATTCTTTTCATTTCCCAAATTAATAGTTTCAAGAATTGGTTCCATAGGTTCAATTTTCTTTTCCAATTGTTTACTAATTTCATTTTCAAATTCATTTGAATCATTTAAGTGCAGAATTTCAATGTTATGGGATACATCAAAATAAGCTAAATCAGAATTCGTCTTATTGAAAGTATTGAAAAGTACGTTGGAACTTGCATTACAAAACTTTTTCCCATGTTTTAAGAAAACCAAACCCAAATCCAATCATTAATGGGCCCTATAGTAGGCATAATGAATTTGGAAGGATCACTTAACTCTTCATTGGTGATGGCAAACATGTCCCCACTCGTCTTCATCGTGGTCTTTATTGCTTCAGTATCCATGTAGTTCACCCAATCGACATCTTCTTGCATTTCTTTGATCACAACGGTAGGCTTCTTCTTGAAAGTGAGTTTTTCATTAAAGAACATTTCCCATCCTGGATACACCCTTCCATCTTTATCTACCCAAGGTTCGAGGAAGCCATAATAAAGGAAGTCTCCTTCTTCTTTCATGAAGTTCCCATTGAGAGTGCCATGGTTTTTCTTGATTTCGTCACAGCCTTTAAGGAGTCCTAGACCCTCTTTGGTCATTTAAGTCTTGATATTGGGGAACTCAACTACCCCTTTTCTAAGGCCCATACTAGGCATGTATCCCATGTTCTTCATTATTGCAATCACCTCATGGCTACAATATAGGAACAAATTAGTAGCATACCTTTCATCCTTCAACCTATAGCCAGTCAAATTTATGAACTCAAAGCCACTCATTTAAAGCTCACTTCCTCCTTCCTTGAGTCTACAAACTAGTGCTAGGATCTCACCATCTCCAAGTACTATGGCAATTCCTCCTTTCAATGGGATCTTCATCTTTCGGTGTAGTGAGGAGGGGATTGCCCCATTAGGGTGAAGCCAAGCCCTTCCCTAGAGAATGTTGTAATTTGGGGTGATGTCCATGACATGAAACTCTACAATGGTTTCCATTAGCCCGTTCTTACAAAGGGTCTGGAAAGTGCCCATGACCTTCCTTGAAGTGTTGTCGTAGGCCCTTACAGTCAAGGGAGAAAGAATGATGGTCTCCATGTCTAGGCCAACAGTAAGGGCGGTCCTAAAAGGAAAAACATTCAAGGTGGATCCATTGTCAATAAGAACCATTGGGACCTTGGCACCTATGCATTCAATGGTGATTTGCAAGGGTCTAGTGTAAGTAGCTCCTTTGAAAGGGAGATCTTCATCGAAAAAAGCAAGGAGAGGGTGTGAGGAATCTTCAACTCCTATGAAAGACAAAACCTCTTGTGATATAGTTTCTATAGGTACTTATTTCCCATTCAAGGCGTCCAAAAGGGCCTTATAGTGTTTTTGAGAGGCCATGAACAAGCCCCATACGAACACATGAGCTTGGATCTTTTTCAATTGCATCAAGCCCATATCTTCCTCTTCTTTATCTTGTTTTCCTCTAGATTCTGTAGGCTTGGACCCTTCCCTTAGATCCCTACCAGGATGATCCTTTTTCAAAAAGGGTGGCTTGTTGTGCTTCGTACTCCTAGTGATATTTTCTACATTATCCTCCAAAACTATTTTCTTCAATTCTGTCACTCCTTCGGGAAGTATTCCCCATATCGCTATTACTTCCTTTAGGACTTCATCTTCTTCATCCCATCTTCCTTCGACTTCCACGACATTGATATTGACATTTGTAGTTTCTATCAACTTCAAGCAATCCCATTCAACTTCATCTACTGGCAACCAGTTTAGATATGGAGGGGAAGCCCTATGCTAATCGGGCAAAGGGTTCTTTTTAATGTTAGGTTTGGTAATGATGTTGGGATTTGGGAGGGTTCCATTGTCTGAGGTCTTGTGTTTTGTGTTTGAGGCGGAAGCAATTGTTGGTTTTGTGGCCGGATTTTTGGTGGTAGTGGCAATATTCAATGAGGTTCCAAGTGGAAGGTATGGGATTAGGCATAGGTGTGGGGTCTAAAGGCTTGATGAATCCTTTGGAGGATAGGTTTTCGTATGCTTGGATGAGGGTCATTCCTAAGTCGAAAAATTCTCAGCGAGCTTTCTTTGGGTAGGCTAGTGTTTGTTGGGGTATGATGGCACTTACATTTACGGGATTGTGTGCTTTAGTAGTGGTCCCACCTCCATATGTCTTTTTGGTTAGAGGCTTGCTTTCCCTTTTCTCTAATTGTCCATTATTAAGAGCATCTTCAATTCTTGTCCCACAATCACATAATTCTCTGAATGAGCTAATAGGCGATGGCAAAAGCTTACTATTATAAACCGGAAGCAAGTTATTGATGATCATATTGATTTGGTCTTTCTCATTTGGCCTATTGACCATTCTAGACGCCTTGGTCTTCCATCTAGTCATGTACTAGGAAAAAGTCTCCCCCACACCTTGCTTGGTAGTCTTTAAATCCCTTAGCATCACATCAATCATAGTGTTGAAGATGAATTGGTTCACAAATAACACTATTAGTTCATTCCACACCTTAGTTTTGCCTGGATCAAGGCTATAGTACCACCTTGATGCACCTCCCATGAGTGAGAGGGAAAATGCATGCAAAGTTTGCTTCTCATCTAGCCTCTTCATTTCAGCAATGCTAGGTACCTTCTTATGTGTTGCTTTGGATCCCCAGTCCCATCAAAATTTTTCGCATTGGAGATCTTGAATTTAGGTGGCAATGTAATAGAGGCCTTTGAGCTTACTCCCCCCATGTTATAGAGGTAGTCATCCATTCCTTGTGCTTTACGGAAGGCAAGTTGCATCTTTTCCATCTTTTCTCTCATAGCTACGGTTTCCGCGGTGAGCTTCTCAAATTGCTTGTTTCTTTCATACTCCACTTTTTCTTTTCCATCCCATTCTTCATCTTCCTCCTTATCATCATGGATTTCCACATGTGTGGATTTCTTGAGCTTAGATTCTTCCAACCTAGTGAGACACCCTCCCTTTTTCTTAAGGGCTTCTCCATGTTCTTCCAAAGCCTGAAGGATCTTTCACACCATTGGGTCTTCCATGGAAGTAGACATTGTTTCTTGAGAGATTTCATCTTCTTGGTGTGTGTCCTCAATCTTGATCAAGCGCCTTCCTTTCTCTCGAATCCAAATAAGAGTGGGGATGTGTTTTCTTGACTTTGGCAGTGCAATAATGCCTTAAAAGAAGCCTTATTTTCATTAAGTTCATGTCCCAATTAAAAGGTTCCTTTTAAACTTAGATGTTCTTAGAAAATTCTTAAGTTTATTTTAATGAAGGCCCAATTACAATGACACTCCCTTTCCTCTCATGGACCTTTGCCCCTTATTTCATTAGGGTTTGGCCCATTTACAATAAAAGCCCTCATCTTACTCCCATGGGCTTTCATTAGAATGCACTTAGGAATTTTCAACCCTTTGTCTCTAACTTGGGCTTACAATGTATTCATCACTTTTGGGCTTCCCATTCTTTATTCATTATTTCATCATTTTTTCTTGGGAAAGCCCTCTAGCTAGAATACATTGTAGCCTTCCTCTCAAAGTCTATGAAATTCTCATCATTTTGTAGCTTTGAAGGATGTTGGATGCTAAGTCCATAGCGTATTTGTTATCTTAGGCCCAAAGTCTTCTTTTTCAAAAGGGCTTTTTCCACTTGGGCCTACGATAGCAATTAAGCTATGGTCTGTAAAGTTGTTATTTACAACTATTTTGTGCTGGCTTTAATTCCGTGCCAAATTTGATTGTATTTTTGTTCAATTATATGTATCCTGTATTTTATGTGGGATTTTATTGCATGGGTTGTGTGTGAGAGAGAGTGTGAAGATTTAAGTTCTCATTGAAGACCAAGTGGATTTCGCGAGAAGATTCACGAGAAGCTATCCCGCGAAGTGAGCCACGTGCAGAGCACATGACTAGAATGCGAAGAGTCATGACATTTGGTTTTCACGAGTAATTCGCGGGTAAGGCCTTCTCGCAAAATACCCGTGAAACATTTTGTTTTTCTATTTTGGCATATCTACCACACCATGTCTTCACCCACACTATATATATCCACATTACCCACATATTGTAAGGAGTGCTTTTTAGAGAGAAACCCCTAGATATTACCCTTGAGAGTTAGAGATTGCTATACCTACAATCCTCTACACAATCCTTTATGGTTTTCCTCAACTCCTACCTCTTCATATCCAAATCCTTGAGAGGTTGATAGCCCAAACATTTACCACGCCCATTCTAAGTGTAAAGTGAGGTTTTGGTGTAGTTAGGAAGCATTGGAAGAAGCCAATCGTTTGGGGGATGCAATCGGGCTGAATTGCGTGATCCGGAGAGCTAGAGAAGATAAGACTTTGTCAAGTCAGTTGGTAGCAGGAGCTTGGAGGGCTCAAGTACATGAGGTAGACTAGGCTTGGACGGTCTTTTGTTATTCATGTAACTTATTCTCCAATGGATCGATTTACCACTTTGAGGGCAGTGGAGAGGTTTTTTGTCAAGTTCTTCAGTTTCCTCTTTGATAATACATCGCAGTGTTATTTTGTGTTTGCATCCTTCTTTCCTACTCTTTTAACTTTCATTTTATTGCTGTTATTTGATGAAAATGGCTTAGAGTAGTTTTATTGTTTGTTCGCTCGCATTTACTTTTATTTTACACTTAGTTAAGTTAGAGTAAAATCAACCAAGCCATAATTTTTATTTTGGGGTCTAAACAAGTTCTTGTGTTTTTACACAAATTCGAGCTTTCAATTGGTATCAGAGTGGGTGCACTTGTTATGATTTCATTACCTAAGTGTGATCCTAGACCCCTTTTAAGATGGATCGATCTCAATCGCTTAATGCTCTTCCATACTTTGATGGGAGCAATTATGCATTTTGGAAAGTCCGTATGAGGACATTCCTTTGTTCTATTGATGATAGTGTTTGGGACGCTGTTGAGATAGGATGGACTAGACCAGAGGCCACCAAATCCACTTGGGATAAGGCAGCTCTTGCAGCAGCTAATGCTAATAGCAAGGCTTTAAATGCTATTTTCTGTGGTGTTTCTCTTGACGAATTTCATAGGATCTCTTATGTTACAATTGCCAAAAAGGCGTGGCAAATCTTGGAGACGACCAATGAAGGCACCAAAAAGGTGAAGGGCACCAAGTTGCATATGCTTACTACATGCTTCAAGAAGTTGAAGATGAGTGAAGACGAGTCATTCAACTCATTTTATAGGAAGCTAAATGAAGTGGTGATTGGAAAATTCAACTTGGGTGAAAAGATGAAGGACTCCAAGATTGTGAGGAAAATTCTAAGATCATTGCCAGAGAGCTTTCGTGCAAAAGTTACTACCATCGAAGAGAGCAAGGACCTTGATGAGATTAAAGTTCAAGAACTCATTGGTTCTCTTCAAACCTATGAGCTATCTCTACCATCTCAAAGGAAGAGCAAATCGCTTGCCCTCAAGACAATCAATGAGAGATTGGAAGCTCAAGACTCCTCGGATGAGGATGAGGTTGAAAAGGAAGTGGCGTACCTTGCTAAGAACTTCCCTAAGTTCTTAAAGTTCAAGAGAGATGGGAAGTCTTTTAAGAAGGGAAAATTCTCAAATTTCAGGAAGGACAAGAAAGATTTCAAGAAGAAGGATTCCAAAGATTCTTCTACATCTCAAGTGGTCACGTGCTTTGAGTGCAAAGGGCATGGGCATGTGAAGAAAGAATGCCCATGTATTTGAAAGCAAAGGGTAAAGTTTTTGCAACTACCCTTAGTAACTCGAACAGCACCAATTCGGATTCGGAAAAAAGTTGCGACGGAGAAGGAAACTACTCCGCATTTATGGCTATTGCACTCGTGGACTCGTCGAAAGATTTGAGCCTTCTAATGGAAGAACTCGGTGAGCACACCGAAGTAGAGTCTATAGGGATTGGGGAAGAATTCGATGATAAAGATGAAGGAGTAAGGGGATTGCAAGAATCCTATAATTCTCTTCTTGAGAAGATCGGAGAGTATGCTAGAGTGGGTAAGGTAGCCATCAAAAAAATGAAGAAAGCTGAACAAGACTACAAGAGCATACTCGTCAAGTACACAGAAACGAAGTGTGAAGTTAAGGCGCTGAATGAAGAACTAACCCAAGCCTACTTCAAGATCAAGTTTCTTGAGCTTGAAGTGATTCAAGCTAATGCCAAAGTGGAGCATGTAGCCTCCAAGAAACTTGATGAGGTGCTTGCACATTAAGAGCTTTTTTCAGAAAAAAAGCGGTTTGCGATACACCAGAGAAAGCAGTTCAAGCGCCAATGTGTCCAAGGAGATAAAGTTTGTTAAAGCGAACCGATGGTAGCAACTCCAATTTTTGAGAATGTGAAGGTTGAGAAGAAGCCAAATGAAATTGTTTAGAAGGTTTTGACAAAACCTCAAAACCCTTTTGTTGCCAAACCCAAGGCTAAAGGGAAGTCTCTTCCAAAGTCTCAAAGAGGCCCTCAACTTCAACATTTTTGCCACCATTGTCGAATCTGAGGACACACAAGACTTAATTGCTATAAACTTCACACATTGAAGAAAGCGGATTCTCAAAGGCTAAGAGGACAAGGAAAGGGGAATTAGAACGCCAAGCAATCAAAAGGGCAAGAAGTTGGTTCCGATTTTGGTGATGTGATGAAGATAATAGATACCATCACTTCTTGTTTGGCAAGCTTCAGCCAAAAGTTTGAGAATCACAGCTCTAGTACCCAATCCTCTAGGGATATCACCCCAAACACATGTGTCATGTGGGTGAAGAAGGGTGCACATGCATAAGCATTAGACCATGTCCATGCATCAATTCTTTCTATATGTTGTGACTTTGGTTGGTTGTTCGCTTATGTTTTCATTTTAGCATGTTTCTTTTTCAAGCTTGTTTTGTACTTGTTTTTGTTGATCTTACTTTTCAAGTTCTGTTTTTGAGTGTGTTGAAAAATTCAAAAACTCATAAAAATTGAAAAATCTCCAAAAATTTTGATCGCTTGTGTTGTGTATATCACATGTGAGTTTGGCCTAGTATCTTTGTATTAATGGTGTAGTGCATTTATGAGCTTAGCTTATCATGTATGCACATCTATCTTTGTGGGAGAAATCTTGACATCTATGTGTGATTGTTGTAAATCAATCTTCAAGCTTGTCATGACTGATTAGTCAATAGTCTTGACGGTTTTGATTCATACATAGACTTGTGCCTATATATCTTCCCACACCTTTATGTTTTTACTTTATAGCTCAACCAATGTCAAATCTCAAAAAGAGATAATGAGTTGCAAAAGTCGTTGCACATATTGTTATTTGACTAGGAAAAAGAGAAAGTGACTTGTATTGAAATGTATGGTGCCCAAAAAGCCAAAGGCTTACTCACAAAATTGAAATATCAAAAATTTCAAGCATCGATCTCAAAATGAGATGTATTGTTCTTAAATGATCAAAAGTTTGAGTTGAAAGAAGCCAAAAGTAAAGCTTCAAAGATATGTAATCATTTTCTTGTGGGAGGTCATATATGTTCATTTCTATAATTGAGGTAGACCACTTGACTTTGTACTAGTTGTGTATGACTTGATTGAATTGATCATTGAAGTTTTACCCTAGCCTAAGGACTTTTCCACATTTGATACACACACAACACACAAGTCTATTGTTCAATGAGTGCTTATTTCATTTGTGTGATTGTACATGTTCAAATGTGATGTGTATACTCAATTGCTTGTCGATCAAACCCAAAAATATTTTTGAGTATTTTATATATTTTTGAAAGTGTTTTTATGCTTTTTGTGTTTTGAGTTTTTGTTCATATTGCATATTTCATGTTTTTCATCAAAAACTCCTTCAGATGCATTTTCGCGAGAAGCTTCGCAAGTAAGCTCTTCCCGCGAAAATGAGAAAGGCAAAACTTGAAAACACAAAATTTTCAAATAGAAACTTTTGCGACTGTCTCGCGAGGAAATCCTACCAGTGAAAATTTTTGTGCTTCAGTGGCAATTTTCATGAATAACTTTGCGAGAAGTTAACCTGTGAAAAACGTGTGTTTTCAATTTTTAAGGGTTGATCATGATAGTTTTTCAAACATAAAAGCTTTGCCTCCCTCAAGTCTCTCTCAACCCTAAACCTATTTTCTCTCAAAAACCCAACAAAAACTCAAGTGAAATCTTGTCAAAGTCTTCTCTAAGGTATGTTTGATCACTCTTTTCTCTTTATTTCCTTAGATTCCAGGTTTTGCATGAGTTGGGTATATTCTTGAAAAAGGGTTGGGAAACTTTATTTTTGTGCAAATTTTTTTTCAATTTATTGATTGGGCTCTGTCCCATTTGCTTTGTTTGTATTTGTGTTGGCCCCTTATTGCATTTTAACGTGTATTTAGGCAAGATTTACACATGTTCATGCATTGCTTACATGTTAGTTGTGTTGGTGCATACCATGTGTTCGATCAAATGCCCAAATGGCATTTTGGTGTTGTTTTGGACTTCGATGAGTACCAAACTTTGGGGATTACCATGATTATACATGTTTATCATGTTTTGATCATTGGTTGTGTGTTTTACACAATTTGACCCAAATGTGCTTAGTCATGCCTTGATCATGCATCACATATGCGCACCACATGCACACTTAATGCACACACTTGTTCACTTGTCATGTTTTGCGTATCACTCATGCTAGATAAATGTTGTTACATGTTTAGCACTCACAACATGATTTTGTGACATTGTTTGTGTTCTTTTTAGGACTTTGTGTTTGTTTTATGAACTAACTTGGTACTAATCAAGTTTGTGTTCTTGTTTTTTGTGTTTTTTTTTTGCACTTGTTCCTTTGTGTCTTGTGACTGTTATTGCAAATGTCTCCTACTAAGCATTCGTCCTCAAAGAAATCATCTAAGTGTCCATGCTTTGACTCAGAAAACTTTCGAAGCATTGAGGCAGACTTAGCCTACAATGACTTCTACAAAAGGGCCCCGATCATCATGGAAAGGGTTGTAAATATGGAGACCCTTGAAAACACTTTCATTCTTGAAGTGTTCAAGGAGAGGACTTGGACAAAGCTACTGAACCCTAGTGGGAATGTGTTTGTCAAAAACATAAGGGAATTCTTCGCAAATGCCCTTGTGGAGGGGGAGCATATAAATTGTTGGGTGAGGTAGAAAGAATTTTCTATCATGAAGGAAACTATCCAAGAGGCATTGGAAGTTTGTCCACCATCTCAACAAATTTCTATCCAATATGATGACAGATTGGATTCTCTTGAGCCAACTGCGAAACTCCTTGGTGGTAATCTTAAAAAGAAGTCACTGAACATCGTTCCTTTCACCCCAGAGATGAGGACATTGGCCTATATAATGCTTTCCAACCTCTAACCAGTGACAAACTTGACCACATTGTCCAGTCAAAGAGCTGTTTTTCTGTATGATCTCTTCACACATAAGGAGATTGACATATGCAGTCACATCTACTACCTCTTAACCAAATGCATCACCAAGAAGAATTCGAGAACAGTCTTGCCATTCCCAAGTCTCATCATGGCTTTTATATCAAGAACAAGGCTGAAGTTTCCGAGTGGTCTTACCATGGTGCAAAGGGGCTATCCGATTAGTGCTCAAACAATGACTCGAAGCTAAACCCATATCACCGGACCAAAAACTGAAATTTCTCAAAACCCAGGGGATAATGTTGAGAAAGAAGGTGGGACACGGAGGAAGGGATAGATAGGTTCACATCAACCCTAGAAGGCTCAGCACAACCCTTTTCCTAAGCACAAGCATGGGGACCCGATTGCATTGATCGTCTCATTGTACGGGTTGAGTAGATGTATGGTATGCTAGAGTCACATTTGCAGCACACCATCGATTAGTTCACCTACATTGAAGGACAAATCATTGCAATCTCATCTCAGATTGATGACATGATGATGGAGCAGCAGTGGCAACAGCAAGATGGCTCCGAATACAGGTCTAAGCAGTTCTAGCCTCTTTGGCCATTCCGGTCAAAAAGTGGGAGAAATTTGAGGGGGAGCTACATAGTTTGAGGGGGAGCATAGCATTACATTTCATAGATATTGGTTTAATTTGGTGGTGGTTTAGTAGTTTACTTTGGTTTTAGTAGTCTACTTTTTTTACCTTTATAGTTTTTATAACTCTTGGATATTTACATTGCTTTCTTTTAAAACTTTAAAGTACTTTAGTTTAAAAACTTCAGTTTATCTTTACTACTTTGTTTATGTATCCTTGCTTTGTAGCTTTTTAAGTACTTTTAGATTATCTATGCATTATCTTTAATACTCCACACTTGCGCCTTTGTTGGATCTTGTATCCTTGATGCAAAAACTTAGTGTTTTGCATTGGTTGTGTGTTGGACATGCAATTTATTTATTTATTTATTTATTTTGCATTGTTCTTAATTGCATTGCGTGTCCGGATGATCATTTACTAGCTAAATGTTCATTGTAGTTATTCTTTAATGACTGTTCATGTTTGATCAAGTTATGCTTCACTGATTATATCTTGTTTAATACCTAGATCGCATTTTACTTACTCCTATACGTACCTTGTGTTCAACTTGTCATAAGCTTAATGAAAGTTTTGTTTGTGTGCAAGTGTTTTAGGATACAGGTGTATACATGCAAATGCTACACAGCTTCTAGATTAAATGTGAGTGAGTTTTGCCATTGTTCCTTGTGGTGGGCCTTTTGTGATTTTGGGCTGGACTGCCTCCTGCTGTACTGAGGCCCAAGTGTTCTAGATAAGAGAGTTGGAATCGGTCCAATTGCAACTCACCTTGGTTTGGCCTATGCACAAGCTAGGCCCCGTTTGCCGAAACTTCAGTCAGATACCCATGGCAGGCAAAGCTATAGGGGGTTACAGCAGACACATACAATATGACAATAAAGGCAATATGCTTCTCGTTAAACAGAATAAATTAGGAATCCTTAAGCAAAGTAGGAAAAAGAACGGTATAAGAGACACGTTATAAGTGAGATTACAAAGGCGAGAAAGGAAATAATCTTGATAAACGACGAAATCAAAAGGAAAATGTTAGTTTATTGTGTTCAATTGTGTTTGAGAACTAAGGCCAAGGAGGGCACCACTTCCTCAACGTGGATAACCTCACCTGCTGCAGAAACTATCCACTTTAAGGGAACGGGCCTGAATGGCTTGTGCCCAAATAAATCTTTATCCTTAACAAAGGGTAGGCTTTTAGAGGGAAAGAATGGATTAGCCTATTGGTGCATGCTTGCCATTCTACATTCTCTGTTTTTTCTTCCTGATTCTCTATTTTTGTTATTTTTTATACTTTCTCTCTTCCTTTCTTTCTTTCTCAGTGCTTACCCATGTAGTGATGTTGTAATTCTCTCCTAGTAGTTACTATTGCCGTGATGATGATACTGTGCACAGCACTGCAGGCCGTGACTAGCTTTTACCATTTTAGCCTTTAACTACTTTTGTCTGGTCTGGGTGTCCTTGCTGACCACCACTAGTTTGTCAGCTATCTAGCCACCACCACTTACTTGTGTTGGCTGCGCCACTCCCCATCACTAGACAAAGAAGATTATTTTGTTTGCTTGCTCACCGTGGCATTCTTCTCCACCATAGTGTGGGTGTTCTCTCTCTCTATCCCTCATGGCATGCAGCTAGTAGTTTCAACTCATCCTTACTTTTTTTGGATGGTAAGTCATCCCAGCAGAACATTACTCCCAAAAGAATCTGAGGATGACCCACTACTCCTGTATTGGCTGGGTACAGGCTAGCGGTGTCTGGGCCTTCGCGTGCTCTAGTTCTGTGTACATCCAAAGCTTGTTCGCTACTCATGCATTTGTCGTGGTCTAGAGGCTCATTTGTGCATTCTGCCGCTCATCCTTGACCTCCTATGGCGTGGACTGTTTTCTAATTTCTCATTCCTTATGGCTTGCTTCTCTCAAGGGCTGGACCTTGTTTGATTGAGGACATTTCTTTCTTCAGCCTACTTTTTTGCTCCTTTCATAGTCTTGTTACCATTCCTGTCATGCTACTCTGCTATTCCTGCTGTGGTGTTATTTAACCCCAGCTTGCTGGGCCTTTTTTAGGCCGCTACGTATTCCTCTCTCAATTGGCTATAATGACCCAATATGGTCATTGGATTTATACTCATGTTACTTTGGGCTTTCTCGACCCATTACATTGCTTATGGGCTTCTTTATCCCATTCCTTTCCTCTTTGGGCATCCTTGGCCCATATGCTTTCCTTTGGCATCCTTGGCCCATTTTCTAATTCTACATTCTCATGGGTTTTTACTAACTCTTTTGGACTTTCCCAGCCCAATTACCTTATCATTCATCCTTCGAGCCCATAGGCTTTCCATCAACCCCTTACTTTCTTACTTCATTACTCCAGGCTTGCTGTGGCCCATTCTTACTTTTCTACATCACATAATACCCATAGGTTTACTACTTCTCTCTCTGGGCTCCTTTAGGCCCATTTGCTTTTCTTAAGGCCCATTTATTTACTTTATGGGCCTATGATCCATTATTCCTGTCATTCTAGCTTAATGGTTCTTCTATCAATCCACTAACTCTTTTCTACCCATATTGTTAGGCTTTTTCCTATTGCTGGGTTTCCAAAATGTGCATCAACAATTAGCGCTCTAAGCATATGAAGTGCTCCTGCGGTTCATATGCAAACAAAAAGACTTTCTTGTCCTTTTTGTCTTTCCTTCTTCTTCTTTTTTGCGGGCTTCTTTCAAACAGTGGACCCCAAATTTTTTTTCTTCTTCTTGCTGTGAATAGTGTTGTCTCTTCAAATTTCCTAGTTTAGCAATTATTTTGAAACACAACCTCCACTTCATTAATTCCACCCTATATCTGATGGCTAACCCATCGCATCCTTTCCTGCCAGCATTAATGATATTGGTACTTAAGAGAGATTCCCTTCATATTCCAAACACTTTCTCCCTTTCCTTTCCTTCACCATGTCTTCTCCCTCAAACATTGCCTATCTACTCTGATCAACCACTCTGTCATGACACCAACAAAAAGCCAAGGTTCTTCCCGCCGTAAGGGGAAAGAGATTGCTTCTGATGATCTTGCCATGCGAGAGGTAGGCGAAGAGACCACCCATTCCGAATCGGACCGTTCGAATGAGGAGGAGGCACGACACGATCCCGATAGTGAATGCGCTCCTCTTATGGACTCGTAGTATGATACCCATGCCCATTTTCCAGAAGTTTTCGGTGAGTACACGCCGTCGCTGCTGGGCCGTGTGTGGCTTGCCCTTTGCCGTCGCAACACGAATGTATCTTGGGCTCCATTGGCTTCTTCGATTCCCGATCTTGTTATCCGCCAAGGTATTTCATTCCCCGTGCCTATTCTCTTCGAAATTAGATTGGGTACTGCTTTGGGTTGGAAGGAATAGTGGACAAGGAGTTGTTTGACATAGGTTTTATGGAGTCGCTACAGTGGGCCAGTGTGTTGAAGGCCATTGTCTCGTCACGCTACTTATCTAACTACACAGATTTGTTCAATCTCTGCCATTTGGTTCGCTGGTGGTGTTCCGCCACTCATACTTTCTTTCTTTCTTTCTTGCGGTAAGATCACCGTGACTTTGGAAGACCTGGCAAACCAATTGCTTTTGCCCATTCTTGGTGATGTTGACCTTGGCGCCTTAGAGCTTTCTCTGGAAAAAGAGGCCATAGAGGCCAAGTGGAGGAAGGGGATGAGTGGCAACGTGAAATTGTCACACTAGGTTAGTTCTTTCTCTTAGGCCTCCGTTGCTGCTCACATTTTGGCTCTGTAAGTTTATCTTTGGCTCTCATCCCTACTATGCTGTGAAGCCCTTGTATTTTCGATTAACCATTAAGATATCCGCTGGGGTGAGTCTGCCATTGGCATCCATGTTCTTGGGACATCTATATGTTCAATTGGATATCTTGCAGAGTAATGAGGATCAGGCGGGTTCTTGCCATATAGTTACTTCCTCTGTTCATAGTACCATTCTTCAGCACCTTATATATAAGCGTTGTGCTAGGCACTTGGCAAAGTGTAGACCTGTTCGTTTTGCCAAGGTGAGATACCAATCATGTTTGAGAGTTATCATTGATTTTTGTGGCCAGTTTGAGTATGATTTTCCATTGGCTTTTCATTAGGTTGGTCTGAAGCCGATTAGGCATCTTGCTGTTGAGTTCTTTGATAAGGGAGTTAGGTTTTCTTGTAGAGCATACAGAAAATTTGGGTACAGGTTTTACATGTGCTAATTTTGTGACGGGTCCTTTTGTTGATACTGCTGGGACCACTACCCCATTGACTGGCTTTGAAGAGAGGGGTATCACTTACTTGGCAACTACTAACACTGGGTGGTTGCCTTATCTGGTTGATGAGGGTGTTAGGTTCGTGCACTATTTTGCTGACAGGGTGACGAGGTAGTTTGGGCTGGATCAAGATATTCCTAATGACCTTTCTTCCCTTATGGAGTCTCCTATTTTTGTTCGGCCATTCCTGTGGCACACTGCCTTTGAGTTTTGGAGCAGGCATTTTATTGCAATTACTATTCCAGGTTCATAGAGAGAGAGGGTATTTGTACTGCTGCCATGCACGAGTACTGGCAGGCTGTGACAACCTCATTTGAGAAAAAGTTGTTGGGCAGCCACGAGTTTTCTCTTATTCCTCTTGATGGACTTAGTGTAGTTATTTCTGCCAACTCTCAGCTGCTTCAGCCCACTAAGTTTGTGTTGGCATACGCTAGGAAGCAAAGTCGGTCTGCTATATTTGAGTGGGTTGAGGAGAAAAGAGGGTGGTTCTGGCATGCCGGTGACTATCCCATGGGTTGGGAGAAGAGAGTGTAGGTGATAAACATCTCCATGCTTGTGAAGAAAAGTTATGCATTTCGGTCCACCTCCTGCTTCCACCACTACTAAGAGAAGAGTATGTTATCTCTAATTTTACTTTTTCTTCATTATTTTTGTATAGGGCTTTCCTGCGTCTAATCCTATATACTTGTTGGCTAATTCCTTTTTTCTTGTCTCTTTTTTTTTTCTTTTGCAGTTTAAGCACAAGGAAGATAGGTCTACCACCCATCCTATATTGCTTGATGAGCCCGAGTCTGAGGTATGCCTCCCTCTCTTCCTTTTCTTTTTGCATCATTCATGATTATGCATTTCTCTCCTTCTCATTTTCTTCCCGTTTCTTTTCTATGTTTCTCAGGCCGAGCCTGAGCCTATCTCTATATATCACCCCACGGCTGATGAGATTTCTGCCTCCATAGGCACACCCATGGAAGGTTTCTTTGATGGGGCTGATGTGATGTCTAAGACCATGGCTTCTGCCACTCCTGCTGCTGTACAGGGAACTCCTGCTGCTGCATAGGAATTTCTTGCTAAGGCTCCTATCCTTTCCACTGAGCAGGTACCTAAAGATGAGGGTTCTCATACTGAGAGGGTTAGTGAAACTACTCCCATTCTTGCTGAGACACTTTCTCAGACTGAGGTTGCCTCTCTTGCCAGACCTCTCGTTATCTCTACTAGTGATCCTTTTGCGGCTCTATCTCAGGTCGTGAAGGATGGCTCCTCTTTGGTGGTTACTACTTCTTCCATCCCTAGCCCTGCTACACGTGGGTCTGATGCAAACTTGTCCTTTGAGGGATTTGATGAGGTTCTTGACGATTCCGATGATGAACTTGCCATGAAGAAGAGGATTTCTAATTTTGATGAGGAGGATGGTGGTGACCATAAGGCCGAGTAAAGTTCCCCCTTTTTCTCTTTTTATATGCATATCTGTATAACCTTCTTATGTAATCTCCCCTCACTTTATATGTCTGTTTTTCTAGTTGCAGAGACTTTTGAGGAGCCAGAAGTGGCAGCAGACATAGCAATGCACATAGCCACTCCTCCTGTCGCACTTGTAGCACCCGTGTCTACCGTACCTGTAGTACCTGCTTCTACCATACATACGGTACCTACTTCTGCCATTCCTATAGCACCATCACCAGTTCCTGCTATCTCCACAGCCCTTATTCTCGTGGGTCCTAGTATGTTTTTCTTTCTCTTATCTCCTTCTTCTTTTCTTCATTATAAGTTCATTCTTCTTGCTCCATGGTTTCTCATACCACGTTTCATGCTCCTTACCAGGTTCGATTCTCACTCCCCCTTCTCAGTTTGATGTGGGCAACAATTCTGCCATAGTTCCAGACCTTATGGGTGAGGTTGCAGCCTTCTTCACTCAATTTGATTAGCTTAAGGTTAATGACCTCGATCCCACGGGCTTCTGGAGTTTTAGGCCTTTCTATGTTGACTTCCATGGCTTCAGAGTTCTTGAGAATTGTGCTTCTCATTTGGAGGTGGTCTATAGCAGTTGTGGTGACTTCATGCAAGGATACTGCCTTGGCCATTCTGCTAAAGAGCACTTTTTGAAGCTGCTGGGGAGCGTGATGAACGATATTGAGCATAACTTCATTGACACCGTTTCTACCAAGAGGAGCCTACAGTGGAGGGCTGTGGTACAGGAGCTTGTTAGTGTGGGCTTTGCTGTGGAGTTCATTCTGGACCATCTTCATGAGATTGCTCGGGTTCTGAGGAGGGAGGTGGCAGACTTAGAGGATCATCGTGAGCGCCTTTTTTCTAGCATTGGTGGATCCAGCCGCTTTGGAGATCAACCTCTTATTTCTAAGTTTCATTGATGATGTAGTTTCCCTTTATTTTCCTTCCCTTATTTCTCTATCTAGTACACTTTATGTTTTCCTATAGCACTTATTTGGCAAGTCCGATATGACTGCCATAGTTTGGGTTTGTAACTATGATGCTACATTTTGTTATTGCTTTTGGCTATTGCAATGACATAGTATGCTTTCATAATACTTCATACTTTTTCATTACATACTAATAAAAGCATATTACAATCATGGCTTGTGACATAGTCACTTGAAGGAAAAGGAAATATAAAACTCATTAAACAAAAAGGGTAACTACATAACTTTTTCTTTTAAGCATAATAACGTTTTAGCCATTTGCCATTGATGGGATCCATCAGATCTCTGCCATTAATCTAGGCCAAATGGTAATACCTACTTGCATGTGCCTTTCTTATCACAAGGGGTCCTTCCCATTTTGGTGAAAACTTAGATGGTCCTGCCATACCTCGCCTAACGTGGTCTGCTGCCTTTAACACGAGTTGTCCTTCTACGAACACCCTCTTTTTAGTCATTCTACCATAGGCTTCAGTCATTCTTTGTCTATATCTGCAGCTACACTCTTAGGCCTCTTCCCTTTTTTCAAGCCCTTCTAGGTCTTCATATCTTTCTGCCATAAAGACTCATTTTTCTTTTTCTTTCTCCCATATCTGCATAACTCTTAAAGATGGAGTCATCACTTTTGCCGAGCTCATTACCTTTGTCCCGTAGACCAAGGAGAGGGTGAAAACCCTGTGGCTAACTTTGGTGAATTTCTGTAAGCCCAAAGAGCATCTGGCAGGTGCATTGCCAATTCTCTTGTATATTCTTGGCTCATTTTGCTGATGATCTTTATGAGGGTCTTGTTTGTCGCCTCCGTCTGCCTATTTCCTTGAGGGTAATAGGGCGATGAACGATGGTGCTTGACTTGGTAGAATTCTATCATTTTCCTTACATCACTCTTGACAAAGGGTGTGCCATTGTCACTGATAATCCTATGGGGTACCCCAAACCTAACAATTATGTTCTCTTTGATGAAGTTTGCTACTTCTCCTCCTATGGCTTTACGGAGTGGCACTGCCTCTGCCCATTTGGTGAAGTATTCTGTAGCCACTAGGATCCATATGTATCCATGCAATGGTGGCTTAACTGGCTCCACTAAATCAAGCTCCCAAGTGTGAAAGGGCCATGAGGTGACCATGCTGTGTAAGTTTTGCGGATGAGTGTGAATCAGGTTGGCTTGTACTTGGCAGCTGTGGCATTTTTTTACAAATTTTGCTGTATCTTCCTTCATGGTAGCCAGTAGTAACCCATTTGTAGCAGGCATCTGTACAACTTTTTCTTCCCCTAGTGTTCCTTACACTCTCCTGCGTGTACTTCTTTTATCATCTCTTTTACTTCCTCGGGACCCAAACATCATAATGGGAAAAGGACTCCGTTATGCAAAAAGTAACGTGTTGTCAACCTCTTAAGCTTTTATCTTTCACTGTGCTTTTGTGGCAGGATACCTTCTATCAAGTACTACATGAATGGACTTCTCCAGTCTTCGCTAACGAATACAGTGTAACTTTCCTCTCAGTCTACTGCAAGCTGGTAGGTCTCGCATTGGGTTTGGACTTGATCTGCGTCCTTACCCATACTTGGCCAATAGAAACCTGCCCTTAGTAGTATGCGGTAAAGATTGACTTCTTCGCATGATCCGCAGGTCTTATCATGCACTTCCTTTAACTTTCTTTGGGCCTTCTTCTGCCCCATGCATCTGGACAGAACCTTACCTGGCATTCTGCGATACAACTCTCCCCTTACTAGGGCATAGTCTTTTAGTGCCTTTAATTCTGTCATGTCTTCTTCATTCATCAAAGCTTTCTTTATACGAATTGACAGGAATTTAGACCCCTTAAATAACCAGATTGCGTAGCCTAGATTAATTAGCCAAGTTGTTACTTAGTCAAATTAAGCAATTCTAGGTTAAAACAATCCAAACAATCATATCAAGAATAATAATGCAGCGGAAAATAAATAACACAAGATATGATCACCCAGGAAACCATACGGTAAAAACCTGGGGAGGATTTGACCCACCTATCCTCAAGGCTAACCTGAATCCACTATGAAAGAATCGAAGTTCATACAAAAGGACTACAAGCTCTCCGCTCGACTTCCTAATGCTACCCTCCAGTAGAACTTCCTGACACGACCACGCGCAGGCTCCGAATCCACGGACTACTTCTTTCTTGAATTCCTCAATCAGCTACAAGCTCCCCGCTTGCTTTTCTTTTAAGTTCCAATGGTTACAACGGTAATGATCTTCAAGATGTTGAAATCATCTCTACCTTGAAAACCCTAAGTTTTGTGTAAAGGAAAGCTCCTCAAAGATCTCACAAGAGATTCACACAAAACCGCAATGTATGAGCAACAAAGTAATATGGACAACCTTCAAAAACGTGGCTAAGGTTTAGTTTATATACCTAGGGTAAAAACATAAAACCCTAAACGTTTAATGAAGTAGGGCTGAGTTGGAAATTCTGCAAAAAAATCAACCCGTGCGATTTTCGATCGATCGAGTCTATTCTTCGATCGATCGAGCCAGGCCGAAAGTCCCAAATACTTCTGCAGCCACTCGATTCCAACTTTACAATATTAAACCAACTTTGAGCAAGTCTAAATAAGACTAAATACAATGTTTTGATCATGGTTTGCCAACATTACAAATTAGAGTTCTAAATACATAAAATCCTAAGACCTTAGAACCTAACAAACTCCCCCTTTGGCAATCCGTGACAAAACCCTAAATAAAAGCTCAAAGTTTTACAAGTAAAAAGCCCTTTACAGAGATAATGCTCATAAATTCAAATTCAGCCTAACTACTATCCATCAGTTGCAAATGTAGACAGCAGCTTAGTTGAATCAACCTGTATAATCCTGAAATACTCAACAAATGCATAAACGCATGTGTGACAGAAAAGAGTAAAACAACAGGTATAACATTCTTGTAAGATTCACACAACACAAAATAAAGACATATACGAATGATCAACTCAATCAATATAAATCAATACGCAGTGAATCACAAAACAACAAGAATAAAAAAAAAAAACATGTATATCAATCAATGTTACTCCCCCTAACATGAATATCCCCAAAAATGATATACAAAGTGAAGCACCTAGATACAATCTAAAAACTCCACAAGCTCCTCTAAAACAAAAAATCTCCCCCTAACTACAAAAACTCCTCTACAAGACAAAACTCCACTCCCCCTTTTTGTGACGGAATGCCAAAGGGCAATCACAAGTCGCCATCAAAAGGAGGTGGTGAGGATGAATGAAGACGCGCAAAATCAGCTCGGAGAGCACGAATCTCGTCCAGCAAGTCCACCAAAATCTGACCATGAGCCGCCTGAACGGTCATGACAGTCTCCAAAGTACGACGAACATCGAAGTCGGCCGAAGGAGGTGGAAGACCATCAGCAGCAGCAGCATCATCACCAATTGGATCAAGAATATCCTCACCAGCAAGACCTGCAGAAGAAGAAGGAGGAGGTGCGCTATTAGAGGGCTCAGACCTAGGGTGTTTAGAACCAGCTCGAAGATGAGCAGCCCTCTGTCTAAGAAAAGACGCACCTATAGGAGCTATCACATGAACGGGCTCAGAGGAAGGAAAGCCACTAAGATCAAGATAGAGAAGAATCCTGTGAATGAAAATAGGATGTACAAGAGCATGAGCAGAAGATGAACTCCTATAAACATCGTTCAAAGAACAAAGAAAAAGATGGTGAAAACTAATAGGAGTATCAGTAACCAGAGCGTACAAAAATACACACCTCTCAAGAGGAATAGTGTGAACATGGGAAATGGGCCAGATAGAATGACAAGCTATCCTAAAGAACAGATAGTGTAACCTAGAGAGCTCAGCAGAAGTGATCCGAGGATCAGAACCCCACTGGACAGTAGTACTAGTGATGTAAGACAAAACATCGCTAATCTCGGGAGACTCATCATATGGATAGACAGGATGCTGGACCAACGGTACCCCTAGAGCATCAGCCACTATCCGAGGAGTAATGGAGTACTCTACGCCTCGTATCCAACTCTTTACTAGAGTGTTGGAATCATAGATGCGGATAGAGATGTTCGAATAGAACTCTCTAATCAAGGCAGAAGGTGGAGGAGGATCAGAAACATCCACCAAGGGTAACCAGCCCCGACGCTCAAAATTTGCCCTAATGGCAGGATCGAGTTCATCTAACAACACAGAACGCTCAGCCCAAATCTTTCTCCTAATGTTTAGCTTCTCAAAAATCTCTTGGTTTTTCTCACTCGAAAACTTCTCACGATCAAAGGATGGAGGGGGTGAAGGAGAAGGTGAGGGAACATTCCTACGGGCTCTAGTCTTCCTAGGCATAGTGCTAAGGAAAGGACAGAGACACAAAGTGAAAACCACAAAGAACAAGAGAAAACAAAACCAATGGCAAACTGCAAATTAGCACAATAAAGAATATAGAACAAAAAAAAATCTATATGATGCATGAACAATAAAATGTTGTGATGCATGATCTAATGCAGTAAACAATTAAGTTTAATTGAGAGTAATTTGACAAAATTTGGCTTGAACAGGGAATTTCTATCAAAAAATCCCAAAAATTGAAAACCACTTGTTGAAATTTTTAAATATAATGATGAATTGAGCATTACAAAACACATCACATAGATTATAATGCTTAATTACAACAACACAACAAGCCAATTTCATCAACTTCTACCCAATTTAACAAAAGCCCCAATTCGGATCAAGAACAAACCCTAGATTTTTCAATTTTTCACCAAACTCAAAATTGATCAAATTAACCACTAAGGATCATTTTTATAATGTGTCCCCACAAAAACCCAATGATCAATTGCATAAAATATGGCTTGAATCAAATGAAAATCCCAAAAATGCAAAGTGCGAAAATCGCCCCTAAATGCATGAATATATGCATGAAATGATGAAAATTAAATCAAAATGAAGGGCAAAAGAGTCTTACCGGCTTGAGGAGAGAGAGATTTTGCAAAAACTTCGGAAGAAAACGACAAAAATCGCAATGTGGAGCCTTGCCAACTCGGAGAGAGAGAGGAAAAAGTTTGAAAAGTTTGAATAGTGATTTTGAAAAAGTCATATCTGAACTTTTAAAAAAGCTTTTCCACGATATTCGATCAATCGAAAATTACATTCGATCGATCGAAACGCACAGTCATTTTAAGACAAATGAGAGCACTTTTTCGATTGATCGAAAAACAGGCTGGATCGATCGAAATGGGCAGAGGCTCACTGAATTTTTAGAAAAATCACAGTTTTGAAAAACACAAACCTAATTTTGAAAATAACTCCTCAAAGCATTAAATTGAAGAAACAAAATGCATGAGTATGAGATGGAATGCTCTTTCAAAAACCCAAAATTTTGAAGCCAATTTTCTCAAAACAAATTTCAATCATTCTCTCATTGAATTTTCTCAAGCAACAAATATGTTGTTCATAAATCTCAAGATATTTTCAAACTTGGTTGGTCAGACCAAAAACACACACACTAGCATGTACAGTGTTTAACAAAGAGTAACTTGTGTAGTGTGTGATACTAGCAAAAACTTGAGATACATGTGAAGTGATATGTGAATAGCAATCAATCACAAAGTCTATAAAATTCATCACATAGAATTTAAAAGAGACTATCACCTAAAGAGTTACATCCTATAACTCCCACATCTCCTAGAGCAAAAGCTTGCAATCATGTAAGTTTCTTGTATTTTGCCCCATTATTTAGGTGAAATTTGGCATCAAGCCTAATAGTACACACCAGTTTTAAGCATTAAGCATTTAAGCATTTAAAGAGGCTACACCTTATGATCTTTTTGTGCATGTGCTACACTTTCTCGAGCACAAAATCTTATGATATGCACTAAGGTGTTCATGATTGGCTAGTGAACAGTGGTGAGATGGTTATTTATGCCTTTTTCAAAAGGATCAAGTCCGACAGTCAAATAACATGTGACTTCAAGATTAAGACAAAGTGATAAACACCATAAACTGTTAGGATTGGTGCCCTTAAATCCTATTGTAAGATGCTATGTATAATATTAAGTGTGACATTGTGTTTGACATTATGTATGACTTAATATTATGTTTAATAAATTTGTTTTATTATTATCTGAAATAATGGTAACATGAATATTCAGACATTATCATATAGTCCATGAGATGCATAGTATGTGATTTATGTGAAGAGTCACAGAAGATATAAATCACAAGTTCTTTGTAAACTCAGAATTATAGTTCGTAGTTGGTAATGAAATTGGGCATTTCATCTGCGAAGACTATAACATATCAACTACGATGATTTGTCTTGATCATGGAAGTGGAGACTTCTAATTGATGTGTTAATATGTTTTAAGAGTTAAGACATATTGAACTGGACCGCTGTGAGATTTATTATTCTCCTAAAAACTGTCAAATGAATAATAAATCTCACGACTTGTATTTGCATGAACTCTTAATCCTGAGAGAATAATGAACCTGATCATGAGGTGTAGGTTGCTTTGATATATCAGGAGTGAGATCTACAGTTATGGTCAAAACCTCAGTATGTTGGGCAGCTACATTTAGTGTTGATGGAACATGTATTCTCAAGATGGAATTCATAATCTCTTAACGGAGATATAAAGTATTCCCTTGAGGTAAGTTTAATGAGTTTGTTATTCAGAGAGTTAGGCCTAACCACTTTAGTAAGACTAAAGTATATATTTATGGAATTGGATTTCATAAATATATAATGAATAACATTAAAGGATTAAACCGGGTACTCAAGGATTAAGATGTAGTAATTTACAAAGTGGCAGTCTACATTAATGACTTTGTATTACTACGAATATTTTATGAAGGGGTTGCATGTATAATAAAGTCTTGGGATATAATTTATAGATAAGGCCTAGAGTGCAACTATATTTTTATAATGGTATTAAATATAGTTAATGGTAACTTTGGACTTGTCAAGAGTTGACAGAAAAGCCCAAGGCCCATTGGAGCTAGTGTCTTATTGGTCCCTTTTGGTCCCACTCCAAGCCACACACTTAAGCCCAATTGGTAAGGCCCAAAAGGCTAGCCCAATTAGATAAATTGGTTAGATACAAAGGGAAAAACGTACAGAAATAGAGAAGTGTGAAAAACAACATGGAAATGGTGTGGATGTTAGTTTTTGTCACTCACAAGTCATCCCTTTGTTATCAATTGAGAGACCACACATCTTGGGCGTTAGTGGAATTGGAGTGAAGATTAAAAGTAGTCCCAAGTGTTGGTTATAAAGATAAATGCAGCGGAAAATAAGTTTTAAAACGGATCTACTTTATTCGATATTGATAACACGTACAAAGTAAATTTCAAAATTAGAGAACAAGAGATCGTACCTTGAAGCGGTGAATTTCAAAACAAAGATTGAAACACTTGGGACTACTTTTAATCTTCACTCCAATTCCACTAACGCCCAAGATGTGTGGTCTCTCAATTAGTAACAAAGGGATGACTTGTGAGTGACAAAAACTCACATCCACACCATTTCAATGTTGTTTTTCACACTCAGAAAAATCTGAACGTTTTTCCTTTTGTATCTAACCAATTTATCTAATTGGGCTGGCCTTTTGGGCCTTTCCAATTGGGCTTAAGTGTGTGGCTTGGAATGGGACCAAAAGGAACCAATAAGACACTAGCTCCAATGGGCCTTGGGCTTTTCTATCAACTCTTGACAAGTCCAAAGTTACCATTAACTATATTTAATACCATTATAAAAATATAGTTGCACTCTAGGCCTTATCTATAAATTATATCCCAAGACTTTATTATACATGCAACCCCTTCATAAAATATTCGTAGTAATACAAAGTCATTAATGTAGACTGCCACTTTGTAAATTACTACATCTTAATCCTTGAGTACCTGGTTTAATCCTTTAATGTTATTCATTATATATTTATGAAATCCAATTCCATAAATATATACTTTAGTCTTACTAAAGTGGTTAGGCCTAACTCTCTGAATAACAAACTCATTAAACTTACCTCAAGGGAATACTTTATATCTCCGTTAAGAGATTATGAATTCCATCTTGAGAATACATGTTCCATCAACACTAAATGTAGCTGCCCAACATACTGAGGTTTTGACCATAACTGTAGATCTCACTCCTGATATATCAAAGCAACTTACACCTCATGATCAGGTTCATTATTCTCTCAGGATTAAGAGTTCATGCAAATACAAGTCGTGAGATTTATTATTTATTTGACAGTCTTTAGGAGAATAATAAATCTCACAGCGGTCCAGTTCAATATGTCTTAACTCTTAAAACATATTAACACATCAACTAGAAGTCTCCACTTCAATGATCAAGACAAATCATCGTAGTTGATATGTTATAGTCTTCGCAGATGAAATGCCCAATTTCATCACCGACTACGAACTATAATTCTGAGTTTACAAAGAACTTGTGATTTATATCTTCTGTGACTCTTCACATAAATCACATACTATGCATCTCATGGACTATATGATAATGTCTGAATATTCATGTTACCATTATTTCAGATAATAATAAAACAAATTTATTAAATATAATATTAAGTCATACATAATGTCAAACACAATGTCACACTTAATATTATACATAGCATCTTACAATAGGATTTAAGGGCACCAATCCTAACACCAAGTGCTTCAATCTTTGTTTTGAAATTCACCGCTTCAAGGTACGATCTCTTGTTCTCTAATTCTGAAATTTACTTTGTACGTGTTATCAATATCGAATGAAGTAGATCCGTTTTAAAACTTATTTTCCGCTGCATTTATCTTTATATCCATCATAAACATCTTTCCCACACAACATGCACTACAAAGTTTTAACTAGTAAAGTGCAATAAATAAGCTCATCAAAGCTAAACAAGGTACATAAGACATGTTATGTGTAAATAAATTGACCAACCTTGTTTTCAAAAACCAAGAAACATCATGTTAAACATAATTTTTGCTTCCTCCTTTTCCTTTTTATTTATTTATTTATTTATTTTTTAATTATTAAAAGAGAAAACAAATAAATCCTAGAATGAAAGGCATGAATGTAATGCAATGCAAGTCCTAGAACAAAAACACAAAAAC
Organism: Quercus ilex subsp. ballota; assembly: GCA_032727855.1. Lineage (NCBI taxonomy): Eukaryota > Viridiplantae > Streptophyta > Magnoliopsida > Fagales > Fagaceae > Quercus > Quercus ilex. The sequence goes on from CM064910.1 coordinate 47,771,906, forward strand.
CAAAGAACAATGGTCACAAAGGAAAAGAGCAATGAAGCACAAGGACCATGTCAGAAAGACTCAATTAGTTCGAGTCTTTTGCATCCAAAACTTTTTAGATGCACCACGAGCATTGGAGTTCTTATTCACATTCGAGTGATTCCCACCTCCAGGATTGGAATAAAGGTTTAACACCTTTACCAATTCACCAATTAGTGCCATAGGATCTTGTGCTTGAGACACAGGCACTTTTAGTTTATTTGCTCTCTTATCAGCTTGAAGTTTGTAACAGTTAGGACGAATGTGTCCAGACTTACCACAATAATGACAAACCCAAGCAGGTTTACCATGCATCTTGTCCTTAGATTTGGTAGGCTCCTTAGGTTTAGATTCTCTTAAGTCTACCCTAATCTTCTTAGGTGGTGAAACTTCTACAGGTTTAACTACCTCACTCACAGGTGGTTTGACAGTTTCACTTACAACCTCACTCACAGAAGGTTCAGAAGAAGAAGAATGAACAAAAGTAGTGGAATGTGGTGCAGAGTCAAAGATGCTTTCAACATATCCTAACCCAGTTTTATCAGAAGAATACTTTTGAACATTTAGCATGTGATCAAGTTTAGAACTAGCAGATCTAGCAACAAATAAATCATGTTCCAAAGTTCTAATTTTATCAAGCAAAAGCATGTTCTCAGATTTAACATTATTCAAAAGCTCATTAGCATCAAACAGTTTAACAAGCAAATTTCTCTTTTCAAGCTCAAGAGAATCAATTTTCTTTAGGCCAAGTTCAACTTTCATAGCATCCTTTGCAGCAATTTTGCAAAGTTTGTTATAGGCCTCTTGAAGATCTGCATCTTCAGAAAGTTCCCCATCAGAAGGGTTCTCTTCAGCAGATATGCTTTCATTGACTATAGCAGTAGCCGTGAAAGCAATGAAGTTTCCATCCTCGTCACCACCGGACTCATCATCAGAAACCTCATTATCACTAAGGGTTACAGCCATAGCTTTACCCTTAGTCCTCAAGAATGTAGGACATTCAGATTTCACATGACCATACCCTTGACAGCCAAAACACTGAGGACCCAAAGAGTTATTAGAAGATTGACCAAAATTTTCTCTAGGTTTTTCAAAATTGTTAACCTTAGTGGGATCATTCTTCCTAAAATTTCTAGGTTCAGCAGTGTAAGTACCTCTTGCCTTTCTATTTGTATTCCTAAGAAAGTTCTTAAAGTTTTTGGCAAGATAGGCAATCTCTGTAGCAGAGAGCTCATCATCTAATCCACCACCATCAACATCATCAACTGACTTAAGAGCCATTGATTTGGATTTGTTCACTTTAGGTAGGTCAGACTCATAGGATTGAAGAGATCCTACAAGCACATCAACAGGGATGGAGTCCACATCCTTGCTTTCAGTGATGGCAGTCACTTTGGGTCTAAAATCTTCAGTTAAAGATCTAAGAATCTTCCTAACAATTTTAGGTTGATCATAGATTTCACCCAAATTAAAAGCAAAATTGACAATATCATTTAATTTAGCATAGAATTCATCAAAAGATTCATCGTCAGACATTCTAATGCTTTCAAATCTAGAAGTCAATTGTTGCAGTTTGTTTATCTTAAATGCCTTTGTGCCTTCATGCACAGTTTGGAGGATTTTCCAAGCAATATGAGCAACCTCAACATTAGAGATCCTCTTAAATTCCTCCATAGAAACAGCATTAAAGATGGCATTCATAGCTTTGCTATTGAAGCTTGCTGCTTCTTTTTCAGAAGTTTGCCACTCACTCACAGGAGTAGCGGGCTTCACCCATCCGTATTCAACGAAATTCCAAACGCTTTCATCAATGGATTTTAAGAATGCTTTCATCCTTACTTTCCAATAAGCATAGTTGTTCCCATCAAAGTGAGGAGGAACAAACAGAGAGTGTCCATGCTCCATGACAACAGGGGTCAAGGATCAGCTCAGAGATTAAAAATTTCAAACAAAAAGAGCTACCTGCTCTGATACCACTTGACAGGAATTTAGACCCCTTAAATAACCAGATTGCATAGCCTAGATTAATTAGCCAAGTTGTTACTTAGTCAAATTAAGCAATTCTAGGTTAAAACAATCCAAACAATCATATCAAGAATAATAATGCAGCGGAAAATAAATAACACAAGATATGATCACCCAGGAAACCATATGGTAAAAACCTAGGAAGGATTTGACCCACCTATCCTCAAGGCTAACCTGAATCCACTATGAAAGAATCGAAGTTCATACAAAAGGACTACAAGCTCCCCGCTCGACTTCCTAATGCTACCCACCAGTAGAACTTCCTGACACGACCACGCGCAGGCTCCGAATCCACGGACTACTTCTTTCTTGAATTCCTCAATCAGCTACAAGCTCCCCGCTTGCTTTTCTTTTAAGTTCCAATGGTTGCAACGGTAATGATCTTCAAGATGTTGAAATCATCTCTACCTTGCAAACCCTAAGTTTTGTGTAAAGGAAAGCTCCTCAAAGATCTCACAAGAGATTCACACAAAACCGCAATGTATGAGCAACAAAGCAATATGGACAACCTTCAAAAACGTGGCTAGGGTTTAGTTTATATACCTAGGGTAAAAACATAAAACCCTAAACGTTTAATGAAGTAGGGCTGAGTTGGAAATTCTGCAGAAAAATCAACCTGTGCGATTTTCGATCGATCGAGTCTATTCTTCGATCGATCGAGCCAGGCCGAAAGTCCCAAGTACTTCTGCAGCCACTCGATTCCAACTTTACAATATTAAACCAACTTTGAGCAAGTCTAAATAAGACTAAATACAATGTTTTGATCATGGTTTTCCAACATTACAAATTAGAGTTCTAAATACATAAAATCCTAAGACCTTAGAACCTAACACGAATCCTCCAATCCTTCTCACATTGTTCCTCTTGGGACCTTTCTTTCAGCATCTCGATTATGGATTCCTTCCTTTTGCTAACTTCTATCCTGGTGGTGCCTCCTTCAAAAACTATTTGCGAACCTAACGCGGCCAGCGCATCTGCATACCGATTCTCAATTCTTGAAGCATATTCTATCTCAAAAGTTGAAAACTTTTCCTCTATTTTTTGGGCCATCGTTCCGTACGAGGCTAGGCTGGGTTCCTTCAAGGAAAAGCTCCCCTTGGTCCGGCAAACCACCAGGTTCGAATCACCCATTACTTTTAAATGCTTGATCCCCATTCAAGGGCCATAGCTAGTCCGATGAGATAGGCCTCATATTTTGTCGTATTGTTTGCACAAGGGAATTCTAACTTGAATGAGAGTGCCACGACCATGTCTTCTTCATGGTACAAGACTATCCCTATGCCTTCAGATTGGGTGGTAAAAGATCCATCGAACTTCATCACCCACTGCTCTCTGACTTCTTCTACCATGGCTACTTCTCTTGGAACCTCATCATCCAGCGAAAATTCTTCTTCTCCTAAGAATTGTGCCAGCAAGTCTACTATAGCTTGGCTTTTTATTGCCTTGGGCATTCACGCTTTCAATTCGTATTGTGACAGTTGTAGCAACCACTGAGATATTCTGCCGGAAAGAATTTGCTGTTGCAACAAAACTTTGATTGTGTGAGACTTAGTCATCAGCCACACCTCATAGGCCAGGAAATAATGGCGTAGTCTTTGCGAGACATATACTATGGCTAGGCACGCCCTTTCTGCCCTTGGGTAACGAGTCTCTACATCCTTCAAGGCATGGCTGATGTAGTAAACTGGTTACTCAATGCCACCTCTATTCTCTTGGGCAATTAATGCGCCTATGGCTAGGGGTGGCAAAATCTGACACGACCGGCAAGCTTGACACGGCTAACCCATTTATAAACAAGTCATGGGTTAAGGCTAAATGGGTTCGGGTCAAATTCGGGTTGACACAGCTGACCTGTTTATTAAACGGGTCATGTTCGTGTTCAACCTATTGAACCCGTTTAACCCGTTTGATCCGATTAGCTTATAAAGGTAAATTTACAATTTTACCCTTAAAACCTAGGTATATACGCTTATCTATGGTTTATTCTCCTCCTCAAAACCAGACCTCATGCCTCTATGGACCTTGTGTCTCTTCGTTTTCATCAACAGTCAAGACTCTGTCTCCTCCAACTCTTCTTCTTCTCCAAATCAAAACCCTAGCCGCCTCATGTCTCTCAGCCCTCTACTTTCTCTTCCCCTCAAATCCCTAGCCGACCCCTCTAATATCTATTCCCCTCAAAACAGTGGTTGCCCTCTCTACCTTCTGTTCTCCTTCACGACTTCACAGCTTCACTAGTTATTTTTCTTCAGCTTTCAACCACTGAATCCCCTAGCAAGGTATACTTGTTATATATTTTTGTTTTGTTTTCTTACTTATGAAATTTTCAGTAATTGTAGATTTTGTTTATTATGTTAACAGTTAATCATTATCAATTTGTATTCTTTATGCACAAAGGCTGGGAAAGAGTCTTCAGAAATAAAAACTAGAAGTTTGGTGCAGTGGACTCTCTGTCCTTCAAAATGCAGCATTTCCTTTCACCCCAAATGCATAAAGGCTGGGAAAGCTAAGGTATAAATTCACAATTTTCTTTTGTTGCCATGAAAATTTTACATTTATTACTTTATCACTCTTAGATTTAAGATTATTGTAGTAAAGATGTTAAAAGTTAAGTTATTGTAGATTTTGTTTATTGTGTTAACAATTAATCATTATCAGTAATTGTAGATTTTATTTCTGAAGACTCTTTATGAACGTGGAGAGAGTGGAGGACTTCAATTAACAGTTAATCATTATCATGTTGATTGTTTAGTACCAATAGTAGACTTGTTTGTATCCTTTTTGTTGATTTTAAAATAACTAGGTCTTGCTCTATGATTTCTTTTCAAGTTTCTTTGTATCTATCATCTTAAAAGAAAATAATTGTAGATCCATTCGTTTATTTTGTTAATCACTATCATGTTGATTTTTTTTTCTTTGAGATAAAAGATAGAAATTTTATTAGATACTATATGATAAACAGTACATGTAACATCAAAATAGGGGAAAACCAGACCTATTTTGCAGAAAAATAAATACTGCAGAAAACAAACACTGCAGAAAAATAATACTGTGCAAAAAAACACTGCAGAAAAATAAATTGTGCAGAAAACACCACTGTGCAGAAAATCTGTGTTTTTTGTGTACTGAATTTCATTGGGAATTAACAGAGTTTAGGTTCATTTTTATTTTCCAGAGGAATATGTGTTATTAGATGAATGGTTTTTGGCTCTATGCTGTGCTAGGAACGTATTAACCATATTTTGATGAAAGTAAAAGCGATTTAGCATCTTATTTTGTTTGTTGCTTCGTTGTTTTCTTGATAGCCTTATTCTATGTTGAGATGAATGTTATTCTGTTCTTAATTTTTTTTTTTTTTTTCTGTTCTGAATGATAAGTTTTTAATGTTTCATTAAATATTTTGATGTAGAACTTGCACAATCACAGTTGGAAGAGCTCATTGAAGATATAATGAACATGAATATCAATAAGGATGAGCACATGGAAACCTCTTCAATGGGACCCTCAATCTCTTCTAACCCAGTTTCTTAATCAGTGATGTCTTTTCCTTTTTGATGTGGCACTTAGATGGTTGGACTTGGATTTTGTCATCATGGAAATATTGAACTGCCATGTAATTATTTTGGTTTGTTTTTTAGTTTTTGATATGGCACTTAGATGCCATGTAATAATCTTGGTTTTTTATTATAGAACTTTGACATATTATTGAATTTGATAGTATGGAGGTTGGAACCTTTTGGACTAGTAATTTTATTTCGAAGGAATGAAAGAATTATATGCTATTGCTATTATTTGAATTTTTATTACTTGATTTATGGTTGAATTATAAATTTAGATATATGGGAGTTGATAGCAGGTTATTCGGGTTAAGTTCAATTAAACAGGTTGTTCGGGTCATAATCAAACAGGTTATTAACAGGTTATTTGTGTCGATCCTAACGTGACCTACTAATTAAATGGGTTAAACGTGTCGTGTCGGGTTACCCGTTTAATAAAGTGTTAGGGTTGAGGAATCCTGACCCGTTTACTAAATAGGTTGGGTTTGGGTTAACCCATATAACATAATACTCACACCTCAACCTGACACGAACGTGACACGCGAACACAAATTGCCACCCCTACCTATGGCATACGAGTTGGTGGCCAAGTAGAGCAACTATGGCTTCTTGCAGATTGGGGCTTGCACAGTAGGCAGGTTCATCATAATCTGTTGCAGCCTTTTAAAGGCCGCCTGCTGTGCTTCTCCCCACTCAAAGCTTTGCCCCTTCTTGAGTAATCTGACGAAAATAGAAGTAATTGATTCTAATCGAGGGATGAATCTCCAGATGTATGAGACCTTCCCCAAGAAGCTTTTTAACTCCTTCTTTGTGGCTGGTAGTTTCATGGTTGCTATGGCCGTAGCTTTGCCCGGGTCTACGTCTATTTCTCTGCTGTGAACCAAGAAACCCAGGAATTTTCCAGAGGACACACCAAATGCACACTTGAGGGGATTCATCCTCAGTTTGAAAGCTCTACATCTCTCAAATACCCTTCTCAACACTTGGACGTGCTCTTCTCTGATTTTACTACTATGTCATCTACATAGTCCTCTAATTCTTTGTGCATTATGTCGTGGTATATAGCTGTCATTGTCCGTTGATAAGTTGCGCCTGCATTTTTCAACCCAAAAGGCATTACAGTATAGTAGAAGTTGCCTATGGGTGTTCTGAAAGCGGTTTTCTCCGCATCTTTTGTTGCCATTATGATCTGATTGTACCCACTAAATCCATCCATGAATGAAAACATGGAGCTCCCTGCTACAAAATCTATCAGTAAATCCATGCTTGACAATGGAAATTTGCCCTTTGGGCAGACTCTGTTGCGATTTCTGAAATCTATACAACACCTTATTTGTCCGTTCTTCTTCTTCACTAGCACTATGTTGGATAACCAGCGCGGTGTTGAATAGGCTTAATGAATCCTGCAGCTAGCAATTTCTGAACCTCCTTAACTATTTGTCCTTTTATCTCAGTGTGGAATATCCTGGCAGGCTGGGCCACTGGCTTGGCCTCGAGGTCCACATTCAATGTATGCACTACTAGCCTAAGGTCTAATCCTGGCATTTTACTGTAATCTCATGCGAAGACATCTTTGAATTCTTTCAGCAATAGTATCAATTTTGATTTCTCCTTTTCCGACAGTCTTGAACTAATTGAGATGGGTCTTGGTTCCTGTGGGTCAGGCCTCAGGTTAATTTCCTCCAATTTTTCTTCTGCCATAACCTGTACATCCTTTTCTGCTACAACTTCCTAGTCTTTCTCTTCATTACTTTCTTCCCCCGAGCTTTCTTGAGCCACGCAGCACACCAAAATTTTGTGCTGCTACTCTTGTCTTGGGCTTGCTTGCATATCACACATGGGCCCCGTGTACCTTTATAATTTGTACACAATCCTGCCATCAGGGCCTCGGACCTTGACACATTCTGGTGTGTCATCTGACTCCGCAGCGGGTGCTTCCTTCCTTTTCTTCTTTTGCGATAGCAACTCCCTTAGATCAAGTTCTAGATCACTTTGGATGTCTTCCCACCTAGGCACGAAGGTGCCTCGTGGTCTTGATACTAAACTCTCCCCAGATGGTGCCCGTTGGTCGTAGAACATAGTTTCTACTAGATGAGCTTTTGCCTACTCGAATGGTGATGGGTTTGCTGGTATGCGTATCATTTTGCGATTCAACCTTCCTTTCACACACTAATGATAGGTGGACGGGACCAATTGGTGCTTATGTAATCATGGTCTTCCCAAGAGCACGTGGTGCGAGATTTTCGTTTTTACCACATGGAAGTGGGCTAGGGAGGCTATTGACCCACCTTTAGCCATAGCTGAATGTGGCATGCGGTGTATTCACCTCTTCCCCCAAACCCCATCACTTCCATTGGGCATCCCTGAATCTTTCTTTCCAAAATTCCTACTGCTTGCAAAGTACTTAGTGGGATGAGATTTACAGAAGTGCTCATATCCACCAAGGCTCTCTTGATGGGGATTTGGTTTATAGATGCTACAAGTAAAGGGGCGTCCTGCGGTCTAAGTATCCCACCTCCATATCCTCGTCACTAAAAGTGATCTCACTTAACTCTTACAAAAGGGCTCTGCCATCTGTGACTTCTGCTGTTAAGCATTCTGTTCCTGCCCCGGAAGCAAAGCTTACTAGGGCTTCTATAGCTATCCTTCGTGTTAAGGACATATTTTGTGTAATTGGCTAATCTTTTGACAAAACGCACTCTACTTGTAATTGGGTAGATCTAGGATGTGTTTAATACTCCAAAGAACATGTTGTTTAAGTCTAGTATTAAAGTCATGAAGATTGGACTAAGAAACAAGTGAAGAAATGGTGTTCATTAAAGCTGTTCATTAAAGCTAGACAGATAGCTCGACACCTGCGGACAAATAGCCCGACAGCTGCTCGACACCTGGCTATCTATCAAGCTCTTAAGGTGTTTTTTATCGCAATCTCAACACCTTCTCTACAGCTGGTGGATCGATCGAGAAATCTTCTGTCTTTTCGATAGCTCCTCGATAGCTTCTCGACAGATAGCTATCTATCGAGGTTTAAAGCTCGACACCTCCTCGACACCTCCCGATCGATCGAGGTTACGGGAAATTAGAATTTTCAGATCTGATTTTTGGGCCAGGCTTTTGTATTTGTGTAGGGTTTCTTTTCTCACAACCCTAGACCTATATAAGGCTTATTTTAGAGGCCGTTACATAAGAGAATATAAGGAGAACATATGCAAAAGGTGACCGATGCCTTATTCTCTCTGAAATAAGCTACTGCGTCTTTGCGCCTTAGGGTTTTGTAACCAAGTGCTTCTTGATCTTCATTGTTGATGAAGTGAAGAACTTTATAGCCAACATCTTCTTCTAGTTGGTGATTGAGTGAGTCACGTACTGGGATTCATGCAAAGGAGTTAGTCGCGTATTAGGATCCGTGTAACAAAAAGGGTGGCATTCATATATTGAAGAGTTCAGAGGTTCTGAAGCGGTAGAAGGTTTCTACTGTGAGTTCATCTACGGGGATTGTAGAGTCTAGGGACAAATGTTTTGTACTAGATCTGAAACTTCTCTTTACTATAGTGGATTGCTTTTCGGGAAGGTTTCCCCCTAGGTTTAAACCAATGAAACCAACTAGTTTCACAGTAAAAAACCTAGGGGGAAACCTTCCTTAAAAGCAACCACTATAGTAAAGAGAAGTTTCAGATCTAGTACAAAACCTTTGTCCTTAGATTCTACAATCCCCGTAGATGAACTCACAGTAGAAACCTTCTACCGTTTCAGAACCTCTGAACTCTTCAATATATGAATGCCACCCTTTTTGTTGCACGAATCCCAATACGCAACTAACTCCTTTGCACAAATCCCAGTACGTGACTCACTCAATCACCAACTAGAAGAAGATGTTGGCTGCAAAATTCTTCACTTCATCAACAATGAAGATCAAAAAGCACTTGGTTACAAAACCCTAAGGTGTAAAGACACAGTAACTTCTTTCAGAGAGAATAAGGCATCAATCACCTTTTGCATATGTTCTCCTTGTATTCTCTTATGTGATGGCCTCTAAAATAAGCCTTATATAGGTCTAAGGTTGTGAGAAAAGAAACCCTACACAAATACAAAAGCTTGGCCCAAAAATTAAATCTGAAAATTCTAATTTCCCGAAACCTCGATCGATCGGGAGGTGTCAAGGAGGTGTCGAGCTTTAAACCTCGATAGATAGCTATCTGTTGAGAAGCTATCAAGGAGCTATCGAGAAGACAAAAGATTTCTCGATCGATCCACCAGCTATCGAGAAGGTGTCGAGATTGCGATAAGAAACACCTTAAGAGCTCGATAGATAGCCAGCTATCGAGCAGCTGTCGGGCTATTTGTCCGCAGGTGTCGAGCTATCTGTCCAGCTTTAATGAACACATTTTCTTCACTTGTTTCTTAGTCCAATCTTCATGGCTTTAATACTAGACTTGAACAACATGTTCTTTGGAGTATTAAACACATCCTAGATCTACCCAATTACAAGTAAAGTGTGTTTTGTCAAAGGATTAGCCAATTACACAAAATATGTCCTTAACACTTCACTCTTTCACTGTAAGCCCTAATTGGTCGAACAAATTCTTGAACTTGGAGTTCTTTTGTAAGGTAGTAATTGCTGCGGCAGATAGGGCTGGACTCTCTTCTTCATCCTCCCCGGGATCTGCATAAATCACAACTGCTGCTATACCCTTCCCTTTGTGGTTTGGGAGTGGGTTTCTTTTAACTTCCGGCTGGGACAGTTCTATAGTCTCTTCCTTGATCCTGCGTTGTACCAATTTGCGGAGCACCCAACATTTTGCGGTAGGATGTTGCACGTAGTTATGCAAATGGCAAAAGCGTGGGTCCTTCCACTCTTCCTCTGTAGGTTCTCTGGAAACTTGATTAGGCTTAAAGACTCCATCTGCTATCCACTTGTCTAGGAGCACATCTAACTTCTTTGGGGTACATGGTAGTGGTGGAGGAGTATCGTATTCCCTCCCATTAGCCTTCCTCTTTCTTTCACCAGTGGATACTGCCATAGCCTTTGGAGTATTTCTTTTGTCAAAACTTGGCTTTACTGATTGGGCAGTCTTCCTAGCTTTCTGCAACAACTGCGCAAACTAGGAGATTTCCAAGTTTTCCAAGACGTCTCTGTACTCCCTGATCATATTTTTCATACACATTTCCACCAATGTCCTTTATTCATAATGATTATAGCAGTCAAGTGCTATGTCCCTGAATCTTTTGATGTATTCCATTAAATTCTCACCATTTCTTTGCTTGGTTGCTTACAAGGTCGCAAGTGTTACTATTTCCTCTCCATGGAAGTATTTAGTGCAAAATACATCCATCATGTCATCCCAAGTTGAGATTAATCCTGGTTTTAGGCAGATGTACCAGGTATACACTCGATCACATAGTGATTTAGAAAATTTTCGAAGACATAAGTCCTCGTCTATCGCATAAGGGCCAAGAGTATCAATAAACTTGCTTACATGCTTGACAGTAGTTCCCTTCCTGCCATCGTACTACGCAAAGATTCATGGTTCATACCTCTCGGGGTATGGTTTGTTGAGTATCCTTAATAGGTAAGGAGGTCTTCGTGCATAGAATCTTTCCTTGGGTGCTCTAGCCCTCTCCTATTCCAAGAGGGTAGCTACCTCAACCATAGTGATGAAACGTTGTCCCACGTTCTACGAGGCACCTCTTACTGGTGTTTCCTCTTTGTCTGCCATATGCTTCGGGTCATGCTGGCTCCCTTTTTCCTTTGTCTTGTCTATTTTCAATTGACGGATCTCTTCCATCATTTGTTGCTGCGAGTGCTGCAACTACTGCAACACCTCAATGAAAATGTTGTCTATGGTTGGGGTTTAGCCCCCGTTCTGTTCATACCTTTTGCCTGGTTTGGCTGCTGTTGGTGTGGCGTTGTTGGTCAAGACTCAGCCTGTGAGAGCACGACACTTATGTTTCATTTTGTTCTGGATTTTGGGGGCATTGCTTGTGAGGGCTTCTATCTTCTGTCCTTATCTGTTTCCTAACTCCCTAGTGAAGTCGCCCAATTTAAATATGGTGGGCCTTTTGTGATTTTGGGTTGGACTGCCTCCTGCTGTATTAAGGCCTAAGTGTTCTGAATAAGAGAGTTGTGACCGGTCTAATTGCAACTCACCTTGATTCAACCTGCGCACAAGCTAGGCCCCGTTTGCTGAAACTTCAGTCACATACCCATGGCAGGCGAAGTTGTTACAAGGGGGCTACGACAGACACATACAATATGATAATAAAGGCAATATGCTTCTTGTTAAATAGAATAAATTAGGAATCCTTAAGCAAAGTAGGAAAAATAATGGTATAAGAGACACGTTATAAATGATATTACAAAGGGGAGAAAGGAAATAATCTTGATAAATGGCGAAATCACAATGAAAATGTTAGTCTGCCGTGTTCAATTGTGTTTCAGGACTAAGGCTAAGGAGGGGACCACTCCCTCAACGTGGATAATCTCGTTTGCTATAGAAATTATCCAACTTGAGGGAATGGGCCTAAATGGCTTGTGCCCAAATAAATCATTTATCCTTAACAAAGAGTAGGCTTTTAGAGGGAGAGAAGAGATTTAGTCTATTGGTGCATGCCTGCCATTCTACACTCTTTATTTTTTCTTCCTGATTCTCTCTTTCTTCTCTATTTTTGTTATTTTGATTCTTTTCCCTCTTCTTTTATTTCTTTCTTAGTGCTTACCCATGTAGTGATGTTGTGATTCTCTCCTAATGGTTACTATTGTCGTGATGATGATACTGTGCACAGCAAGGGTCCATTATACTGCCTGCTGTGACTGGCTTTTACCATTTTAGCCTTTAACTACTTTTGTCTAGTTTGAGTGTCCTTGCCGACCACCACTAGTTTGTCAGCTGTCCAGCCACCACCACTTACTTGTGCTGGTTGCGCCACTCTCTATCACTAGACAAAGAAGATTATTTTGTTTGCTTGCTCACCGTGGCATTCTTATCCACCATAGCATGGGTGTTATCTCTCTATCCCTTATGGCATACACCCAGTGGTTCCAACTCATCCTTGCTTCTTTTGGGTGGTAAGTCATCCCAACAGGACATTACCCCCAAAAGAATTTGAGTAGGAACCCCAGAATAGGCTTTCCCTTCTCCTCACTGCTAGACCATGCCCCCTCTTACTTCTGACCCATGACCCACCACTCCTGTATTGGCTGATTACAGGCTAGAGGTGTCTAGGCCTTGTGCATGCTTCAGTTCTGTGTACATCCAAAGTTTGTCCATTGCTCATGCATTTGCCATGGTCTAGAGGCTCGTCTGTGCATTCTACCACTCATCCTTGACCTCTTATGGTGTGGACTGTTTTTTGATTTCTCATTCCTTATGGCTTGCTTCTCTTAAGAGCTGGGCCTTGTTTGATTATGGGCTTTTCTTTCTTCAGCCTACTCTTTTGCTCCTTCCATAGTCTTGTTACCATTCATGTCATGCTACTCTACTATTCCTACTATGGTGTTATTTAACCCCAGCTTGCTGGGCCTCTTTTAAGCCTGCTGCGTATTCCTTTCTCAATTGGCTATAATGACCCAGTATGGTCATTGGATTTATACTCATGCTACTTTGGGCTTTCTCGACCCATTACATTACTTGTGGGCTCCTTTGTCCCATTCCTTTCCTTTTTTGGCATCCTTGGCCCATTTGCTTTCGTTAAGCATTCTTGGCCATTTTCTAATTATGCATTCCTATGGGCTTTTACTAACTCGTTTGGGCTTCCTCAGCCCAATTACCTTATCCTTCATCCTTGGGGCACATGGGCTTTCCATCAACCCCTTACTTTCTTACTTCATTACTTCGGGCTTGCTGTGGCTAATTCTTACTTTTCTACATCACATAATGCCCATGGGTTTAATACTTCTCTCTTTGGACTCCTTTAGGCCCATTTGCTTTCCTCAAGGCCCATTTATTTACTTTATGGGCCTATGATCCATTATTCCTGCCATTCGAGCTTAATGGTTCTTCTATCAATCCACTAACTCTTCTTTACCCATATTGTTAGGCTTCTTCCTACTGCTGGGCTTCCAAAATGAGCATCAACATTCCCAAACTTACGTTTAAGTCTAGAGTCTATTTTAGGGGTTTTGTCATGGAATAGCCAAATGAGGAGATTGTAAAGTTGTTATTTACAACTATTTTATGTTGGCTTTAATTCCGTGCCAAATTTGATTGTATTTTTGTTTAATCATATGTACCCTGTATTTTATGTGGGATTTTATTGTATGGGTTATGTGTGAAAGAGAGTGTGAAGACTTGAGTTCTCATTGAAGACCAAGTGGATTTCGCGAGAAGCTATCCTGCGAAGTGAGCCACATGCAGAGCACATGACTGGAATGTGAAGAGTCATGACAGCTAGTTTTGGCGAGTAATTCGTGGGTAAGGCCTTCCTGCGAAATACCCACGAAACATTTTGTTTGCTATTTTGGCATATCTGCTACACCATGTCTTCACCCACATTATATATACCCATGTTACCCACATGTTGTAAAGAGTGCTTTTCAGAGAGAAAACCCTAGATATTACCCTTGAGAGTTAGAGATTACTATACACAATCCTTTGTGGTTTTCCTCAACTCTTACCTCTCCATATCCAAATCTTTGAGAGGTTGATAGCCCAAACATTTACCACACCCATTCTGAGTGTAAAGTGAGGTTTAGGCGCTGCTGGGAAGCATTGGAAGAAGCGAATAGTTTGGTGGATGCAATCAGGCTGAATTAAGTGATCCGGAGAGCTAGAGAAGACAAGGCTTCGTCAAGTCAATTGGTAGCAGGAGTTTGGAGGGCTCAAGTACATGGGGTAGACTAGGCTTAGAGGGTCTTTGTTATTCATGTACTTCAACTTATTCTTGAGTGGACCGGTTTACTACTTAGAAGGTGACGGAGAAGTTTTTCACCGGGTTCTTGTTTCCTCTTCGATAACACATCGCAGTATTATCTTGTGTTTGCATCCTTCTTCCCTACTCTTTTAGCTTTCATTTTATTGCTGTTATTTGATGAAAATAGCTTTGAGTATTTTTATTGTTTGTTCGCTCGTATTTACTCTTATTCGCACTTAGTTAAATTAAAGTAAAATCAACCGAGTCATAATTTTTATTTTGGGGTCGAAACAAGCTCTTGTGTTTTTACACAAATTCGAGCTTTCATGTCTTATGAACCTTTAAAGTTAAGATATGCCTTTCGATTTAGGGACAATCCTCTTATATGTGAGAACTTCTTTTCTTTTGTCCCACAACATCTTAGGGTATACCATAACTTTAGGGCTATCCCTTCCATTTTTATACCTTTTTTTTGTCCTTTAGAATTAGGTGAACACATGATATATGGTTGAACAAACAAGAGATATATAAAGGGTACCCTACATGGTAAGATCAAGGATCTCTCTAGTATGGGTAGGCTCCTTAAGGATAAAGGGATAGATAAGTAGGTCATTCACAACTAGGTGGACTATGATTCCAACCAAGGGCCTAAGTGGGCGCCATAGTGGATTGGTAGCAAATCTTTAACGTACTCAAGGCCCATTATAAGTGATGGCACCGATTGTGAGTTGGTGAGATGAATTTAGGAAAATTTGGGCTCGAATGGAGCCTTCCATCTTCCCACTCATCACCAACCAAGGTTAAGGGACAAAAGAACCAGCGATGTATGTACAAAACACGTATTGAAAAAGTTTTTATTAAGGTTAAGAAACAAGACACATAGGAATTAAACTCACTATCCCCAGCAGAGTCGCCATAGTGGGCATAAGGGAAAAGAGTGTCGGAGTCGCCACCTAGTTATATGGTCTAGGAACCATGAATATAGTGTCTTTTTGAGGAAGGACTTTTGGTCTTACTACCAAAGTATGGGTTCAGAATTTAGGTACGCTCTTGGGAAGGTATTAAACAATCAACATGCATGTTCATGTGAATGCATGACTTATCTTACTTACCTCACAGCACCTCAGCACCTATGGCATCATGAATGGGCATGTGAATGCATGTTCATGGCATTGAAGCAAGAAACCAGCATAAAACCCTAATCTAAACATGTGATAACGAACAAACATGTTAAAAGACGGACAAGCAATTATGGGATTTAAAATATAGGAAAAAGAGGCTATACAGAACAAACATATGAAAGTAGAAAAAAAAAATTTAGAGTTTCTGGGTAACGGCATCACATACGCTAGAACAGGTCTGCGTACGCATGAGTTCAGCCTGTGTGCGCAGGCTAGATCATGCGTACGCAGATCCTTACCTAGAAAACCTAATTAACATAGAAATAGAGCAAAAACCAAACAAAATAGAAAAACGTAAATCTAGCAACCTAACATGCTAAAAAACATAAAGAAAGCCTAAAACTAACCTAAAAAAATATATATAAACATAAACTAAACAAAGAAACATATTAAAGAAAAGATTAAAGGCAGAAAAAGGAAAAATAAAAGTTCAAAAGAATACCTTAAAGGAAAAACTCCTAGGCTTGATTTTTGACCGTTCCCTTCAGTCAAATCTTAAAGCAAAAACTCCTAGGCTTGATTTTTTACCGTTTCCTTCAGTCAAATCTATCACAATTTAATAAAATAATGATTAGTAATCTTAAATTCAAAGGATTGGGGTCAGAAATGGTACCAAAAAAAATAAAAAAGACTTAAGAGTGTTTTGTGAAAAACTCCCTTTTGATTTACTATTTTCTAGTGAATCTTAGGTTTTTTTCAGTGGGATTTTTGGGTCTTTTGAAAATGTACCATGTAAGGCTTTTTATAGTTGAAAAAATGGGGTTCAAAACGCCTCCTAGACGATGTGGGATTCATTCTAAACCTCATCCATTATTGCAGAAAACTTGTCTTTCATATGCTTTTGAAACCCTAACTGCGTATGTAAGAATGTGCCTGTGTACTCATGCTTTAGCTCGTGTATGCAAGCTGCGACTCACGTACGCAGGCCACGACTCACGTATGCAAGCTGATGGCCACTTTGGTCATTTAATTTTTCAAAAATAGATTTTTGCTCATTTAAAAGGTTATATTTTTCATTTTAACACTCCTCTAGTCAATTTAATATCTGATTGGGCTCTAAATTGGCCTTGGGCCTTAGAGTTTGAGCATCATTGGGGAACAAGGGCCTGAGTCGTAAGGGATACAAAATGCGGTGTCTACACCACTGCCAATGATGTGAACAGTACCAGAGGCTGGGTTGGCACCAAAAAGTTGAAATGCAATAAATGCCATTTTTCCTCCCTACATTTCGTTTACCGCTGGAGGAAGTCATGACCAAATCATCCAAACTTCAGTAAACTAGCTTTTAAAGAACTAAAATGTCTAAAAACTAATTCATGAACCAAGCCCACGAATTCCTGAAGGGGAAATTTAGGGAAATATGGTTTGGAAGGTATAAAAAGATCTTCAGCGAAGCTCCCTGAAGTAGGCTAAATGCTTGACTCCTGTTTTGGGGTGAAACCTCCTACTCTTTGAAACTCAAATCTTAGTTGCAGCAACCAGTTCTAGCCCCATGTTTGTCTTGTTCTTATTGGCTGAGATCAATCTCCAAATCCTAGTACTTAATGACATTACCCAAAGAAGATAAAATACCCAAAAGCAAATCACACCATTTTTGGCCAAATTCCTAGGTTAGATGCTCTGAATTTCAGCTCCTTCTGACATTACCCAAAGGAGATAAACATTCAAAAAGGAGCTCACACTATTTTTGAACAAATCTCATGATGGATATTCTAAAAATTCCCTTGCTGATCAAACCCAACGTTTTTGGCTTTTGCTAATTGCTCCCTACGTTTCACTATTAAAGGAAAGCACCATCTATTCCATCAGGGGGGGGGGGGGCGAAATCCTCCAAAAGTCTCCATCAATCTTGTTATTTTCAGCCCTTAATTCAAAAATAAGTTCATTTTTTAGTTCATAAAGGCCCATACCCATCAACTCACAAACATTCCTTCTATTTTCTAACAAAACCCAGTACCATAAAGGTCTAATGATTAGCTACAATTAGCCTCTCTCCACCATGGAAAAAAATAGTAAGTTCCTTTACCATTTTATTCCCACGTCACCATATATTTGCTCATCCACTCATATAAGAGTAGTTTCCATCATTTACTATACATTCTTCCACATATTCCATCATGGGCATAAGAACGTTGGTTAAATGTTTGCTGCACTAAGCTAGGAGTCTTGCTCTCTCTTCATTCCATCCTTGATTTTTCTCTTTTACTTGTAATTATAGCCATTAATCCTTGTTTATTGCTATTATAATGAAGGCCATAATGTCTTGGATACTATGGAAGTTTTCCCTCATGATTGACTTACTAAAAATAAGAAAAATATATGATTTTTATCACGTAACACACATTTATTAACTTATCAAACGTTATTGCTGGAGGTCCATCATATTCATTGTTGGACCATTTTCCTCTTGTGTACTTATTATAATGGGCCCACTTTTATATTAGCTGACTACAGAGGAAATGCATAATTTTTACTATGCAAATACATTTATTAATTTTCCAGACATCTACAACTGGACAATTCTCTTGTTTACCGCTGGACTATTATTTAAGTACTTATTGTGGTAGGTCATCCTTTGTGCTAAATTATCTTTGCAAGAGGTATTTTTGGGACCTTATTATAATCTTTGTTGGATACAACCCAGACTTCGAACAAAAATGAGCATTTCACACTTTACTGATAGCCATTAGGCCATATTCCAAGCCTAAAGCCGAGTCTCAGTCTTGGCTTCCCAAATATTATATGAGCAATCTGAAAAATCGCCCCCGACAAATGGTAACATGAATATTTGGACATTATCATGGAAGTGGAGACTTCTAGTTGATATGTTGATGGGTTTTAACAGTATAAGACATATTGAACTAAACCGCCGTAAAATTAATTATTCTATTAACTACTGACAATTGAATAATAAATCTCACGACTTTCATTTACATAAAATTTCAATCCTGAGAGGATAGTGAACCCGATCATGAAATGTAAGATGCTTTGATAATCATAAGTGAGATCTAATCTAACAGTCAACAAAACTTCAATATGTTGGGCAACCATACGTAGTGTTGAAGGAACATATATTCTCAAGATATAATTCGTAGTCTCTTTATAGAGATATAAAATATTTACTTGAGCTAAATTTAATGAGTTTAGTTATTCAGAGTGTTAGGCCTAACCACTTTAGTAAAGAGTCACTAATGTTTGTATTTTATGAAATTTGATTTCATAAATATATGAATAACTTAAAGGATTAAACTGGAAATTCAAGGATCAAGAGATAGTACCTTTCAAAGTGACAATTATATATTATGGACTTTGTATTACTATGAATTTTTTCATGAAGGGGTTAAGTGTTTAGATAATAAAATCTTGGGATATAATTTTATTAATAAAGTTTAGAGTGCAATTATATTTTTATAGTGGTATTATATATAATTAGTCTAAATCACACACACACACACACACACACACACACACATATGGTTTAGAATCTATTTGGATCTAGACTCTTCGGTTTTTGCACCAAACAATTCACTTGCCACATAAATTAAAATTTTAGATGAGACACATAGCACAAAATTGAACTTCAATTAAAATTCAATTTAAAATCTAATTGAATTTAGATTTTTTGATTTTTGCAACTAATAATTCACCTGACACACAAATTTAAAAATTAGATGAGACACATGACTCAAAATTAGACTTCAATATAGAATTTAATTGGATTTTCTCTATATATAATTCAGAATCTAATTGGAACTAGACTTTTCAGTTTTTGCACCTAATAATTCACTTGTCACAAAAATTAAAAAAAAAAAAATTAGATAGGACACATGGCACAAAATTGAACTTCAATTAAAATTCAATTTAGAATCTAATTGAATTTAGACTATTTAATTTTTGCACCTAATAATTCATTTGACACACAAATTTAAAAATTAGATGAAACACATGATGCAAAATTAAACATGATTTAGAATATAATTAAATCTAGCATATTCGGTTTTTGCACCCAATAATTCATTTGCCACAAAAATTAAAACATTAGACGAGACACATGGCACCAAATTGAATTTCAATTAAAATTCAATTTAGAGTCTAACTGAATTTAGACTTTTTGATTTTTGCACCTAATAATTCACTTGACACACAAATTTAAAAATTAGATGAGACACATGGCGCAAAATTAGACATGATTTAGAATCTAATTGGATCTAGACTCTTCGGTTTTTGCACCCAATTATTCACTTGTCACAAAAATTAAAAAGTTGATGGGACAAATGGCACAAAATTGAACTTTAATTAAAATTCAATTTAGAATCTAATTGAATTTAGACTCTTGGATTTTTGCACTTAATAATTCACTTTACAAAACTGATTGAGAGACCACACACCTTGGACATGTGTAAAATTTGGGTGAAGATTGAAGGTCTTCCCAAGTTCAATCTTCTTCTTTATTTTGAATTTCACTACATCAATATACACCTATCTATTCTTTGTTTCTAAAATTCAGATATTTCATGTTAGCTCACATGAATGAAGTAGATCCATTAATTTCCGCTGCTTGTTTTGTATGAGATGCAAAACTATGTTTTCCAACACATTCTTCATGAGATGAAATAAATACAAACACAAAGAGGGCACCTAGCACTGGGTTTATGGCTTTTGTAGGATTTGTCCTATTTTAATTTTATTTTCTTGTTGAATTGTTCCGGCTTGTCCTATGTCACCCACTCACCCGCTGTTATTATTCTAACAAATGCAACCAATCTTTTTGAAATTAACTAATGAGATATAGAGAGGTGATGATTGAGTAATTTTTTTATGAATAAAGCTAACTTTTTGATGATTAATGAAGCAAAAACTTTGGAGCACATTCTTCACGAAGTAAGCTTCCAGAATGATGACTGATGGGGACCAACGAACTACCTTGCCCAGACGACCTCACTAAGAACATTCGTCCACTCAACCACGACATGGACGAAGAGAAGCGAATCATTAATAAGAAGTTTTAATGCCTCAATCAGTTACCAATTAGCTGTCATACAGTTGGAAGCTCATCAACACCCATATTAATATGCCCTGAGGCGTTACAAAAAGGGCACTAAAGCCACAATTAAAGCCCCAACGACTAGAAATTGTGAAGCTATATATAAAAGTCCATCAGGACCAGACTAGGTACATACACACAACTAAAATACACTAGCACATGTAATTTTGATATTCTGAGCTCTCCTACTTCCTAAAAAGCTTCCATTTACTGACTTTATCATTGGAGGCTCCGTGGCAGGCACCACACCGGTGACCATCTGAGGAGAGCTTTACACCACATTTGCAGGCTCAATGACAAGGATTCGACTTTGTCTGGACGAACCTACATTGCTGACGATTTCGCATCATCAATGACTGATCTGGGTTCTTAAGAGAGTTGTGTTGGACTTCTACGTGTTGATGATGAAGAGCTTATTTGTGCAGTTAGTTTAATGAGAAAAAAAAAAAAAAAAAGATCTACGAGGTATAGCTTTTCACCAATAATCCTGACAAGAACATGATCCCTTAATAAAGTGATGGAACCGGTTTCGGTCATGGATGATGATTTCTTTATCAAATATATCTGAAACATGCTTCATGAAACTATGACAGTCATGAATCTTATAGTCCTATTTTCAAGTTTAAGGAGTGCAATAGCAACGGCCAACTTCTCACTGTGATAACTTTTACCATGCTCCTCCTCCTCTTCTTTGTCATGTAGTACATCAGATGTATTATGTATAAGGGGTATATCTTGAACCTCCAAGCCTTAAATTTCCAATTATTGAAAATAAGAATTTTCTTGTCTCCACTGATTCGAATGAGAACTATCCCCAGAAACAAACCCGTGAGTCACTTGGTCCAAATTAATTAAACTATAACCAGGTTTCTTGCTTACTCTTTTTTCCCTCATTGAATTCCTCACCACTTCCCTCTCATCCCATCTACCAACCCCACCGTATGCGTTTGATAAAAGCACATAATCACCGTCATGATAAGGGTCGAGCTCATAGATCCTCTGCTTCACTTTCTCTGCCAATTTAACACGGTTATAACTTACACATGCTCCAAGCAAAGATCTCCAAATAACAGAGTTTGGCTTCATTGGCATCCTTTCCACAAAGTCATAGGCTTCATAGAGCAAGCCTGCACGGCCAAGGAGATCAACCATGCAACCATAATGTTCAAGAAGTGGTTTCATGCCATACTCATTCCTAATGCTCTCAAAAACTCTCCAACCATCTTCAACAAGACCGCCATGGCTACAAGCAACTAAAACACCAGTGATAGTATTATAATCCGGGTGTAGGCCAGAATTCTTCAACTTGTAAAAAAACTTAAGAGCTTCTCCACTACGGCCATGCACCGCAAGGCCATTAATCATTGCTGACCATGTCAATAAATTTCTAACAGGCATTTCATTGAACACTCGAATTGACTCATCAACAGACCCACATCTTGAATACATATCAATGAGAGCAGTACCCAATGGAACAGTAAGCTCCATCCCAATTCTACGTATATAAGTATCAACCCATCGGCCCAATTCCAATTCCCCTAATCTTGAAACTGCAGATATCACGCTGATCATAATGACATAATCGGGTTTCATATCCTCCTGAATCTGCATTTGTTGAAATAAAGCCAAAGCCTCATTATCAAAACCATTATTCACAAAGCAACCAATCATAGACGACCATGAAACCAAGTCTCTCTGAAGCATTTCATCAAACAACTTTAAGGCGTGCTGAACAGACCCGCGACAGCCATAGAGACTTATCAACGAGTTCTGAACATAAATGTCAGAATCAAAACCAATCTTAACGATGAGCGAGTGAAGCTCCTGACCCACCTGAAGGCGAGCACAGGCTGTGAGAACAAATGGGAAGGTGAATTTGTCGGATGAGACGTCATGGTGGCGCATTTTAGAGAAGAACGAAAGGGCGTGAGAAGGAGAGGAGTGGGCATGAGCTCTGATGATGGTGTTGTAGGCAAAAGTGTCAGGCGAGGGAATGTGAGCGAAGAGGGACCGTGCGTAGGTTAAGCTTTGAGGTGCAGCAGGGACGCACGATAGAAGGAGGTGTTGGAGAGATAGAGGATGATTGTGAAACCCAGTCTTGAGGAGGCGAGCGTGTAGCTTGTACACGTTATTCATTGCCTTCTCATTGTTGTTTCAGTTTTTTCCTTTTAAATTTAACAATTAATTAACCACTCTGTTGGTTTCTTTCTCGGAAAACTTTGGGTAATAAGAAATGGTTTTTTATTTATATTTTTTAGTGTTAAGTAGCATTAAAAAAAATGACTTATTTAGTTGACAGAAAAAGTATGATTTATTGTTAGAGGTTGTTTTCTACTAAAACTTTTTGAAAAACGCTTTATTTCACAACAAGCTAAATAATTAAAATTAAAAAAAAATTATTTTTCAACTTATTTAAAGTTGCTATTAAATATAAGAAGACAAAATAATTTATTTTTTAGAAAGCATTATCGCAGAAACATACGGAGTAAAATTCACTTTGCTCATGTTGCAGTGTAAATCCATGAAAAACATTAGAGGTGTCAATGTTAGACTCAATCCGCAAACACGACACGAACCCGACACGAGTTTTTTTTGTTAGGGTTGGGCCTTAATAAGTTTGGGTCATAAATAGGTCGACCTAAAAGCGACACGATAAGAAACATGTCATAAATGGGTCAACCTGCGTAACCTACAATAAACACGTTTGACACGCCAATTTATTTGTGTCAACCCGAAATAACCCACTTAACACAACCCTTTAACTCGTATAACAAATAAATATTTATTTTATTTTAGATTTGTCAAATACCTTTTATATCTAACATATATTTTAAATTTAAAAAGAAAAGTGAATAATTACAAAAACTTACAAGAGATATAATTGGAATTGAAACTTTACAAACCCTAGATCTCTAAACCCTACAAATCCTAAATTATTTCTAGATGAATGTTATATTTAATATTATGCAGGTTGAAATGTTGTGTTACATTCATATCAACCCAACACAATTCATTTGTTAAACGTGTCAAATGGGTTGGGTCAAGTCAACCCGCCTTATTAACAGGTCCGGGTTGAAAGATCATGACACAATTATTAAATAAGTCGGGTTAGGGTTGAGTTATTTAGTCGAATACCCCTATCTCGACATGACACGAATTCGACACGTTAACCCGAATTGACACCCCTAAAAAAACATAAACTTGTTTATGATATAAAATAAATAAATAAGTAAATAAAAGGTATTTGAGTATGGTAATAAATAAAAGGTATGTGTGTGTTTGTGGGCATGGGCTTCTATATGATGTATGGAAATGGGAGAGGCCCATATGGAAAAGAAGTTCTACTTCTACATACACTCTGGTGAGTTGTAACAGCCCTCACTTCGTAAAGGATTTTTTATTTATTTATTTTTTTTATTTTTATTTTTATTTTTTATTTTTTATTGAGAGAAGTCATGTTTGGGGAATGACATAAATGAAACCAACCTCAAGCAGCAGTGGCCTTTTATCAAACAGGTAACAGTCTCTATCCCAGCTCATAAAGTCCACAGATAAGGACTCCTTATTAGTCGTAACGCGTTGTGCGGGTTACTTGCTTTTGGAGAAAATTCTTAGGTAGTTCCGGAGTATAGTGAAATGGTGCTCCTTTATCTCATATTCATGGTGGACCCTACCATGAATTTAATGAGCGGACTCCACCATGAATGTGAGAGGAGAAAGCACCATTCTCCATGCTCCGGGAGTACTTAAGAATTACTCGCTTTTGGAACATGACTGCCGATTAAATCCTCTCTCCTTGCCTTTGCTCTTGCTAACACGGTCTCCATCACATGTCAACAGCCAGAATATGACAGCTACGGCACAGTGCTTCATGGGCTTCAGTAATCAGGAATTAATGTCGTGTTTCATGAACTGTTATTGCTCCATAAAAAGGCAGGCAAATAACCACACGCTAGTTTGTTCGATGCAGTGCAATGACAAGACCTTACAGTGCATAACATCATGCTTTAAATCCATTGTACCGACAATGTCATAGAATTAGGATGAACATACCCGAAAATGGATTTAGACATTTAGTCCCGTACTTGCTATTAATGCAAAACACACTAGTTTATATTATAAAATAAAGGTTTTTTTTTTTTTTTTTTTTTTTTTTTTTCACACCACAAAAGAGTTTAGCTAATAGGGATGACAATTGGGAGGGATGGAACCACAGGTGAAGGAAATATACATGTGCGCATCAGAAAATTAATGGATTTACATCGTTCGAAATTGATAACATGCGCTAAGTAAATTTCAGAATTTGAGAACAAGAAAGTGTACCTTGATGTGGTGAATTTCAAAACAAAGATTGTAAGCACTTGGGAATATTTTTAATCTTCACTCCAATTCCATTAACACCTAAGAAGTGTAGTCTCTCAATCAGTTTCTTTGAATTTGTTCAAGAGAGAATTCTAAAGTGTCCAACACTCACATATACCATTTCATGTTCTTACATTAAAAATTTTGTATGTTTCTCTCATTTTTAACTGATTATCTAATTGGGCCGACCTTTTGGACCTTTCCAATTGGGCTTTATTGTGTGGCTTAGAGTTGGACCAAAAGGGACCAATAAGACACTAGCTCCAATGAGCCTTGGGCTTTTATGTCAACTCTTGACAAGTCCAAAGTTACCATTTACTATATTTTAATACCACTATATAAATATAGTTGAACTTTAGGCCTTATTAAATAAATTATATCCCAAGACTTTATTGTACATGCAACCCCTTCATAAAATATTTGTAGTAATACAAAGTCATAAATGTAAACTGTTACTTTGTAGATTACTACATCTTAATCCTTGAGTACCCGATTTAATCTTTTTAAGTTATTCATCATATATTTATGAAATCCAATTCCATAAATATACACTTTAGTGATTTCTTACTAAAGTGGTTGGGCCTAACTCTCTGAATAACAAACCCATTAAATTTATCTCAAAGGAATATTTTGTATCTCCGTTAAGAGATTATAAATTCCATCTTGAGAATATGTGTTCCATCAACACTAAATGTGACTACCCAACATATTGAGATTTCGACCATTACTTTAGATCTCACTCCTGATATATCAAAGCAACCTATACCTCATGATCAGGTCCATTATTCTCTCAGGATTAAGAGTTCATGCAAGTATAAGTCGTGAGATTTATTATTCATTTGACAGTCATTAGGAGAATAATAAATCTCACAGCGGTCCAGTTCAATATGTCTTAACTCTTAAAACATATTAACATATCAACTAGAAGTCTCCACTTCCATGATCAAGACAAATCATCTTAGTTGATATGTTATAGTCTTCGCAGATAAAATGCCTAATTTCATCACCGACTACGAACTAAAATTATGAGTTTACAAAAAACTTGTGACTTATATCTTCTGTGACTAAATTACATAAATCACATACTATGCATCTCATGGACTATATGATAATGTCCAAATATTCATGTTACCATTATTTCAGATAATAATAAAACAAATTTATTAATCATAATATTAAGTCATACATAATGTCATACATAATATAATACATAGCATCATACAATAGGATTTAAGAGCACTAATCCTAATAAAAGGATGTAATCTTCATCTCATGTAAGGTTTTGTCTTACCCTATTCTCACTCCACTCTATCAAAAAACTTCCTTGCTCCATCCCCGCCCCTTGTAAGCCTTGCAAGGACCCATCTTGCCCCGTAAAATTATATTTCGTGTCAATTCTCCTCATAGTTATTACAATTTTTTTTTTTTAATAAAACATGTTTCTTTAATATCCTTAAAATTAATGAAGTTGAAATTACAACTAAATTTATCCTATCAAATTAAACTAATTTTTAACAAGAACTGAATAATATTATTCAAGTGTTTAGTAAAACAATATCATAACAAAAATAAAAATCTTAATATCCATGCATTTAAATAAGCTAGTATTTATTTGTTTGTTTAAATAATAGGGATTTAAGGTATGAAAAGTTTGCAATTATAGCCTTTATCAACGCAAAAATGGGATAGGGATGGGATGGAGCGAGGAGGGGGAGGGGGAGGGGGCTAAAATATTTAAACCCATTCTCGCCTTACCACCTATGCGAGGTGGGAAGAACCTGTGTAGGGTGAAGCGAGGAGGGGTGGGTCAAGGTAGGGTAGGGAAAAATTGTCATCCCTAGTTCGGCATTATCAAAAGTTAGCAAAGGCACCACCATAAGTAGTGGGTTGCAAAAACATAGTTAGCTGTTTGTTTAGCACCTAATTTAGCTATAGCATCCGTGCATTGATTGGCTCTTCAAAAAATATTATCCATAAAAATATTGGATAAGCTCCACAATAGGATCTCAATAGCTCAAATTTTCATAAATAAAAGTTTGTTTTAACAAAACATGAGAATTGTACTTTTTAATGAATTTTTTGGGGTTTAAAGTATATGGAGATTTCCATGTGCAAAATATTCGATGCAAGTAATTTCAATAGTCTATGGGCACAAATTTTAAGTTTAAATACATGATTGGTCTCTAAAATTTAGCTCATGAATGAATTTAGTTCTTAATAAACTTACATGCATGAACTCTACGAGCCAAGTTAGGATCTTTCCCTATAGGATTCAGAAATGCACAATTTTCACCATCTCTATCTTTCTTCCAACTACTAAACCCATCAATAGTGAATGCATTCTGTGCCAAAATCCTAGATGGCTTACAAAAGAGATATCATGGTAGATAAAAAATTGCATTTTTTTAAAGATAGTATTCAAGCCATGAGCTTTTTGAAATTTTGTTGAAGAATTTTCCTGAATTGGGCTATTGATATTAGTGGTTTGCAATGTTACATTATTAGCTTGAGTTTCTAAATAATTTGAATATTTTTTTCTTTGGGGTTAAAAAAAATAAAACATTGTAGTTGATTTTCTCATAATTTACAAATTAAATAAAAAATATATTTCATTATATTATGCCTAATAATCTTCTTACAAAAACACTAGTTGTAAGGACACGATCTGCGGCCCAAACCCAAGATGTATGAGATATTGGCCCAGTGAGCCCAGTACAATGAATTTGTAGAGAGTGGGTCAAAGAACTAGGCCCTAATTAATTTAAGAACGGCTAGTTTGGATTTAAAAGATGATCAAACAAGAACAAGTCACGTAGGACTGAATGAATTCACTGTCCGAGGAAGCAAACCTTGGTATAAATCAATAAAACTGATTACAAATGCAACTTTTGATTGCTACAGTATTCTTTCTCTAGTTTTCCGATCCTCCTTCCTTCAGGGGTCTCTTACATTATATATGTCGTTTCCGATGATCCTGGCCCTCCATTTGTCAATTGTCCAAGCCACCACTTGAGTGCCCGTCCCATCAGACACCATTTTTGGCTCTTTGTGAGTAGCAGTAGCCAAGGAAGCACTATTCAGGGGTCTTCTCTACATAAATGCGGCAAAAAAAGTAGCTGCAGTGCATTTAATGCGGAAGTAGCAGCTTTCCGTTAGATATTTTTGGGTTCCCTACCTTCTCGTGTGTTCATGAGGTACGCTTTTAATACTGGAGCTTCTACCGAGGTCATTTCTGTCGTTGGAATACGTGTCTGAGCTATATTTGTCATAGCTGAGGAGAAATTCCTCCTCGAACTGCCTTCTACTCCTTTATTACTCATGAGACTCTAAACTGGAATTCCTCATAACTATTTGTCTCTCCTCAGACATGCCAACGTCCTCGGATGAGGCCCAAGGCCCAATATATAATTTTGAGCTCTTATCCCTACACTAGTTATTGTTGCTATGTAGAAAACAGTCTGTCTACGGATACATCCAAACTCATACTCAATTTTACAACATGTTTCGGTGTCAACTTGTAATTGGATTACAACAATTACACATGGGACCACCATAGGTACTTCTTGGAAAAATAATTAGGTGCACCTATCACAGTGTGACACTTAAAGCATATTGTCGATATTAGTGGTTAGCAATGCTATTTCATTAGCATTGGTTTCTAAATAATTTGAATTTTTTTTGGTTGAAAAAAACTAAAACATTGTAGTTGATTTTCTTATAATCTATAAACTAATAAAAGTTATATTCATTATCTCATTGTATGTCAAATAATATTCTTAAAAAATAATAATTATTGTTTTTGAATAGAAAATAGTCTGCCTAAGGACAGATACAATCCCACACCCAATTTCACAATATGCTTGGGTGTCAACTTGTAATTGGATTTCACCACTTACACATGGGACCACCATAGGTACTTATTGGGGAAAAAAAAAAATAAGTGCACTAATCACAATGTGACACTTAAGTATGTTGTCGATTTAAGTGTATTCTTAGCATTATTTAGTAGAAAATAATACAAGGAAGAAAAAAAAAACATGGGGACAAATCACAAATAGACAATTGTTCGGGGGCTTTTTTTGGTTCCTCGGCCACATGTGATCCGTTGGAGGGATGACCTTACTAGGCCCGGGTTCTTTTTAGGGAGTTGCGTCTGGAACTCAATATTGGGCCACGTGGTCCAACGACTACCGGCGTATTTTTAAGCCTACAAAATCATTAAAGCCAAAATCTAAGAATCACGATAATGGTTGAGTAAATATATAATATGTGTTTGATATAATAGCTTTGATTAGTAGTTGAAATAAAGTAATTTGTATTTAAAGGTGAAGTAAGCATGGAGTCAATGATGTAGATTTAAAGATATGAAAGCAAAGTCACTTATCTTTGTATGGTTTATAACTCCAGCTGTATAGCATCACTGAACTGATAGGATTCTAGCAGAATGCTAGCGGTAGAGGCTAGTTAAGCTTGCCCTTCTTATCATGCATTTAAATGAGTTTAAGCCTTAGTTAATAATTGTAATAGTAGTTGGAATAAAGTAATATGTATTTAAATGTGAAGTAATCATGTAATGATATAAATTTAAAGGTAAGGAAACAGAGTCACTTATCTCTAATGGTTTACAGCCCAACTGTGTAGAATCAGTGAGCAAACAGCAACCCAGCAAAATGACTCTGATGGTAGAGAGGCAATTTGCCATAATAACTTCAAGATTGAAGGGGAAAAATGGGTGCAACTAGAGGGAGAGAGAGTATGCCCAGCTGTGTGTAGGGGCTGGTTAAGCTTGCCCCTCTTATCATGTACTTAAATGAGTTTTCCCCTCGACAATGCTCTTTTAGTTGTTGTGAAGTTATGAATAGTGTTGCCTTCCATGAGAAGGGCTTTTGTATGGAGTATATGTGTCTTCTAAGAGAAGGGCTTTATGTAAGAAGTAGTGGTGCCTTCTAAGAGAGGGGTTTTGATATGAGATCTTGGTATCTTCTAAGAGGAGGGCTTTAGTGATAGAAGTTCACGCCTTCCATGAGAAGGGCTTTTAGTATGAGAGTTTGGCATCTCTTGAGAAGTATGGAGATGGTAAAATATATAGATGTGTTGTGAGATGTAGTATTTGTAAGATGTGTGATATGTGGGAGTATGAGAGATATGGTTGTTAAAGATAGTAAAAATATGAGATCATAACTGCTGGAGAAGTTGTAAAGATTGCTTTCCAAGAGGAGAGATTTTGTAAGAGAAGAGTATGGAGATGTGTTTAGGAATTTGGAGATAGAAGCAGTAAGATAGGTGTAGAAGAGTATTGAGATGTGTTTATGGGCAGCAAAACAGTAGAATTTCAGAGTAAGAGAGTATGAGAGTGGAGCTTAGTGAGTTATGGTGTGTTATATGTAATGGTGTAGTAAATGTGTATGAGATTGTGTAGGAGAAGTGAAGAAAGAGATGTTTAGAGATATGGGCAGCAAGATATATGTATTTTCAGAATATGGAGAGTGAGAGAATGAGTATAAAAGAATAATAGTATTATAGTGTGTTTAACAAAACTGCTAGGATTTTTTGCTAGGATTGTATGAAGGCTTATGAATGGCATTTATGAGTTAAGGGCTGAAGAGTTTAGTTCCTAATTTTGAAAACTAAAAACTCAGAAGTTCAACACTTCATTAAGAGCTTCAGCAAATAATTAGAGGGAGAGAGAAGTTTATGATTCAATTCTCCTCTATTGGTGTCCCCCTTTTGAGGTGTTGATGAAAGGTCTCCTTTAGAGCTGAGTTTAAGAGGGTATTTTAGCCAATAATATCATCCAAAATCTGTCCCAAATAGTAATAAATTTTCAGAGAATTCATCTTAAGATTTGGCCAAAAATGGTATGCTTAGCTTTAAGATGTTCCTACTATTTCAGGTAAGAGTTGCCGGGAAAAGAGTACCAGAAAAGGAAAGTATTTTGGCAAGAAAAAGATAGGTACTTTAGTTGGTTTTGGTTTTAGCCAAAAGTGGAAAAATCAGTAATGCTCAGGCTGCTGAGTCAGTTGTCACAACTTTTTTGAAAAGGCTATCCCAGCTGTCAGGAAAAGTTGTGATAGCTGTCATGAAAAAGCTGTCCCAGCTGTCAGGAAAAGCTGTGACAGCTATCATGAGACAGTTGTTACAAGACATCTGTTTGCTTTGGGCAGAAGTAAATGAGGTCAGATGGGTCATTTTAGACCATTGTTATTAATACCGTTTCGGCGTTTTGGACCTCGTTTCGGTTTGTCCAGTGGAGTGGAATATTTCGGTACCGGCCGATTTCGACGTACCGTTTTAGACCGTTTCGGAATTACCAATTTTTATATACATACATACATACATACATATATATATATATATATATATATTAGTACTTAATAAAAAAATGTTATTACTCATTGTTATTCTTAAGCCAAATTTTATAAATGTAATATCATCATTTAATGAATGTAATATAATATTTTAAAATAAATATTACTATAATAATAAAGTGATTAAATTGATTATTTTAAAATTCAAATTTGGGTATTTTTGTAAGTAGTCATGTTAATATTTATAAAATAGGAAGCTTCTAGGAAGCCCCCTTTTCACCTTTTCACCTAATCCCATTCCATCACCCACGTGCATTACTTGCCTCAACTCTTTCTTCTTCATTTCATATTCACATCAGTTACTTACACTTACAGAAGCACTTCTTGGAAAGTTTCAGAGACCCAAACCAGAAGTTTAAGTGCATGACTGAAGAAGAAAGTTTCAAACGCAGCTAAAATTTAAGCTTCCTCCACAACTGCTCTAAATTTCTGTTCTCTTCTTCTTCCTTTGTTTTTTTGTTTTTTGTTTTTTCAAATCATTTGGTAGCTTCGTAGTAGATCTGATTTGAACTTCTTCAGGCAATCAGTGCTAGGTGGAAACATGTTGTACTGATGGGTTTGTTAGTTTAAGGGGTTTTTTTTTCTTCTTTTGGCTAAAAACTGGTACTGGCCGAAATTTACATTTCAGCTGAAATTGGCCGGAATCATCCAGAATGGCTCGAAACTGGCCAGAATTGGACCCGAGGTAGAACGGGTGCTATTACCGTTTCAGATTGCATCCCGGTACGAAATATTCCGGCCATTTCGGCCGAAACGGAACAGATTTAATAACATTGTTTCAAACTGCTAGAGAGGTCATTCAGCATTTACTTTATGAATTTGGCTGAAAATGGTAAGATTTCTTTGAAGGGTATCTTGCTATTTTGGGTGTAGCAGCTGGCTGCTGGGATTTCAGCATTAAATGGCTGATGATATCACTCCCACCCAGGTGTCAAGTACTGAATACACTACTGGGGTTAACTGGAAATGTTTTCTTTTTCGAGTGTTTGTGTTTTTGGCCCAAGGTTCCATTACAACACATTTCTAGCAAGTAATAGAAGGATTGGTTGAAAGATAATGAAGCTTTAGAGATTTAGTCAAGGTCTCATTAGGTTGTGACATAATCTTGGTGAGTAAGAAGAATATTTAATGCTTTGCTTTGGTAGCTGGCAGAGAAATATATAGTCTGATTGTGGTAGACAGCAGCTGGGTATCAAAGATATCATGAATATTTTGCATAGAGAGAGATAAAATATAGCCAATCAGATTAGGCCATGTGTTTGAGTTAGATTTTAGCTGAAATAAGTAATAAGATTTATGTAGAATAATATAATGAAGTTTCTGAATATGTATAGCAACAGCTGGGGATTGAATGAACAGTTATCTTCCCAGCAGTTAGATGGCTAGAGATATTGAGTATTTATCATATAATAAAAGTTAAGTTTTAGAAAAAGAGCAATGGAGAATTTTATCATCTAAAGTGCTATGTGATAAGAGATGCTTACCATATGTTACCCGCTACACACGGACTCGTTAAAGTTCAAGGAGTTGGATAAGACACGCCAAGCAACATGTCTCTTTTATCAACTTTAAACCGCTGGAGCTTTACTGAACATATCTCTTGGCCCTCCAAACCACGACTCCCAAAGTTTCTCGAAAGAGACTTATGATCTTGAATCATAAGCCAAAGGTGAGATGACGTACCTCGGGTTTTGTTGTCATTTTGTGTAAATATGGGCTCTTGTTGAAGAAGCCGTTTGCCATGAGTGTAAGAGAGGTAATATGAGTCATGAGCTTTGATTCATTGCTTAAACCCGATCCATATGTTGATGTTGATGATGTCGTGGGGTTATGATCCCAATTGATGAAGAGGAAATATGGACATGAATCCGCCTCTTGTAGTAAGGATCTTGCGGGCCATGTGAGCCCAATCCATATAGTTGAATGAAATATGAGCTTTTTGGGTAAAGAGATTTACCCAAAAAATCAATAATATGTTGATGTGGCATGGGTTGGCAATGAAGTAATACCATGTGGGCCGAACAAACGGTCTCAACAACAATAAAAAAGAGGTAGAGACACAATTAATAAATGTTTGTTACTAAAATTGTTGTTAAGATTTTTTTTTTTTTTTTTTTTCTAAGAGTAATTATTTAGATACATTGATTGTTGGAGGTAACGGAATTTAAACCCTAGATGTCAACATTAGAAATACCAATATGTGCCAACTAGTTAAGCATATCAAGTATCAAATGAGAGAGAGAGAGAGAGAGAGAGAGAGAGTGTGTGTGTGTGTGTGTGTGATGGAAAAGACCAAATCGAGCCATAGCAAAAGCGATAGCATGATTTGATGGAGAGTCAATGAAAGCTGAAATGGGAGAAGATTAATGTGACAATGTAGGTGTCGTGATTCGAATGGAGAAAGTCTCACTCTTTGGTGCAGTGTGATCTTTTGTTTATTGTGCCACGTGTCAATGGAATCAAGGCAATGGAGGCAGAGATAGGGGGGACAACACTTTCTCTCTCTTGATTGATAAATTATATGGTTTTTTTTTTTTTTTTTTAATTATAGATTTGATTGAACGATTCAAAGATATGGATTTGATAGGTTTGTTTTGAATTTTATTTTTGAAGGGCTTAAAAATGGGCTAAATTTGTTTTTGTTATTGGACTATTTTTCCTTTTCTTAGAAAAGGGCCAAGAATGTTCTAGGGGGAAAAAATTAATTTTATTAGGAACATATTCTAAAATCAACCTCTAAATCTATAT
Source organism: Quercus ilex subsp. ballota (assembly GCA_032727855.1). Taxonomy (NCBI): domain Eukaryota; kingdom Viridiplantae; phylum Streptophyta; class Magnoliopsida; order Fagales; family Fagaceae; genus Quercus; species Quercus ilex. Next base: position 47,806,056 of record CM064910.1, read on the forward strand.
ATTTTTTGACGGTGGGAGCCGTGGTCCATCTTGGTTTGTGAGTGGCTTAATTTGTTCTTGGCCCAACGTATAAATTTTAGGGACAAACAATTTATTTTGGCCTAAATGTTTGCATTATATATCACATCTTGTCACTTTTAGGTGTGATCCTTTTAAATATGATGTATCTTATATATGAATTTTATAGAGTATTATGTATCTTATATATGCAATACAGCAATATAACTCCTAGAGCGGGTTGGCTCAAGTGGTCAAATACTCAAGTTCTTGGACTTAGTGGTAAGCTCCTTCCAAGTCTATGGTTCAAATTCCCTTGGGTGCAAACAATTTCTAGGGCCCATGTCCCATTGGCGAAGTTGGTGATTTAACTAATCCATGTGATGTGGCTGAGTTACGTATACATAGGTTCGGGGTCTAGGGTCTAATGGGATAAAAAGACACAGTACTTTGCACAGTCTCTGAGTTCTTTGTTATAAAAAAATATATGCAATACAACAATAGGATATGATATAATAACATATTACCAAAAATGATAAATTAATTTGTAGATAATTCACCTTTTTAGAAAGGTAAGGTATGTACTGTTTAACTAAATTTTAAAATGATTTTCTTGTTAAAAAAAAAAAAAATCCACAACCACCGATTGCACATACTTCAATAGTGGTTTTTTTTATCTATTTAATTTTTATAATTTGATAATTACAATGAAAGAGATGAATTTGATCTCTAGAAGTCTCTATTGAATGAATTAAAAAAAAGAAAAAAGAAAATAGACCAACAAATTGAGTTACATGGCTCTTAACCTTATTCACTCTTAATTTCAAGGTAAGTGATAGGCAAAGCTTTAAACTGATCTCGGAGTACCACAATTTCCATGTGCATTACCTCCTCTCCACATTCTTTCTTGGAAAAATACTACAATAATAAGGCTCATGTTTTTGTTTATGAAATATGTTGAAGTTAGGTTCTATCGCGAGAACATGCACAGTGCCTTTTTTTTTTATAGCCAGCCAAATAAGAGTGACTATAGGCCATAATGGAACGTCTCATCATTTGTCGGTCAACCGTTTTTCGCTTCCAAACCATATTGCCTTCTACATTCCTCACGCAATGAAGAAAGAGCACTGTTGTTTCTAATCATTAGCAAAATTAGATCGCTTTTCTTAGAGTTTGTTGGAGATATCATGACTCGATAAGTCTAAATTTATTGGAAGTCTAAGAACTTGTAAAGTAAGCAAAGTAGATCATAATCATGAGTACACTCTAAGAATTACAATCTTATAATTAGTACACCATTTATTGTAACAAATGTGAAATAGTTCATATAGTAAAGAAGTAATTGTTAAGTAATTTTCAGTGTTTTCACTATAGACGTAGGTTGTCACGTTGAACAAGATTAATTCTCATTTTTTTGCTTTCTGTCTTTTCTCTCTCAATCTCAATCTCAATCCAAACAACAATTCTAACATAATATCAATATTATGTTCCATATTTTCTAACATAGTATCATAACCAAAATTTGACCTTCCCTAAGGTTGTAATACACGAAAAACCCCTAACTAAAAATTACAATACATCAAAATAGTTTTATCGCCTACATGCTGAATAGTGGTTGGTGACGATGCCCACAACCGATGCAGTCACTATTGACTGTCAATGTGTTGATACAAGCATTTTTCAACCACCCACACTTTCATCAGCCTATGCATTTTTCGACAATCAATGTCAACCATTGTCATTGTCCATCATCGACTATCGCAAACATCTATCCCGCGCACACATTCAATTCCACATCTAGCCCAATCATTTGTACAATCCATTTATCTACTGGCCAAAATGGGCATTTGCCTATTTCATCAAAACTTTTCAGCAAAATGCCCTTTGTCTGAAACTATTTAGGAAAATGTCCTTGTTTTGAAACTCGATTTTCTAAAAATCGAGTTTCAATTTAAAACTAGATTTTTGGACAATCGAGTTATAACGAACCGAAACTTAAAAAAAATAAAAAATAAAAATAAAATAAAAAAAATTTGTGGAACTCGAGTTCTATTCAAAGAACTTGAGTGCCATGAACTTGAGTTCCATTCAAAGAACTTGGGTTCCTTGAAAATATTCAATTGAAACTCGAGTTCCATGAAATCGAGTTCTTTGAATGGAACTCGAGTTCCAGGAAAAAAAAAAAAAAAAAATTCTAAGTTCAATTTTGCTATAACTCGATTGTCCAAAAATCGAGTTTTACATTTGAAACTTGATTTTTAGAAAATCGAGTTTCAAAACAGGGGTATATCCCTAAATAGTTTCAAATAAGGGGCATTTTGTTGGAAAGTTTGTGAGAAATGGGTATTTTGCCATTTTGGCCTTCATCTACTCTACTTACATTGCAAAGTCAAGTTTCCCACTCCTATTATGACCCAAGAAGTTGAAGATATTATGACTCAAGAGCCCACTCCTAATCCTATTCGTAGTAAAGGTACTACAAGTCTAGGGTTGGTCTGGGATTAACCTAGGGTTATTTTTTATATATACCCTAAATTGAGGTTTATTGTAAGTTTGTACCACTTAGTTCATACAATAAAGATGTAACTATTCAAGACCTTTTGCTATGGAGATAGACGGTTAGACCAAGCCACGTTAATCTCTTTTCCATTTTCTCTCTCAATCTCCATCTTATCAATAATTCTAATAAAATACAATGGTTATATTTTATATATATATATATATATAGATATATTTTTTTTTTTTGGCTAGGGTTTGTAATTTTATTGCCATTGTTATTAGAATTAATATCACCAATTTCATGAAAAAAAAATTGGCTTGAATTAACGAGAACTTCCCACATATCCATTGCTACTTGATTAAATTTCATGTAACAAATTTACCTTGTTCCTTCATGTAACTTGTAAGAGTAATATTGCACGTAACGACTTCTCTTAGTTTGAGTTAATTCTGTCTACAGTTTTATGTAGACATATGAATGTTAGTTATAAATTTTATTTTCCTAAATTCACATTCTGGCCACTAATTTGTGTGCAACACTCACACTAACCTCATCAGCCCATCTTATATATTAACATTACCGTCGGTCCCGGCCATTTATTAATTTATGGTGTATGGAATGGCCCGCCCCAACATCATGTGATCCATTCTTATATATTTCTTTTTTTCTTTTTAAATTACAAATATTGGCAACATACATTTATATTATCTACTTTCCAACTTTAGCCTTTAAAATTTTTTATCACTATAAATTGGTCTTGGATCTGGTGATTTTTCGTCAATGTCATATTCAAGGTAAGCTTATGTCAAATCAGTATTGACGCCAAACTGAAAAATTATGTTTTAATGTAGGATGGACTTGAAGCCGGATCTCTTGTCTTCCGGCATATAATGAGGTTTTGTGGAATTAAGAGTTATATTAAGTTAAACAAGGATTAGATTACATGTTCATCCGATTAATATAGTAGGCAGTAGGCACTAGCTCATCAGTATTGGTTGTTTTTTTTACCAAAAAATTGAATATATATATTTTAGGGGTTTGAATTGTGTGCAATTGCTACTGTAGACAGCCGGCAAGTATGATTTTATTTGTGATTAAGAAAACCCTACCACGTCTCCTACACATGTCTCCTACCTTACTTATCTAAATAACTTCATTAGTTTATGTAAGATTACAAAGTAAGAATAAAAATGAGGCTAAATGCAAACTAGAACCCTAAAGTTTGGGAGATTTTGAATTTTATACATTAAAGTTTTAGAATTTATATTTTATTCCCTTAAAGTTATATGGTTTTTGTATCTACAGCTTATGTGGCCGTTAAATGATAGGTTGACACCCTAGACATATTTCAGCCATCTGACATGTAAACACTTGCCTTAGTCTCTCTTAAAAGTTACCATGGCTTTTAAGTGGAGTTTGTGATGCGTCTTTGTGTTAGAACTTTTTTTTCTCTCCCTTGTATGTTTGTTTCTCAAAAAAATAAATTTACATTTTTCTTTTTACGATTTTCGAATGAAGGTAGTGAACAAATTTTTTAATTCAAGACTATAATTGTGGGAATCAGTAAAAAAATGATCAAATTCCAGAACTTTTCTTCACTAATATTAACAAACCCTAGAAAATCAAAGAAACAAAGGCTCTCATAGAGCTCTTCATATCGAAAAGAATTGAGTTCCAAATCAAAGAGCCCAAAGCTTTAGATCAGTTGCTCAGTCACTGGGTTTTACTCAGGATATGGATTCCCATCACCATTGAAGGTGTCGAAGAAACTAAAACAGTAGACGATAACATTGATAACTTTGAAGGCTTCTCTGAAACTCAAAGGTGATTTGGTGCGTATGGTGTTGGTCAATCACTTCAATGAAAAATTGTTCTTTTCTTTCATTGGAGAAGAAAAACGTGAGACATTTTTTTATGATGTTGCAGGAAAAGATTGATGAAGAGGATGAGAGTGTTGGAGGGCATTTTTCCAATTATTGCTTCGGGTTCACAATTGACATTTTGCACTAGCTAATGTGATAAAACTTTACAAGTCAAATGGCTGGAACGTGTTTGGACTGCCGACATGTCATTTAAAGGTCACGTAGGCAATTTTACTAATAGGAGCTACTAATGCAAACGATATATAATTTTAATGGGTAAAATTATGGGTTCTAGTTAACTCAACTGGTAAAGTTTCTAATGGTTAAATAAGAGATCTTGGGTTTAATTCCTGTCTATATCAAAAACTGATTGGTGTCTTGGTTTGATGATAAAGAGCTATTATCAGGAGTGAACATCATAGGTTGAAACTCTCTAAAAAAATATGGTAAAATTAAAGTTTTGAATTTTTAAAATGTCAAATCCAAAATATCTCTAAACTTTAAGAGTATAGTTCTCACTTTAGCCTAA